>JAVJIF010007505.1:0-22500 GCA_038442645.1 Agave tequilana
AAGATTCACATTCATAAGGATGCATATGACTTAGGTAACAAAAGAGACTATCTAAAAATTCAATTTTAATCCTTACCTAAAATTGATAACGAATTATTGTATAGAGACTAAGTTTAAGAATGAATAAAAATGATAATCTTAAAACTTATAGATTGCTTAGTTTCTTCAAACATAATTCAAATATTTCTCTCTTTTTCAAAAAAAAATCACTAACATTTTCTTCTTTTATGGATTTTGTGGGTGTAATCTACTGAAAACCCTCACGAGACAACACTCGTCCTCTAGGGATAACCTAGAGGTTAATGACTTATTGCACGTGCTAAGTACACCGTAAGTCCTACGAAAGTGAGTTAGGATAGGTTAGTTTTTATTTTATTTTCCTTTTTCTTTTTATTTTTACTCGAGGACGACCAAAAGATAAGTGTGGGGGTGTGATAGGTAATCAAAAGTGCATATTTATCACCATATTTATCATCATATTTCTCTACTTATTCGTTTATAAAGTACTGCTATGTAATATTTTATTGTTTATTATTGTGCAGGCCTTGAGTAATTAAAGAATAAATAAATGAAGCTCAATTTAAGCCCAAAAGCCCAAAAAGCCCGCAAGCCCACAAAGCCCGCAAGCCCACATGCATGATTTATTTTAGTAATTTAGGGGCTTCTATCTTATCTAACCTAATCTAAACTTAGATTTTAAATTATAAATTAAAAACCAAGGGAGAAAGAGGTAGGACTCCTAATTGCTATTCAAATCAAGAGGAGAAGAAGGATAGAATAAGATGGATTCTTATCCTAATTAAAATCAGAGGTGGACTTCTACTTGACCTGGTTGCTTGCATTACAAGATAAAGATAAAGAAAGGCTTGAAGATAAGATAAAGCACCAAATCTTTTTCAAATTCAGATTTTTGATAACTTTCTTCCCAAGTTATCCCGAATTCTCAAGATTGAGGATCAGAATGCAGAATCCAGGAGGAGGCGCCCAGACGGACGGACCAGAGGAGGTCACGCGAGAAAGCGCGTGGCCATTAGCCACGCTTTTGCCACAGAAACGTGGCTATGGCCGCGTTTCTGTGGCCGTTTGGATAGATCTGGCAATGCGTTTTCATGGGAGAGTTGTACTGAGACTCTACGTCTTAAATCTCTTATAAATACCCCCGCAGAGCAACAGAGAGGGGGATTCGAGAAGCAAAAGTCTAGGGTTTCCTTTAGATCCTCTTTCTTTTTGAATTTTCTTGTATTTTTTATTTTTTTTTTATTTGGAGAAGAAGATTGTGGAAGAAGCAGAAGAGCTTTGTAATTGACCGGTGACATCCAATAAAAAGGTTTTTTATTTTTTTTCTCTTCTTGCTTTGTAATTCAATTTAGTTTTCTGCTTTTAGCTTATTTGTTTTTTTCCTTCTTTTTAATTTTAATGCAACTTTTCTTATTCAAATTAAAATTGAAAATAAAAAAATATGAATAACTAATTAAACTTATAGTCTGCTAATCTCTCGATCAACCCTAGTTTAGTTTAAAAGATGAACTGATTGACATCTATACTTGTTAGAAACCCTAGGATAAATTGGTGTTCTTGAAGATGAATCAATAATTAAGTTAACTAATTTGGGTTGCACTTTTTAATTGTTATTCATGGTTCATATTTAAATACTTTGATAGCATAATTTTAAGTGGACTTTTCTTATGCTATACTTTGAAATTAAGATGAACTATACTTAATTTTTATTAGTGCACACTAATTAGGGTTCTAAACATTTTTATTCATCTTACTTGATTCTCAATCAATACTCTAGGGTAGATATTTTTCATTCAATATGATGTTCACTCTTTTAGACTAATACTTTGGTTGTGGTAGATGATTAGTAGACTATAATTCTTTTGCTTGATTAAATCTAATTCTCACAATCAATATCTCTTTTTTCAAGCCAATTTTAGAGAAAATCGTTCTGAAAAGCTTCCACCGCATCCTTCTCTGTGGATCGACCCGTCTAGCCCTTACTACACGGTTACATTGAAACGAGATTAAGATTTTTTAACTTTAACTCTTCTTTATATTATTTTCCCGTTTCAATCAATTTCATCACCCTTCCTTAACCCAAAAATAATTTTTCAAGCACTCACAATCCCGAGCCTAATTTAAAAATTGATAGACGTTGGCCCTAGGGACATCTCGGACTTAATTAGAAGATTGACCTAAGGGAGAAGTTGTTATAGTTTGACTCTTGTCAAATCGGTGTCCAAGGTTAGGGATTAGAGGTGAAATCTCGAAGAACAGAGGTTTGGCTTAATTACGAACGGTGGATTGGCATAATTAGGCCCGTTGTTCTGGCACGGATACCTCCCACTGGCCTTGCCCCTACCTGGCCGATTAACTTGTGGCCAATTTTCGACAAGGTACCCTTGTGGACAGTCTAACCACTTAGGAGCCGTCTAGGTTTAAGTCAACCCTAGCATAGGCTTGTTTTTTTCTTTTTTTTATTTGTTGTTTGTTTGTTTGTTTTTCTTTTTTTTTTAAAATTATGAATAGATTTCAACAAGTTCTTTCAATCCTAATATGAATCCATATTTCACCCCGACCTCATTTGACTCGGATAACTCTAACCCCGCTGTGTACATCATGAACCAATCATATATGCGACTCAATATGACCCATACCCCCAATTCTATGATCCAAATTTTCAAAATAATTTTCCTCTTCATAGAGTCAGTGGGGATTCATCTCCCCAAAGTCAAATTTCAACCACCTTGTCCACCATCTTTTTTCCCATATTCTTCTTCACATACTCCTTTTCCTGAACCACCAATTGAAGAAAAAATCAGAGATACAAAAGAGTATAGAAGTCATGCTTGAGTTCCAACAATAAATTCTTTAAAACATGTTGGACTCATCATTTCAACCAAATTATCAAGAGTCATACTCATCTTTTTCAGTGTTACCGATTCAAATGAACAACCATCAGTCCTAGACTTGAGTATGGAGCTCTTGCGTGAGTCGGAGCAACAAACTCAATATCTGATAGACTCACAATTTCACCACAATTTCCAAAATCAACTTCCATACTCTCCTTTTCAAGAAGAACTGATTGCGAAGTATAAAAGACATGATTCAAACTTAAAACTCTGATTACCAAGAAGTCCACCATGGTCCAAGCTCCAAGATCTGAACATTCAGGTCCAGGGGAATCAGAACTTCCCAACAAGTGGTGTAGTGAATACCAAGTGACGTGCATAGATAAGCACACATGTATCGATAAATTCTAGTCAAAGTGCATGTACGCAAAATCGTGTTGTGAGCATAGATATACAAGAGCAGGTAAGGAGGAGGCAAGTAAAATAAATGTAGTAAAACCAGTTATATAAGCCTAAATTACCGATCCGTGAGGTTAGTACGTCGAAGGAATAATCCAAATAAGGAAACCTTCACATATATACCCTATACCTCACGTCATCGTATCTTGAGTTCATATAACCTGAATTGTCTCCTAAACTAAGAAAACAATATAAGAACTGATAAAACTGATAAAACTGATAATACCGAATACAAGCAAAACCAGCTATGCAAGCTCACTTTGCAGCTTCATGAGACAAAACATCGAAGAAATAATCCAAACAAGGAAACCTTAATCTATAAACCTTATCCCCATGTTACCATAATCTGAGTGTATATAACCCGAATTGCAAAATAGCACGACAAATTATTGATTAACACTTTATTATTATTCCTCATTCTACCCATATATCTAGGTATGTGCCCTAACATCCCAACACACATACATCCATATATGAGTAAGCTGAGGTTGTTATTGAAAACTGATGATGTGACTAATGAGTTATGTTTACAATGGGTCCCGTACATACCCGAGACCACAACCCAGGATGTTCCGGTGCTGACCCAGAACCTGCCGCTGGGCAAACAGGAGGTGGGTCTTATATAATGCCTATTCAGGAATATAATAGGAGGTAGGGAGCCAGTGCTCCCCTTGGAACACCTGGAGGCCCTCAGGTAGAACTGAAAGTTTGAGTTGCACACCATACCTAATATCACTGTAAATATATTCACCACTTGAAGTCCATCAGTTTCCCCTTACCCGATGTAAGTTGGTCTTTTTATAATTTATTATTATGTAATTATCATATTACGGGAATAGCAGGAGCAGGACAAGTGTTACGGGAGTAACAGGAGTACATAAGTACTAGAAATACAAGTTAATGTATAATACAGGATAGCTGACAGAATTTCAGAAATATGATAATCACAAGGCAAGCGGTAATGTATCAGGTGATAGGTGATAAGTGATATCAAACAGGTGTCAGGTGATAGCATGTAAAAATCAGGTATCAAGTAATAGCATGTCAGGTGATAAGCACAGTAGATATAACTATATAGGAAAACAATACCAATACAGAGGATCGGTATGAATATAGGAAAATAGTATCGATACAGGGATCAATACAAACATAGGAAAATAGTACTAATATGGGCGATAGGTACGAATACAAAAAAATAATACAATTTTGTAAAATAGTATAAATACAGGTTTCAAACTCTTCACAACCATCAAGGAAAGGATAATAGTTAGATCAAGCAAGCAAGCGGGCAAGAAAGTATGCGATCATCCAAGCGAATCTATACAAGCTGAAGCGAAGCTAACGTACAACACTAGACGCCATCAGCTGAGCGTGATTAACACTCGGGCATGACTAAATGCATAAGGCGGAGCGAGCGTATGAATGCTATTCTACCGTTTGTGATGAAGCCGCACTCACGGTGTAACTACGCTCGAATGGAGTTAGCGGTAAAGCGCTGAGCGCTAGGTCCACCTACCAGGAGTAGCTAAAATACCTAACAGTCTGAACACACTCCTCTTTTGAGGAAGTGGGTGAGAGCCCAAAGGCTATTAGGGCCGAAGGCAGAATAGGTACCTGCAAAAGTGTCACTATCATACACATGCATACAACAGGCAGTAGCTAAGCTATTAGTAGAGTAGTAAAGCTCGGAGGCTAAGCAAGACAGGAATAAAGTAGCGAGCAGACAAGCGAATAATCAAGCAGAGCTAAGCAAGCTGGAACGAGGCTAACGCACGGCGCTAAATGCTATCATGTCTAGTGTAATTACTGCTCGGGGCGAAGCCACGATAACGTACAGCAATCACTCGCAGTGTAACTACACTCGGATAGAGTTAGCGATAGAGCGCTGAGTGCTAGGCTCGCCTACCAAGCGAAACATGAGAGCTCCGAGGCTGAATGCAACCTGAAGGTTAGGTATAGAAAGCTCGGAGACTCAACGTAGCCCGAAGGCTGGGTTTAGTACCTACACAAGATGTTAGTCACACGAGCACACATATCAACATGGCAATAATTAGACTACTGTAGAGTGGTGAAGCCCGGAGGCTGTGTAGTGCCCAGAGGCTAAACGACCACGAAGGGTCGACCACGCATGATAAAAAAGCAGTAAAAGAATACATCGCAGGTAGTGTATATATACATGTATTAAACTACACTAATGTAAGCATTCATCACACCAGTACAGATACAATACCAATACAACACATGTCTACAGATAAATACAACTCCCAAAATCACCGATACAAACAATCCCAACACAGTAATTTATACAAATTCCTAAATCACAATTCACCCAACGAAGCGGGGAAACCCAATAAATAAGGCGAGAACACTGGCCTAAAAATATTCGAAAAATGTTGTAAAATTCAAAATCCTAGGAATATGTTCACACGCCTGTGTCACCAATACATTAATATATATATATATATATATATATATAATATATATATAGAGAGAGAATTAGGGAGAGGAGAGAGAGAGAGGAGAGAGGATCAAGTGAGAGGAAGAGAGAGACAGGAGAGAGAGTCAAGGAGAGAGAAGGGAGTGTTGGCCCAATGGCCTTCCACTCTAGTTTTGATGATGATCAACTCATGTAGTTATGTTTACTAATATTCTTGTGTTGTTTAAGTTTCAGATCATTAACCAAGATAATAGTTGGTGATTAGCTTCAACAAGGAGTTTAGAAGCTTTTCATGGTGATTCCGGTGCCAAAGCTTAAAGATCATACCTTTGCACTCGGTGGATCGCGTTTGGGAGCAAGTCTTCTTGATGACTCAAAGACTTAGGTATCCATAGTTTAGTATGTTTAGATCCATTTGTAAAGTTAGTATAGTTGATATGCTCAAGTGCACAATACACACACGTTTCATGATTTGGTTTTTGGTTTTCATGAATAGTAGATCAAAACAAGTTTACCTTATTCTTATGTATATTAGATAAGTTCTAGATATACATACATGCTTTAAACTTGCTAGACAAACCTATTTTGACTATCCTATTCATGTATTGAAAATCAAGTTTGATAAAAATACAAGTGTTGGTTTTTGATAAAACTTGCAAGACTAAAAAATGAGTTGATATGTTGATATATGTCTTGAAATTTTTATCACTAGTTTATGTTTCAATATAAAATGATAAAACAAGTTTTATGGGATTTTCAGAAAAGATAAAAGATTTTTATAAAATTTTTTTTCCAGATTTCTGACCCAGGTTTTGTGCTGACAGGCTGGTCGGTCGACCCGTACGGTCGACCGCACCAAGGCCGGTCGACCCGTCGGGTCGACCGACGTGCACGGATGTGCACGTCTGGCAGACACAACCGCGGTCGACCGTGCCGATCGACCGGGATGAGAGCTCTGCTCTCTGTTTGTTTGGGTCGACCGGGCCGGTCGACCGCAGTTGCCCAACGGTCATATTTCTGACCGTTGCCGGTCGACCGGGCCGGTCGACCGTTGCCTGTCAGAGCTGCCAGCTCAGCTCTAACGGCTAGTTTTCTGTTTGGCCTATATAAACCCCATTCCTTTGGGATTTTGGCCAAGGTTTTTAGAGACAAAATTTCCAGACTTTCTCTACTGTTTTAAAAGAGTTTTAAAAAGAGTTTTGTGCTTTAAAACTTCCAATCTTTATTGTTTTTGGGTTTTTGGAAAATCAAAGAAAATAGTTTTTGGGATATTGTATTGGGTTTCATTTTCTATCTTTTACAAGAGATTTCCCAAGAGTTTTTCTTTGTTGCTTGTTTCCAAAAACACCTTGTTTCCACACTTGAGCTATCTTCTATCCTAATCTATTTAGGATCTTGTTTTTGTGGAAAAAGAGAAAAGAAAGAGAGATTGAGTTTGTGGTCTTTGGAACCACTTGTTGTAAACACCCTTATTCTTTGTGTATCCCTCTTAGGTAGAGGTGATCGGGTGATTGGTTTGCTCCCTCTAGTGAGAGGTGGAGTTTGGTTGTAAACGCTCTTCGGTAGAGGTGTTGGTTGTTGTATTGGCTACGGGCCTACCCCTCGGTTGTGAGGTGGTTGTTTGAGAGAGGAGTTTGGTACTCCTAGAGTTGTAACAAATCCTTCTCGGTGACGGTTCCCTCGGTGGGAGATAGTGGATTGGAAATCCTACACGGTGGTGTAGGCGGGGATGTAGAGCAAGGTGCTCGAACCTCGAAACATATCGTTGTGTTTGCGTTTGCTCCACTTGTCTCTTTAACTCTCTCTCTCTTACATTTGTGCATAGCATCATTCATATCATCATATCATATTTGCCTGTGTTGAGCATTGATTCATATTGCAATATCTATTGTATGCTTGTGTGTGTGCCTCACTTGTACCTAATCAACAAGAGCTTCACATAGCGCCTCAACCCATTCAAGGGGAATCAAGAGGAGTTAGTCCAGAGCCCTTCACGGGAATTCGGCTACACTTGTTGATTGTACTAAGTGTGTTGCAATCTTTGCATTAGCTTCCGCATTTAGTTTTCATTTAGTTTGCATTTAGTTCTAGATTAGCAATTACACCTATTCACCCCCCTCTAGGTGTTTTTCAGGGAGGGGACAGCAGCCCCCTCTGTCCAGATCACGCCAGGGCTAAGGGCCCTGGCCCGGGCGTGCGCTGGCTCGGCCGCGGTGCCAAGAGGCTCGGGGGCGGTGCCGGCTGCCCCAGGTAGATGAGGGTGGTGCCGGCCATCCCAAGAGGAAGAGAGAGGGAAGAGGGTGTTGGTATGGTGAAGGTGATGATGATGTTGGGTGATGGAGATGATGGAGGTGGTGGTGTTGATTTGGTGGTGGTGGTCTTGGCCAAAGTAGGAGGAGGGTAGATGAGGGAGAAGGAGGTAAGATGGTGGTGTTGTGGTGCAGAAAGTGGAGGAGGTGAAGGTGGTGGCTGTGGTAGTTATGAAGGAGGAGGTTGTGGATTTTGCGAAAGATGGAGGCGGTGCTGATGGTGGTTTGGAGTAGTGGAGATGGCCGAAGGGGGTCATCACCGGAGGTGGTCGGCGACCATGGAGCGTCACCAACATTGAGTCAGAGGAGGTAGAGTCCATCGGGTCAAGGGGAGAGAGATTTGAGGGGGGGAGAGAGAGAATAGAAAGAGAGAGTGAGAAAGGAGAGAGGGGGGTTGTGAGGGAGAGAGGAAGGAGAGGGGAGTTGATCAGTGGTGGCTAGTCAGAGTTGGGGCCACGGTGGCGCGGTGGTGGCACCGGTGGAGGTGGCGTCGCCAGGAGGAGGGGAAAGGGAAAGAAGAAGATAAGAAGGAGAGAAGGAGAGAAGAATGAAAGAAAAAGAAAAAGAAAAAGAAAGAGAGAGAGAGAGAGAGAGTTTATAGGAAGGGAATTAAATGGGAGAGAAGGTGGATGGGAGGAGGCCCACGTGGGTAGTGGCAAGTTGATGGGGGAAGATAAATGAAAAGAAAAGAGAAAAAGGGAAAGATTTTGAAATAAATAATATTATTTTAATATCAGGAAATATTGACTATTCCAGAAATATCTCTAAAAATACCGGGAGGTAAAAAACATCATCCTGACGTGCAATATGAAATCAGATTTTAGAAATAAAATCCTGTTTTTAAATTAAAATTCCTGGAATCAACCGGCAATGACGGCTGACACCAAATTCAGCCGAGTTTCGATAAATTCAAAAAAATTTCTAAAAATTTATTAAAGTAGAAAATATGATTCTAAGAAATAATGTGAAAGCAGATTTTAGAAATTCAACTCTATTTGTAAATTAAAAATTCTGAAATCGACTAGCGATACCTGTAGACACCTATTGTGAAGATTTTTCAATTTAATTCGGAAAAATTTCAGAAAATCATGAAAATTTTAAAATATTGAAAAATGATGTTTGAAACTGAAACCGATCAAATGTGACTATTGAAGACTAAATGGAGCAATACACTTGGATCATGTTCCTGGTTTAGACTAGGGCTGACTCCGAGTCAACGAATACGGATTCAATGCAAAACAATCACATAAATAATTATAAAACAAAATTAAATACGAAAAGTAAATCAAAAAATCTGAATACGTATCTAAGTAAGTATCCCGAGAGCGGGGTGTTACAAGATGGTCTCGAAAAAGCAACCAGAAAAGAACTTTGTTTTAACATAATAATTGTTTAAAGTTCTCTGATTTCTCTCTTTCTCTGAACCTTTGAGGTTGAAAGGAAGAAGCCTTTAGCTTGAAAATTTTCAGCCCAGCGTCCACGAAAAAAATCCCCCTCCTTCATAGCTTTTGAGGCTATTTATAGGGGGTCTTAGGGGTATAATTGTCCTCTAGAATCCCTAATGGGGATTAACTCCTACATTATGTGGGGAGTTAATTGACCTAGTAATGAGGGTTAGTTACAACAAAAAAGCAGGTCTCACGTTGGACGCAAACTTCTGTTGTGTAGACGCAGTGCTTACAGGCTTCCCATGGCCGCGTTGAAGTAGAAACGCGAAGCTCACAGGTATACATTGAAATTGAGACGCGGGTTGCTCAGACCCGCATTT
The DNA here is from genome assembly GCA_038442645.1 of Agave tequilana. NCBI lineage: Eukaryota > Viridiplantae > Streptophyta > Magnoliopsida > Asparagales > Asparagaceae > Agave > Agave tequilana. Next base: position 9,826 of record JAVJIF010007505.1, read on the forward strand.
GAAGAGAAATACGGAGTTGCTCAGACCCGCATTTGAACTCTGCGTTTACCCTTGGACACGAGATTCACGTTTTAGTTGAAACATGACCTTCGCATTGAAGTGAGGTCCGCGTCTGAAGACTTGTCTTTAATGATTTTTAGACAGCCTACAGAACCCCTCCAAAGTTTTTGAAACTCTGCGTTTACTGAGACGAATTTCAGAATACTTTGGGCTTCACGTTGATTTCGGGCTTCCCATGATTAGACTCGCAATTTTTGAGATACCTCAAGCTTAATCTTTTCTGGATTCTGGTCTTCGTGAGTGTACTATTGGACTGCTTGAAGCCTTCAGGAAAGATCATCATAAGTGTCTTAGAAACTCAGTCTAGCACTTGTAAGAGCTCGAATTTGGTTGTCGGTGTACTGTTGAACCAGTAGAGTCATCGGATGCCTATGTTAGTATATTGTTGAACTGATTGTAGAAGTGGAGACATAATTTTTATGGGGAGAGAACGCGACCCTCATTTGATGAAGATACGACTGTCATGTTGGTCTTCTTCGGATGCAAACTCCAATAAAGATGCGACCCTTGTTTGTTGTTGAAACATGACCCTCAATTAATGTTGGGACGCAACCCTGGCAGTTGTAGTTGAAACACGAAGATCACGTTGGATGTTTCCAGATGGGGACATCACTTTAATGCGAATGCCGTGTTGGATATGTGTCTTGCTCAGATTGAGTCGAGATTTACGCCGTGTATCATGGCCATTGAATGACCTATAAAAAACCAGGATCTTTTAACAGTCTCTTCACTTGACTGTTTATCTTCAAGAACGAGACTCGCGTCCAAGAGCTTTCAGAGCTTTCCAAAACCCATAAAAGCTTCAAGTTTTTCCGATCTTTCTCAAGATTTTCACTGGTGAAATGGCTCCTAAGCCCACGCAGACTACTGCTTCTTCAGGCGCCACCCTTGCGCCAACCACCATGGCCTGTTCTCCTCCTTCGGAGTCCCCCATTTCTGGTAAGTAGAATTACTTTTGCCATTATTGAGAATACGAAGAGTTTTATCTCTTAACTTTTTTTTGAAGTTTAAAAACTTCTGTTGAAGTTGAATAGTCAACGTGGGGCTCACAGGCCCATGTTTGATTTGTAGACGCGACTCTCACATTGATGTCCAAAATACAGATTTAGTGATCCTCACATTTTGTCATGTCGACACGACCCTCGTGCTTATGAATTAAACGCGGTTTGACGAACCTCGCATTTTGAGGCTTCTGAATGCGGGTCTCGTTTATAAGACTCGCGTTTGAGCCTAAAGACTTAATAAATTTTTATAAGTGTGAAGTCCAGACGTGGGCTTCATATGAGCCTCGCGTTTTAGTCATTGACCACAGGTCTCATGTGTTGAGCTCCGTGTTTGAACTTCAATACTTGGTATACTTTCATTGTCTTCAAGATACTGACTTTGTGTTCTTCTCTTTGCAGTCAGATATTCATCTGACCCTCTGTCTAAGAGGTGTCACTTCGGGCACATAGGTAGTGCAGACCTTAATGTCATCTTCAGCCTCCAGAAGACTGCTTCAGTGTTCACGGGAAAAACGAGGAACGACAGACCAAGCTGAGCAGGGCCAGCATATTGACTCTTTGAGAGCTTCTTTTAGACGGGCGGTTTGAATCAGACGCCGCACTCTGCTAAAGAAGCCAAACTTCCTCTTTGGCGATTCAATCAAAGAAGACGAGGAAATTTTGTACGACAGCAACTATAAATGGCTTCGTCAGATTGAGAACTGGAGGTTCTTTTTTCCTAACATGGAGCGGATGTTTCCTTTGTCATATCTGCAACCCATGTCTTTATGTCAGCTAATTGATTAGGAGTTGACCAAGTCTTTATCAAGTGTTTCCTTGGGGAAGATTTGTACCAATGCCGCTTACCCAGCCGCTTTCCTAACTGGCCATGGTAGGGAAATGATCGGATTGCAACCCGTGTTAGTCAGAGCTGAATATCTGACAGGAGAGACTCCTCAGCAAGCGGCTATCTTTATTAATCGGTCTATGGCCACGAAGGATGACTTCCCCTCTTGTGACTTTCATGTGATAGGGTGGATTCACTCTTCAGAGAAGCAATGGTGGTCTAGGATGGTAAACTTCGCCCTTATGCAACCAGAAGACTTCTTGTGGCAAGCTAGCCTATATGGGGCTATCTGGGCCGTTTTGCATGGTATTCCACAGAGCAACCATCACTTCTACGCTGTCTTGGAGCATAACAACCCAGAGACCTGTATGTTTTTACCCCAGTTAGAGAAATGAAGTTTGCCCTGCATGAAATGTACGAAGTCTTGGGGTTGATGATGGGATACATATCATACAAAGAGTATATTCTGAGCACCGAGGAGCTGCACCTATTGAAGAAGGATGCTCCTTTGGTTTATGAGCCCTACTGGGAGGCGTTGTGCCACTTCCATATCTGTGCGCAGACGACCGGGTGAAGGTCTGGAGGGGTCAAACTATTGGCGTGGGTGAGCTACCTTTTTCAAAGTCTGAACGAAAAAACTAGTCCAGTAACCTGCTTAGCACCCAGTACTGACGCAGAAATTGAAGAGAGGATCAACGTGTCTACTTGCTCATATACCACTGGGTCTAATGAAGACACTTTCAAGCCAGATGTGGTCTTTGAAAGTTTTCATCATTAGGCCAAGACCCCGATCTCTGACAGGCCTTTGCTGCCGGGATTTCTGATGACATGGCTGAAGTGATGTGTGGTGCCGACACTCCCGCATGAAGTCATCATTGCTGACACGGTGTATCCAGCGATTTTATTGGCACATGGCTAGTCTCTTGTCCTTCTTCTAGCAATGGTGGGGTTTATTTAGAGTGGGCTGCGGATGCTGACGAGAAGCTTCTGTCAAGTGGAGCCCCTTGTGGATGAAGAAGGCAACCAGCTCATGGACTAAAATGGCAAGCCCCAACTAAAATACCCAATCCTGGGGTCGAGCTTCCATACAAATATCTGATGGCCTGGTATGTCATGCATTATCCATCACTGATGACAGTAGTGCTGGCATCAGAAGGTTTCGTGCCCTTCGTGCAGAGACTGGATGACTCGAACTGGATCCACTATTATATGTTTTTCATCCAAAAACTATTCTGAGTGGATCAAACTATCAGCTTACCAGGCGCTTGTAACACCCCCTTCTCAGAATACGTACTTGAATACCTATTCTGATTTTCTGATAGTATTCTTTTGATTTCCCTCGTATTTACTTTTTCATGATTAGTTATATCATCGTTTGATTTTTGGATCCGAATTCCTGAATTTAGAATCAACTTAAGTCTGAACTGGGGACCCGATCCCAGTGTACTAATCAATTTGATCTTTCTACTAGTTAGATTTGACTAGTTTCAATTTCAAACACTGTTTTACAATATTTTAATTTTTTATGATTTTTAAAATTTTTTTCTGAATTAAATTGCAAAATCTTGAAAAACGGTATCAACCGGTGCCACTGATCATTCTCAGAATTTTAAATTACAAACGAAGTCAAATTTCTAAAAATCACTTTCACATTATTCCTTAGAATAATACTTACTATCTTAATGTATTTTTTGAGATTTTTCTGAATTTATCAAAATCCGATCAGATTTGGTGTCGACTAGTATCGATGATTGTTTCATAATTTTTAATTTGAAAATGAGATTAAATTTCTTGAATTCGATTTCACCATGATCTTCAGTATAATATTCTTTATGTTCGAGAATTTTTGAGAATCTTTCTGAAATACTTGATTTTCAGACATTTCCGGTATTTTTACGAAGATTTTCCGCATCCGCTACTGAACCTGGGGATTCCACCATTCAAATTATTTCTTCTTTTCTTCAATTATCTTTTTCCTTTTCCCCTTTTCTTTTCCTTTTTCCTTTTTTCCTTCCTTCATTTTCCTTCCAACAATTTCCAAACACTTCCATTTCCTTCTAAAACCTTCTACTTTCTTCCATCAAAATATCTCCTCCAAAATATCCCAATTCACTCATCACCCCTCTCCCATCACCTAGGCTGGTCCCTTCCCATATCATAAAAAACCCTAACCTCCATTCCCTTCTCTTTTTCTTTAACTCCAAACTCCAAAAATCTTCATTCTTTTCTCCTTGAACCTCCATTCCTCCAACTAAAAACCCTAACTACCACTTCCTCCTTCAAATCAACAACAACAACAATACCTACAACACTTCACCATCATCTTTTTCCTTATCCATCTTCTCCACTTCACCATAATCATCAAAACTCAACCATCCAAAATAATCTCCATCTCCTCCACAAAACTACCACCACCTACAAGCTCCTCCACAAAAATTTCCATCACCACTTTTCTCCTAGGCCGACCACCATCCCTAGGCCTAGGCTGGCCATCTCCCCTCCGGCGACTATTCCGACGATATCTCCAGCGACTACTCCGGCGACAACTTCACCATCTTCACCAACATCATCACCACCACTACAACTCTTCCATCATCACCACCACCTCTTATATTTTCCTCTCCATCACCACCACCTTCATTCTCACCATCACAATACCACCCCCATCACTACTACTTCAACCTCCAACATTACCATCATCACCACCTCCTTTACTTTCTTTTTCCTTCTCCATCAAAATCCAACTCCACCAAATATTACCACCACTTACACCAACACCTTCACTACTCTCCCTCTCTTCTCTCCCTAGGCCGGCCACCACCTTGGTCTCCCCTAGTGGCCGGCACACCACCCTAGGGGCCGGCAGCCACCAAGGGACCAAGCCCTATTCTCTTCTTCTCGCTTGGTAGTTTTCCTCGCCCGGGTGTTCGCACGCGCGTAGCATCCCAAAGTCCGCGGCGTTTTTCTTAAAATTCATGTTTTAAGTGAGTGTTTTCCCTTACATCATCGAGCTTGTATTATATTTGGGTTGTGTTATGTTTGTATATGTGGTCCTGTGATTTATATCGGGTTGTATGTGTGTACCAGTGACCTGTGCTTTATCCTGTTTCGAATGCTTGTAATAGTATAGACGATATTATATTCTGCATGTGCTGGTACTAATCGTGCAGATACCCTGTACAGTCTCTGAGCTTCTGCCCACTCTCAGAATGGCTACCCAATAGGTTTTAGGCCTTACACCCTTTCGTGGTAGCTACCGGGAGTGCGCTTAGAGCCCGACTTACTTCAGCCCTTCGGGCTTACACATAGCCTTCGAGCTTTATACACATTATGGATGGTCTAATTACTACCTATTTATATGCATCATTATGTGGTATTAACACTCCTGCAGGTACTTACTTGGCCTTCTGGCCCTTTAGCCCTTATGGGCTTTCACTCACTTCCTCAAAAAAGGGAGTACGTTCAGACCGTCAGGTCTTTTAGCTCTGCCTGGTAGGCGAGCCAAGCGCACAGTGCTTTACAGCTGACTCCATTCGAGCGTAGTTACGCTGTGAGTATAGCTTCATCACGGGTGATGCGGAGCGGTTCGCCCGCCACTACACACGTGCTTTAGCCGTACCGCGAGTGGTAATCACGGCAAATGTGATGGCGTTTAGTGTTGTACATTAGCTTCACTCTATCCTTGCTTAAGCTCCACTTGATTGTCCTTGGCTGTTGCGTTATCATTTGACAGATTTTCTCTTGATGTGCTAACACTTGCCATATTATTACCTGATATTTACATGCTATTACCTGGCACCTGTCTGTATCACTTGACATCTGATGTGTTACCATCTGACATCTGACATGCTACTACTTGACACCTACCCCTATTCTGATATCACTTATCACCTGCCACCTGTCATATTAATTTTTGACCTGTGATTATCACATTTACAGGAATCCTGTACTTGTTATCCTGTATTATATATAGTGACCTGTATCCCTAGTACTCATGTACTACTGTTATACATGTACTCTTGTACTTCTGAATTTCTGAACCTGTCCTGCTTCTACTATTCCCGTAAATTGATAATTACATAATAAACCATAAAAAGGATAACTTATACCGGGTAAGGGAAAACTGATGGAATTCAACTGTGATTTTGTTTAGAATAGTATAGGGATGTTGTGCAACTAAAATCTTTAGGTTCTACCTGAGGGACCCTAGGTGTCCAGGTGGGGTAGTTCTTGTTGGCCCAGAGGCCCTTCACTCTAGTTTTGATGATGATTAACTCATGTAGTTATAGTTTACTAATAATCTTGTGATATTTAGTTTTAGATATTTGATCAAGATATTAGTAGGTGATTAGCTTCAACAAAGATATTTTTGGAGCTTTCACATGGTGATTCAAGAGCCCGAGCGTCAAGTTCACATCTAGCACTCGGTTGGAGTCAAGCTCGGTGGATCACGTTTGGATCGAGTCAAAACTTAGAGTCGGCGTTCTACAAGAAGACCTCGATTTGCTTAGTTTAAGATTTGTTTAGATCTTATTGTAAAGATTAGATAGTGTGATATGCTCAAGTTCACAACACACACACACAAGTTTCATGTGTTTTGGTTTTTCGGTTTAACCGATCTTGGTTTTCATGAATAGATAGAATCAAAACAAGTTTACATGGTTTAATGTATATTAGATTTGTTCTATATACATCTATGCTTCATTTATTTAGAAAAACTTATTTTGATAGGTATTCATGTGTTTGGTGTTTTGTCTTTAAACAAAACTTATTTTCGGATTTAATGTCAAAAACATAAATATAATACCTTTCATGTATATTAGATTCTATCCATATACAACATGCTTAAAAGTTATTTAAATATCATGTTTTTGTATTTACATATGTTTTGAAAAAGTCGGATTTCCATTTCAAAAATCCAAGTTTCGGAAAATACGGATTTTGGTTTAAGGCAAATTTTCAATCTCACAAAAATAGTTCAAATTGTTTGAAATATGTGTAGAATTTTTATCACACATGTTTGTATTTCAAAGATATAATAAGAACTGATTTTTGTAGAATTTATGTGATTTTATGGGATTTATTTGAAGTTAAAAAGTCGAGTTTTTAAGTCCTATAAAGTCTGGACTGGCTGCCTACCGGTCGACCGGACCGGTCGACCGTAGCAGTGGTCGGTCGACCGGACCGGTCGACCGACGTGCACAAGCGTGCACGCCAGCTTGAGCTGGTGGGCCGGTCGACCGGTCGGTCGACCGTCCAGAGAGCTCTGCTCTCTGGAAATGGCCCCGGTCGATCGGGTCGGTCGACCGGCAGAGAGCTCTGCTCTCTGTATCCAGTCTCAGTCGACCGGGCCGGTCGATTGGAGGCTCAACGGTCAAAAATATGACCGTTGGCCGGTCGACCGGAAGGGCGAATTTGCCCTTTCCAGCTGCCAATGGGCAGATTTCAAATGGGGCTATAAATACCCCCATTTGAGTTGGTTTTTAACAAGAATTTTAAGAGCTAAAATTTTCATTCTCTCTAGTGGTTTATTACAAGTCTTTAAAAGAATTTTTAAGCCAAAAAGATCTATCTTCATTTGTTTTAAAGAGTTGGAAAAATCAAAGAAAAAGAGAAGTCTTTGGGATTTATTTTTGTTCTTCATTTCCAATATATCCTAGAAGTTTTCCCAAGTATTTTCTTTGTGTTTTTGATTTCCAAACTCTTTATTTCTCACACTTAAGCTTATCTATCTATCCTATTTATAGGATCATTGTTTAGTGAGAAAAGATTTGGTTTGTGGTCTTTGTGATCACCTTGTGTTGTAAACCTCATTTCCTTGTTGTTGGTATCCCTCTTGTATAGAGGTGATTGTGGAGATTGAGTTCGAATTCCTCAAGTGTGAGGAGATTGTGTTTGTGTGGCTTTGAGCCCTATCCCTCATTTGTGAGGTTGATTATTGTTTGGCTAAGTGCCTATCCCTCTAAGTGTAGAGGTGATTTGTTTTGTGCCTTGCCTCTAGTGAGAGGTTGTATTGGTTGAGAGAGGAGTTGTAAACTCTAAATTGTATTTGTCCAAAATCATCAGTGGAGGTTCCCTGTGTGGGAAGTCCTGTGTGGACGAGTTAGTGAAAATCCTTCTGTGTGAAGGCGGGGACGTAGAGCTGTGTGCTCGAACCTCGAAACATATCTTCGTGTTTGTGTTTGATCCACTTTCTCTTAATTCTCTCTCATTTATATTGTGCCTTGCATCATTCATATTGCTCATTCATACTTATATGCTTGATTGTGTTTGTTTGTGTGCCTCACTTGTGTTTAACCAAGAGAGCTTCATATAGCACTTCAACTCTTATTCAGAGGAATCAAGAGGAGTTAGTCCAGAGCCCTTCACCGGGAATTCGGCTACACTCTTTGGTTACGCTAAGTGTGCTGCATTAAGTTTTTAATTCCGCATTATTTGTCACTAGATTAGCCCTACACCTATTCACCCCCTCTCTAGGTGTACTTTCAGTTCTTACACATCGGCTATTGTAATCTATCCATCTTTAGTGATTAACGGCACGGGCCTGGCTAAATGTCAGGTTATTGGGTCGTTATTCCAGATATGCACAAAACTCATTGTAAGCATAATTCATAGGTTTTATCATCAGTTTTCAATAACCAACCTCGACTTACTCATATATAGATGTATGTGCATTGAGTCGTACGCCAGGACACATACCTAGATATATGAGTCGGACGAGTAATAATAAAAGATGTTAATTAATAATTTATTGTTCCTTTTACAAATCGGGTTGCGTGAACTCAGGCTACGGTGACATGAGACATAGGGTATATAGATGAAGGTTTTCTTGTTTGGATTATTCTTTTAATATACTAGTCTTATGAATCCGTAATCAGAGCTTGTACGGCTGGTTTTGCTTGTATTTGATATTATTGGTTTTAAAGGTTTTCTATCAGTTTATGATTTTTTCTTAGTATAGGGACAACTGGTTTTACTACATTTACTTTTCTTACTACCTCATTGCCTGCTCATGTATGCCTGTTTTCACGACATGGTTTTCAATATATGCTCTTTTAATTCAGATTTATCGATACATGTGTGATTGTCCCTGCACGCCACTTAGCATTTGCCACACCACTTATTGGGAAATTCTGACTGCCTTGGACTTGCATGTTCAGATCTTAGAGTTTGAACTGAGGTGGACTTTCTGGTGATCAGAGTTGCGCAGCATAGCATGTGGATCAGTAGTTGACCATCTGGAGCCCTATCCTTCCAAGCTCCCTGCTCGTCTCTCGAGTTTTCCTTTTGTAACTCGTGAGCGTCTTTTGTACTGTTCATACTTGTATATCTCTTTATATTCTCTTATTTGTGTCTATCAGTGATGTAAAATTCTTGTAATATTGTATCACATCCTGTGATAACTTTGTAATTATACTTTTATGTTGGAATATAAATGTACCACGTACTTTCGTATTCTGATATTGCCTGTACTGATGCTTAGAGTATATATGTGAGGATATTTTTGACCTACATATATACATCGCAGTAACGTCTCCGTACCAGCAGGATCAGGGCGTTATAGTGCTCCCCCTGGATCCATAATGTGTCTTATAGGGAGCAATTTTTGGATTTAGGAGGTCCAGACTGGTTCACAATTCTGTCTTCTGGGATTTTTTGGTGGTTAATCAACATCTGGCCCATATATTTAATCTTCTGACAAGGTAACTCATGCATGATTGAACCCTATATGCCTAGTCAGTTTTCCAGGCAATTTGGATATAATCAATTGTACATCAAAAATTCAAATTCGAGTCTTCACTTCAACGGGAAGCTATTTGAAGGAGCACGAGCATGGTACTACAGCTCAGCTGGAGGGACAGGAGCCACCTTTAGTCTTCCTTAGAAGGCACCTAACTCCTATACAAGTATCAGGTTTTGTGCATGGTATGTTATCGCCAACACGGTGCCTGGCTTTGGGATAAACACATAGTGTATCAAGGCCATAAAGTCTGCATATAATGCTAAAAAAGGTTCCAAGGCTTCTCGGATGCAGGGAATGAATGAATATTTAGATGCTGAGAAAGAAGCGAGCATATATGAGGTGGCTCAAGAGTCAGAGCGTGGTGCAGAGACCACTGAGGAACGCTCAGTCAGATAATCCCTCCAAGTCGTGGTGAAGCTTACCCAACCATCTTCCTCTTAAGGTGGTTCAAGTTGGAAGAAGGCACGGAAAGGGCTCGAAGCTGAAGATCCTTCATAAGAAACTCCTAACCAGAAGCAGGCCTGGAAACAATCTTCTCTGCTAATGAGAACTCTGAGGAAGAGGGAGAGCTGGCCCCAACCATTTCCTTACATCATAGGAGTCAGCGTAACAGAGGTCCTACAGTGGCGATTGCCAAGGAAGTGCCAGAAAAGTTGGCTGAAGAGCAAGCGGCTGGAGATGTACCGGTACCAGAGTCAGAGACCACTGGAATTGCTCTTGCCACTTTTTCCCAAGGCCCAGAAGAAATGCAACCGAACTCTCCAGTTGAAATGATGCTATCTGTGGGGATGCCTGAACCAAGCCCGACCACTGGGCTTGTGACAGGTAGGTCTTCCACTGTTGAGGTTACATCTGTTCAAGTGTTATCTCCTTCCTCCGAGGATAGGGGGATTACTACGGGAGTGACCTTGACTGGGACAATGTGAGGGCTTCACTTGACAACAACAAATTCTCACATTTAACTGAGAAGGAGATGCCAATAAATGTTCCAGAGACAGAACTGCCGCAAGACAGCAGCAAATCCTCCAGTGAGTACAACCAGTATGAGGGAAGGGTCTTCTGAACTGGAAGACTAGCCATCTCCCTGTTCGAAGCAGAAAAGAGCAGAGGTTTAGAGTAAATCATGTAGGTATATATGTCAATATTCAAGCTCTGGATATGTATGTAGAGTTAATGTGCTCCTTTGAACTACCGTTTGTAGCAAAAGCTATGACGGGTCGTATCCACAGGGAGGGTATGTAATGGAAGCTTTCTTAGTTCTTGTTGTTCTTGTTTTTGGAAATGAAACGAAAGTTCTTCTTTGTTCAAGAATTGAAAAAGAAAATAAAGTAAAAAAGATGATGGAATTTTTTGTGTTAAGAAAAGGAACATGAAAACGAGAAAGGTAGAATGAAAATGGTGAATGAAATGGTATTTGAAAAAGTAGAAAAGAAAATATATTTTGTTTGAGAAAGAAAGTTTCTTAAAAATAAGGAAAGTGATAGGTAGTAAAAAGTGCATATTTATCATCACATTTACCATCATATTTCCCTATTTATTCTTTTATTATGCACTACTATTAATGTTTTATTGTTTAATGTGTGCAGGCCTTGAGTAATTAAAAAAATAAAGAAATAAAGCCTGAATGAAGCCCAAAAGCCCAAATGCAAAAATTGTAGTAATTTAGAAGTTTCTATATTATCTAACTTAATCTAAACTTGAATTTAAATTATTTATTTAAAATCTAAGGGAGGAAAAGGAAGGATAAGATAGAACTCCTAATTGCTAAAAAAGGGAGTAAAAGGAAGGATAAGATAGAACTCCTAATTGCTAAAAGAGGAGAAAAAGGAGAAGATGAGATGGACTTCTACTCAACCCTAGTTGCTTGCAAGACAAGGCTAAAGATAAAAGGAGAAAAGTTTAAAGATAAAAATCCTTTTATAAATTCGGATTTATGATAACTTGCTTCCAAGTTATCCCGAATTCTCAAGATAGAGGGTCTGCATGCAGAATCCAGAAGGAGGCGCCAAGATGGATGGACCAGAGGAAGCCACACAAGAAAGCGCGTGGCCATTGGCCACGCTATAGCGCGAAAACGCGGCCATAGCTGCGTTTCCGCGGCTCTTTGGATGAGATCTGTTACGTGGTTTCGTGGGAGAGTTGTACTGGGACTCTACTTCCTATATCTCCTATAAATACCCCTGCAGAGCAACAGAGAGGGGCATCCAGAGGCTGAAGCTTAGGGTTTTTCTTTAGATTTTTACCTCTTTCCGAAATTTCTTGTATTTTCGTTTTTATTATTCGAAGAAGAATATTTTGAAGAAGGAGAGGAGCGTTGTATTTGGAAAGTGACATCCAATAAAAGGTTACTCTTTCTTCTTTGTTATTTAATTCTGTTTTTTTTGCTTAGATAGATTATTTTTTTTCTTTTCGCTTTCATGCAATTTTTCATATTAAAAATAAAATTGAAAATAAAATAAAAAGATGAATAACTAAATTCAATTTATAGTTTGCTAATCTCTCGATCAACCCTAGTTTAGTTCAAAAAGTGAATTGATTGATATCCATTATTAGAAACCCTAGGATTAAAATAATCTTCTTGAAGATGAATTGATAATTAGGTTTTCTTAATTTAGTTTACACTTTTAGATGATTCTTCATAAGTTCATACTTAAAAACTTTGATAGCATAACTTCAAGTCAAAACTTCTCTTATGCTATACTTAGAAATTAGGATGAACAACTATTTAATCTTTTTTAGTGCACACTAGTTAGGGTTCCAACATTATTCATCTTGCTTGAATAGCAACTAATAACTTAGGATGGATGTTTATTATTTCAATATGATATTCATTATTTGAGACTAATACTATGGGTTGTGGTAGATGATTAGTAAACTATATTTCTCAAAATCAATCAAATCTAATCAATCTCTCTTTTTCTTCTGTTCTAAGCGAAATACAGAGAAGATCGTTCCGAAACACTTGCATCGCATCCTTCCCTGTGGATCGACCCGTTTAGCCTTTGCTACGCGGTTAAAATTGAAACGAGACTACGACTTTC
>JAVJIF010007505.1:27500-165628 GCA_038442645.1 Agave tequilana
AGTCAAGTTTTGAAGCTAGCACGTGTTGATTCAAGAGCTCGCGCATCAAGATCGCATCAAGTTCTCAAGAGGAGTCTTGCTTTTTTGATCAAGGTTTGATTAAGTCAAGATAGAGAAGAAGATTTTCTAGAGAAGATTTTCAAGACTTGAGTTTATATTTGTAAGTTTTAAGATTTTGTGTTTTAGATAAAATGTAAAGGATAGATTAGTTGTAGATTGCTCAAGCTCATATAAACACACACAAAATTTATGTGTTTTCATAAGAGTAATTTTGATTTTAGAAAATACCCTTTTGGTTTTAGCTTCAAAATATACATCCTTATATTTCATGATTAGATTTCATCAAAACAAGTTTATATGGTTAATATGTGTTTTGGATTTCATCCATACACATTGATGGTTCAAAATGTTTAAAAAAACTTATTTGATATTTCTATATCATGTGTTTAAGTTTTGTTTAAGTCAAAACTTATTTTAGAGTTTAATTGTCAAAAATATAGATATTTCATCTTATATGTGTATCGTATCATATCCATACACACTAAGCTTCAAAAGTGTTTATAATATTTTATTTTTGTATTTGAACAAGTTTTTGGAAAAACTGTATTTTTCATTAGAAGTTTAGTTTTTGAAAAATATCATTTTCAGTTTAAGGCTGAATTTCTATATCGCAAAAATAGTTCAACTAGTTTTGTAATTTGTGTTGAATTTTGGTCACACATATTTGTTCTTCAACTGTACTCATGGACCTTTTTTTGTGTATTTTATGTGATTTTATGAGATTTTATAAGACCAAGTTTTAATCCCTTTTATCCCTGGCCTAGCCAGACGATGTGTATAGAACGTGCGCACAGCCTTGGCTTGAGGGCCAGTCGACTGGCGGTCGACTGATCCAGAGAGTTTACTCTCTGGATCTGGCCCTGGTCGACCAAGCGGTTGACTGGCTAGAGAATAGTGCTCTCTCGTTTTAGCCTCGGTCGACCGATTAGTCGACCGACAGGTCAAGACCTAGGTGCGGTCGATCGGGCAGTCGACCGATAACCCCAACGGTCATGAATATGACGGTTGGCCGGTCGACCGATAGACCTATCTGGCCAGATTCTGAGCTATAACAACTAGTTTTTGATCTCCTATAAATAAGGGTTCTCTTGACCAGTTTTAGACAAGATTTTAGAGAAGTTTTAGAGCCAGTTTTTCATTTCTCTAAGGTTTTTTCTCCACATGTTTTTGGACTAAAACTTTCATTTCAAAAGGAGAGTTTTTAAGAGTGTTTTCAAAAGAGATTTCTTGAGTTTTCCACCACAACTCTATCTTGTTTATCTCACACAAACTTGAGCTTTCCATTGCTATATCAATCCTCTTTGGATCCTTATTGTGAGAGTTATTTTTGTGACCAAGAGAAGTGATTACAAGTTTTCATTCTTGTATTGTGAAGAGTTGTAGAGATTATGGCCTCGGTGAAGAGAGTTTTATGGTGATCAAGTGAAGTAATCACCAAGTGTTCCACCTTTGCATTTAGAGGAGTTATAGAGGTTGCGGCCTCGGCGAACTTGTGGGTTCGTGTTGTGCTGTTCTTGCGGGAACAAATGAGGGACTTGCGAGTCCAAGAGTTCTTGAGGGAGCACGTTATAGGTGTTGCGGCATCGAGTGATCTTGCAGGATCGATTATAGTAGAAATCTTTTATAGTGTTGAAGGCAGGGAAGTGGAGCAAGTGTGCTCGAACCTCGAAATAATTCTCCCGTGTTTGCGATTTCTCATCTCTCTCTATCACTCTCTCACTTGTGTTTATCTTGCATGCTCTTATTGTTCTTATCTATTACATGCTTGATATTTTCTTATGCTTAATTGATATATGCTTAGGATTGTTTACTCACATTTGTATTCAACCAAGAGAGCCATAGTGGCACCTCAACTCTTAATCTAGAGAAATCTTGAGGAGATAGTCCAGAGCCCTTCACCAGGAATTCGGCTACACTCTTTGGTTATACTTTATGTGTTTGCATAATATTTTTAGTTTGCACAATTAGTTTTAACTCTGTATTAGTCTTGCATTTGATTAGCTTGTCACCTATTCACCCCCCTCTAGGTGACTTATAGGAAATTCTTACACAAACGAGTCACTAAAACAGGATGCGAGTACTTGGCACCTTTAATACGTGTAGAGTTGGTGATAAGACAGTGGAGTATAATCGTGTGAATGCACACTGTATGCTACTTTGTCATTAGATCATGAATAATCTGCAATACTGGCCTATTGAAAGAAGTAGTATGGTCAAGGCCGAGGATATTGCATTGGATCTAGCGTCCAACGCAATGAACATTCCTAAAGGTTGTACTGGCTTTGAGCCCACGGTCCTGCTCAGTGCATCGAGCACCCATGGTGGTCATATGCTCTATCAAAGGAAGGGACTCGCTATGATGTGGGTTACTGGGGATTTGTGTGTAGTCCTCATCATGTCGGTGGTGACAACGATGTCCCCAGTCTCCAGATGCACAGTAAACTTATAAGCATAAAGGTCTATGGTGGTCTGGTCAATGCTAGAGTAGAAGATCTTAACAAGTGTAGGACAATAATAGGCTTCATACTCTGAGTTATCATAAACCAATGTGGACCAATTTCACTTCTTAATCCTATCAAGAAAAACATGGCCATACCCATTGATATCACTAAGGATCCTAGAAAAATCCTTTTCTGCAAAAATAGTAGGTGCCATGACTTAAAATTTGGATCAAAGGATTCGCAAATCTCCCTCAAAATTTGTGAGGGAAACTGAAAACTAAATTGCACAGAGCAATCCACACAGAAACGCACAGAGTTTGTTGTAGATATGAGATCCACAAAATAAGGAAACAACATAAAAATTTCACGGCGCGCAGGAGGCTCCTGGATGGCTGCAGATGCGGGGCTTTGTCAGAGAAAACGTGGCAAAGTTTGCGAGGCAGAGGATTGAACTTTTTTATTGGCGGCGCGCTCGTCTCTCCTCTCCAGATCTAATCTCAAAGCTAGGGTAAAGGCACGAGAGAGGGGTTGAAGGCTTTATTTATAGGGCTGAGAAGGGTGTTTTCCCTTTTTTGATCTTAAGTAAAAACATAAATAGTTTACCTAGGGTTTATTTCTGAATTTTTATGGATAAAGAATGGGTACACACACACACACAAGAGAGATAACCTAAGGGTCATTTCATAACTAAGTCCTATTTTTTATTTTTTGTTTATCTAAAAAAATTTATTGTTTATATATATATATATTGTTCTTTGATTATTATTATTATTTAATTATATATATTTCTTTTTAAAAAGGTAAAAAGAAAGAAAAAAAGTTGGTGGTATTTAGAAAAAGGGTCCCAAAAGATTTACAATGAATGATAGGGAAATTCGAAGAAGGTCCTGGTCACGTGTAGACTGGGTAGCAAAGACTCAGTTCAAAAGTCCCGTGTGACTCAAGCTCAGTAGTGCAGAACGGTTTTAATCTTTGACCATTGCTTTAAAAGTGTAACTATTCTTGGGATCAGAAACTTCCACTACACCATGTGAAAAAACTAAATGCACAGGATAGGGTTCTGACCAACGTGTCTTCAATTTACCAGAAAAGAGGTGGAGGCTGGAGTGTATAACAGAACTTTTTGTCCAGGGACAAAATTCTTCCTATTTATCAACTGGTCATGGAAGAGTTTGGTTCTATTTTTAGAAATTCGAGTGTTACATAAGCTTCATTTCGTATTTCTTCAAGCTCAAAAATCTGCAACTTCTTTAAGTCATCGACTTTCTTCAAGTCAAAATTCAATGGTCTAATAGCCCACAAAGCACGGTGCTCAAGTTTCACGGGCAAATGGTATGGTTTTCCTAATATCACTCGATATGGAGACATCCCTAAGACAGTTTTATAGGCAGTCCGATAAGCCCATAGTGCGTCGCTAAGCTTAATAGACCAGTCCTTCCTATTCTGTCCTACAGTCTTCTCCAGGATGAGTTTAATTTGTTTATTTGTCACCTCCACTTGTCCATTCATCTGAGGATGGTAGGCCGTGGATAATTTGTGAGAAATGGAGTACTTCCGCATTAGGACTTCAAAAGCCCGATAGCATAAATGACTTCCGTTGTCGCTTGTTATCGCACGGGGGTTCCGAAGCGTGAAATAATATTTTCTTTTAAAAACTTGATGACAACTCGGTTGTCATTCGTCTTGGTACAGCTTTCACCCACTTAGAAACATAATCAACGGCTGCTAAAATGAATTGATTGCCAAAAGAAGAAATTGGAAAGGGTTCCATGAAATCAATGCCCCACAAGTCGAAAATTTCTACTTCTAGGATTGGGGTAAGGGGCATCATATCCTTACATGTGATTCAACCTGTCATTTGACACCTTGCACAGAGTTTGCAAAAATTGTAGGAGTCCTTAAAGAAAGTGGGCTAGTAAAACCCACTCTGCAGAATTTTCTCGGTCGTTTTTCATGGACCAAAGTGTCCACCACATGCAAACTCGTGACAAAATGTCAACACATTGTGATGTTCATCCTTAGGAAGACACCTTCAGGGCAATATTTGAATATATATATATGGTTCATCTCAAAAGAAGAATCATATATGCGTGAAAACGCGGTGTTTATCCTGTTTTGACCAACTAGAAGGTGTTTGCCCGGTTGCAAGGTAATTTGCAATGCCAGCATACCAGGGCTCTTTATACATCACTAAGATGTGTTCGTCAGAAAACTTTCATTGATTGGGTTCATTTCCACTGGAGCATTTGGAATTCTAGAAAGGTGATCAACTATCACATTTTTGATGCTCTTTTTATCCTTTTTCTCTAAGTCAAATTCTTGCAAAAGAAGGATCCAATGAATGAGACTAGCCTTAGCGTCCTTCTTTTGCATCAAATACCTGAGGGTGGAATGGTCGGTGAAAATCATTGTTTTAGACCCAAGTAGGTATTGGCGGAATTTCTCCAACGCAAACACAACTGCTAAAAATTCCTTTTCAGTTGTTATGTAATTGAGTTGGGCCTGATTAAGTGTCCTACTTGCATAATAAATCACGTGTTGCCTGTTATCAATACGTTATCTTAGGACAACACCTATGGCATAATCAGAGGCGTCACATATAACTTCAAAAGGTTTAGTCTAATCAGGTGCTGATATTATCGGTGCAGAGACAATTTTTTGTTTTAGCTCCCCCCAAGCTTGTAGATATCCATCATCAAAATGGAAAGGCACATCTTTTTCTAAAAGATTAGTTAAAGGTCTAGCAATTTTGCTAAACTCTTTAATAAACCTTCTGTAGAAACCAGCGTGCCTTAGGAAAGATCTGATGTCTTCTAAGCATTTAGGTTCAGGGAGTTTTACTATCACCTCCACTTTCAATTCGTCAACCACAATTTCTCTACTCGAAATCTTATGCCATAGGACGATTCCATATTTGACCATGAAATGTCACATTTTTCAGTTAAGTGTCAAGTTCTTTTCCATGCATCTTTGTAAAACCAACTTGAGATGATGCATGCATTGGTTAAAGGAATCTCCATATGTCAAAATCATCCATAAAAATCTTCAAAAATCTTTCTATCATGTCCGAGAAAAGGCTAAGCATGCAACATTGGAACGTTGTAGGAGCGTTGCATAATCCAAATGGCATTCGTCGGTATGCAAATGTTCCAAATGGACAGGTGAAAGTTGTCTTCCCTGATCCTCAGAAGCAATTAGGATTTGACTGTATTCTGAATATCTATCCAGAAAATAATAATATTCATGTCATGCCAATCTTTCGAGCATCTGATCTATAAAAGGAAGAGGGAAGTGGTCTTTAAACATGGCAGCGTTCAACTTGCGATAATCAATACAAACTCATATCTTCATTGGAAGACGAGTCTGTACTAATTCTTTTTTGTTATTCTCTACCACGGTAAAGACAGCTTTTTTGGGCAAAGCATGGACTGGACTAACCCACTCGCTATCAGATATGGGATAAATTATCCCATTGTCTAGCAATTTCTGGATTTCAGTACGGATAGCCTCTTGCATAATAGGGCTCAGTCGATGCTGTGGATCATGTTTTGACTTGGCCTCTTCTATCAGGTGAATCTTATGTTCCATAATGGATATGCTGATCCTCTTAATGTCGGCCATGGTCCAACCAATGGCCTCTCTGTTTTTCCTTAATACAGCAAGAAGATCCACTTTGTTGTTTCGTCAGATGAGAAGATATGATCATAGGGAAAGCTTCCTTTTCACCCAAGTACTGATACTTGAGATGACTAGGAAGAACTTTCAGTTCTGAAGAAGGAGTATAATCTATCAAGGTTTCTTCTTCTTGCAAGGGAATGATTAGGGTCGCCATTTATTGCCCATTCAACTGTTGAGTCACAATCTGGTCAAGGTTGAAGCCATCTGATTCTAAATCAAATTCATGGTCAGACACATACTCTAACTCTTCCTCATGTTCACTCCTAAGTCCTTCAATTAAGTTCATCTCAAATGACTGGTCATCTATATCCCGAGGTTATTTTCCCAGGTAGAAAATATTCACCTCCTTTGTCATGTCTCTGAAAGTCAAACGCATAGACTCGTTCCTACAATTTATGATCGCATTCGCAGTTGCTAGGAAAGGTCATCCTAGAATGACTGGGGTCTGAGCTTTCAGGTTTTGCATGGGTTGTGTCTCCAAAATGATGAAATCTACGGGGTAGATGGACTTCCTGACCCGTATAAGGACATCTGTAATTTTCCTCTTGGAGACTTTTATAGAACGATCAGCTAATTGTATAGTAATCCGGGTTGGACAGAGGTTGTCCAGCCCAAGTTGCTGATACACGAAAAAGGGAAGCAAGTTGATACTTCTCCCAGATCAAGCAGTGTCCGTTTATTGTGGTTTGTCCTATGATGTATGAAATGGTTGGACTCCCGGGGTCTTTGTATTTTACCGGGATGAGCCCGGTTAGCAACTCACTGATGTTGGATGCGAGAAAGACCTTTTTAGAAACATTTATTTTTCTTTTCTTAGTGCACATGTCTTTTAGAAACTTGGCATATGATGGAACTTGTTGAAGGGATCAAGAAGGGGCACATTTATCTGGACTTGATTGAACATTTCCTTAATCTTTTCCCTTTCAGTATTGGTCTTGTTGGTTGCTAGCCTATTAGGAAATAGCATAATAGGCTTGTGAATTTGCTCAGCTGATTTATCCTTTTCATTAGACTTGTCCTTTTTATTAGACTTAGAAGTGGATGGTTGTGAACTTGATGATGAAGATGGATTATTTGGAATTTGTGGTGTAGCCACAGGAGATTTAGACACTGGATTGTTGAAAATTGGGGGATTAGAAATCTTGTTATCAACTTGTTTTCTTGATCTTAGGATATGAACAGTGTTGCATTGTTTTGGAGTTATGTTCTCAGCTTCATTAACAGGAAGGCGTTCTTTAGATTAGGCAATG
This sequence comes from Agave tequilana, assembly GCA_038442645.1. NCBI lineage: Eukaryota > Viridiplantae > Streptophyta > Magnoliopsida > Asparagales > Asparagaceae > Agave > Agave tequilana. Next base: position 34,930 of record JAVJIF010007505.1, read on the forward strand.
GCTGACTAGGCAATGTTCTTTTTTGTCTTTCATTAAGTGAGTTAGCTGATTAACCTATTTGAACCTCCAGCCTATTAATAGCTTGATTATGATTATTCATCATTGAGGCTTGATTTTTGGACAAGTTTTCTATCATTTTCTCCAAATCTGTCATTTTCCTATTTGGATGATTTTGTTGCTGATGTTGGTAAATGGGCTGGAAATTGTGTTGGTAAGTAGGCTGAAAACTTGGTTGATTTTGATGGAAATTGGGTTGATAGTTTTGAGCAGCATATTGATGTGAAAACTGTTATCTTGGTTGCTCAGGATCAGACTAACTCAAAGAAAAATTGGGATGATTTTTCCATCCTGGGTTGTATGTCTTGGAGTAAGGATTATAATTGAGTCTGGTGTAGGCTGCATTCATACTATCAGGGAATATCTGTTAAGCCTGGTATACAGGATACTTCTCGAATAGGTGGGTTAAGGCATGGTAGTAGGTGCAATTTGGACTTGGCATTTGGGTTGGGTTGACCAGGTTTACTGATTTTGACTCCCTAGCCTCAAGTAGTTCTAATCTTCTCATCAATTGTATGATTTTAATCTCAGCAGATATAGAGAACTCAATGGAGTGCATACCGGCTCTGAAAGTTGTAGGGTTGGTCTTTTCAAGGCAAAACTCCCAATGAATGGTTTTCTCAGTTAAGACTACATGTAAGTCCCAACCCTGGTCCTCATGTTTCTTTAAAAATTCTCCTTGACACAGTCTCAAGGAGCGTCTTGGTCTGGTAATCTAACCTGTCGTAGAGAATTTGATACTGTCGCCACTTCTCTATTTCGTGGTGAGGACACTAGGCTAACAAATCTTTAAATCTTTTAAAATACTTTCAGAACGGTTCATTAGTTTCCTATCTATATTGCATAATGTTCTTCCTGATGAGGGCAGTCTTATGGATTGGGTAGAATTTCTCAAGGAACACCTTAACAAAGTCATCCCATGATGAAATAGAACTAACATGCAAGTTGTAAAGCTATTTCTTGGCTATGTCCTTAAGTGCAAAGGGTATAAACCTAAGTCTAACAACATCTTCCCCCAATTGAGAAATTCTCATCATCAAGCATACTTCTTCAAACTACCGAATGAAGAAGTAAACATCCTCAGATTCTAAGCCATGGAACCTAGGGAGGGTGTTTATGAATTGAGGCTTCAGCTCAAAGTTGTTTCCATTAGCTTCGGGTAATTGAAAGCAGGAGGGAAGTGAAGTACGAATCGGGTAAAACTTGTCCTGTAGTGAAACGTGATTGGCCATGATTAAATCAATTTTAGGAGGTGGTGTGGTGCAAGTGGAGTGTTCCTAACTAGTCTTGATGTAACCGGGTCCCTGAACCACTCTTGCATGCATAACACAAACAACGTTCAACCAACAAACAAACAGAAAAAAATAACAAACAATAAAAAAGAAAAACAATCACCAAGCCTATCTAGGATACCTGGACCTAGACGACTCCTAACTGGGCGATTCTCCAGATAAGGTTGTTGCTTGAATCAAACCACCAGCTAATCAGCCAGGTAGGGACAAAATACGGTGGGAGGTATCCATGCGTACGTAACGGGCCATAATTACGGCAAACCACGGTATCTTCGAGGCTTAACCTCTTAATCCCCAACCTTAGAAACTGATTTGACTGGAGTTTAATTCAAAATAAGTCCTGACTACAGTTAATCTCTTATTGAGTCCGGATGTCCCTAGAGGCCTACGTCTATCAATTTTTAGATTAAGATTGGGATTGTGAGTGCTTGGAATGTTGTTTTTGGTTTAAGAAAGAGTAATAAAATCCCCACCTTATCTTGTTTATTTGGGTGATGCCCTTAGAGTCAATTTGTGCAAGTGTACAGAATATGCAAACAAGATTCACTCAAAGAGATTAAATTAATCAAGAGATGAGTCCTATTCTACTTGCAATGCGTACGTACCTTGCTCTAGCACTTTTCGATAATAAAGTAAAAGAATTGAAAAAGACACGTGCCTAGAATGCAAACGTCTAATCAATTTTTAAAATTTTTAACAAGCTTTTTACTGTTGGTTATTAGCAGGATCCTGGTAATGGCATAAAAGAAGCAATTATTGCAATAAGCTAATTTTTGCAAAGCAAGCGACCCTGCAAAAAAGAATGTCGGTAGTCAACTCCTTCTTGCTACGAAAACGCGGCAAAAGCCGAGAAAACGCGGCAAGTTGGAGGGTACTTGGTCTCTGCTTTCTAGAGCAGAGGCCCAAGACCACTTATATATTAATGCAATGCTTATCTTCTTATTTCCAAAACCTATAACCTGCAACAGAGAAGAAAATTTGTTTAGTTCCAAAAACTAGCAAAAATCGTCACCCTCCCCGGCAACGGTGTTAAAATTTTTGTTCAAAGCGGAAAAGAGCAGAAGGTTAGAGTAAACCGTGTAGGTCCATATGTAAATGTTCAAACTTCAGATATGTATGTAAATTTAATGTGCTCCTTCGAACTACCGTTTGTAGCAAAAGCTATAACGGGTTGTATCCGCCGGGAGGGTATGCGATGGAAGCTTTCTTAGTTCTTGTTATTCTTGTTTTTGGAAAAGAAACGAAAGTTCTTCTTTGTTCAAGAATTAAAAAAGAAAACAAAGTAAAAAGAAGATGATAAATTTTTTTTGTGTTAAGAAAAGAAACATGAAAGCGAGGAAGGTAGAACGAAAACGGTGAATGAAATGGTGTTTGAGAAAGAAATTTTTTTAGAAATGAGGAAAGTTTTTATCAAATAGAAGAAAATCCATGGCTAACTAACAACTCTACACTACTAACTTACTAATTTCTTGGATGAATTGTGCCTCATGTAGATTCATTGATATATTGTCCATTTTGATTCATCAAGTCAAAGAGTTGGCCCAATTTGTTGAAATGTTCCTCTCTTAGCTTGGTTAAGTGGCCTCCTTGGATCATAGGCTCCCAATAGGTTCACAAGAATGGAACATAAGAATTTGAGATTCACAATTTAGGTATGCATAACAAGAATGTCAAGTTCATTAGATCATCAAAGGCATGGTTTAGCTAGCATAAAACAAGAAGCTAGTACAATAATTTGTTAGCATACTAAGGTGATTCCATCATCATGTTCCATCAAGGCTCTTGCTAATGAAACAAGGCTCTAAATAAGGCACACATGAATTATATGGAAGGAATCACAAAACCTTCATTAAGATCAAAACAACACTCATCTTCATTGGGAATCAAAGAGACTTGTAAAGCACAAGACTAGAAATTATAAACATCCGATGAATCATATGAGTTAGTATCATCCAAGAGTTAGTAGTTAGTAGTTGTTAGAAGGTTAATTAGTCATGTTAGAAGATTAGTTATCCATAAAGAGGTAAAGCAAAAAAGAAAGCATAGTAGACTAAAGTGCAAGGAATTAAAAGCTTGAAAGTAAAAGAGAAAGAATTAAAAGAGCAAGAAATTAGAGGAGGATGATCATGAGCTTTGCATTTGATTGTCACTCTCAATTACAGAGATTTCACTCTCATCCTCTCTCTTTTCCGGAATATAAACGGAGAAAATGAAATTACAAGAGATTACTAAAGAAGAACATGAAGAAATCCTAATCCTTCTCCTAAAATTTAAGGCTATCCCTAATTGCTATCAACAGAGGCCCTAGGGGTCTTTATATAGGCACAAGGAGCCCATCGCTTTCAATTATAGCTGCAGGATCAAACGCTGCATCAACGATCCAAGATTTGCTGCGGATCCGCGGCCAAAGCCGCGTTTTCGTGGCAGCATCTTGGCCGTTATACCAGCGATTGTGCTAACAGGCTGTCTCTGGCCAGGTGTACTGTGGGAGCTTCTAGAACTGAGAGAATATTTTCTGGTTCATTGCAGATGTGGGCTTCTTTGGATTGGGATCTTTTTAATCTCCTTTAAATTCATTAATTAGCTTGAATTTGGGCCTTCTTTTCCATTAAAGAGTGGACCTGAAATTTAAGAGAAAAAGTCATTAAAAATCTCATTTTTATTGATAATATGCATGGAGATGTGATGCAAAATGATACAAAATTGAATACTAATCACTCCCCTCCTCGACTTGATAATATATCTGATCGTCTTGTTATCATTAACACTGTTGGTTAAAATGATTGCAGGGGATATTGTATCGGTCCAAGCAGAAAAGCCTATCATCAGTGCCAGTACAGAGGAGCATTCTATCCAAGTCCCGGTGGATAGAGCTCTTGTGGTGAAGCCTACTCTGGAGGTCGCTACCGAAGAAGCCACTACAATTCCAACTACCGAAGCTGTTGTGGTGACCTTAGAGATGAGACAACTTATGGTCCAACTCACGCCTGTACTCCTAGGAGAGACGAGTGCATCACCTCCACCTTCTGAGAGCACCATCAGCACTATTGTGGATACTGGATCAGGAAGTACTTTGCCGGCGCCGACGCCAGCACCACTTGTGGACATCATGGAAGAACTCACCCTCCAAATAGTGGAGCAGTTCTTCATGACGATGAAGTATTGCATCAAACTAGTACTCTCTGGGCGAAGTCCCTTCGAGCTTGTGCGATCACTGCTTGAATACCAAGTTGAAAATATCAAGCATACTGGATGTTCTAATCGGGCAAAAGTGTATTAGGTGCTGATCGAGCAATTGGGTATATACTTGAAGGATCTGAGCAACCTGGAGAGTGTCAGTCCAGTTGCTAATGCTCAACGGGTGTCAGACAACTTCCGCGCCACACAAGAACAGGAGCAGAAGGAGATTGAGGAGAGGAAAGCTGAGGGCACCCGTCATATTGATGACTCCAGGCTCACCTATAAGAGCTTAATTGATGACATCCATCAATCCAAAGTCATTTCCAAAACTGCAAAGTATGTCATTACAAGTGCTCGTGTGTCGATCATTAAGCGCAAGCCTTAATTCAAGATCACAAGCTGAAGCATGCAAACGAGAAGAGGAAGGTGGAGGAGCTTGAGACTACCAAGCATCGGGTGCAGAAAGAGATCAATGATCACTCTTCTAAGCTGGAAGCTCTCTGGACACAACTAGCCTCAAAACAACTTTTGTCAGAGGAGGAGTTGAGGGCCCAGGCTATGGCTGTGGTCGAGAAGGTGCACCAGAAGAATATCCAGCACCTTAAGGACCAAATAAAGTCTCTCGTTGAGAAAGACTAACTTTTTGTTTCCTCTCACTTTATCTATTGAATAAGAGAGTTTTTGTATCACTTTTACTTTTTAAATAATAATAAAAGTGATTATTTTATCTCTGACTCAACTTTATTATCTGTTTGTGTTTGAAAATTAGACTTGTCGAAGTCTCACGAACCTCTTTAATTTGAAAGTCTCCTCTTAGAGTTTTACTGTCTTCAAGGGCGAATTCACAACTTTAGACAAGTACTCTCTCTTCTGCTCCAATTGGAAGCCATAGCAATGCAGCTAGTGATGCTATGAATCTGCATGTGCGTTTTGTTATCGAGGTACATGGTCAATGAAGAAGCTTTTGAACTTCTCAGCCATGTTAATAGTTGCAATGTGGTAAGGTATTAGATCCTCATGCCAGACTTCGTACTCTCCTCACACTTAATTGACGATGAGTTTTGAATCACCATATGCTTTAAGGTGCTTGACACTGATCTCTTCAGCAAGTTGCATTCCAATTAATAGAGCATTGTATTCTGCCATATTATTGGAACACAACTCAGTTAATGAGAATGCACGGAGAATCACGTAATTATGTGAGAAAACGAGTACCACCAACACACCTGCGATGACATTTCCTTCAGGACTCTGGAAATGAAGTGAATGTGTTGCCCCACAAGGTAATGTCGCATCTTCTGGATGGCGAAGATTAAGGCTAAGCATTCATTCTTGATCGGGTTGTAATAGTGCTCCACCCCAATCATTTTTCTACTCAAGTAGTAGATTTCCTGTTCATGGCTTTGATCATTGTTCTGAGCTAGCAAAGCTCCCAGTGAATGATCCATAACTCGAACATATAACAGGAAAGATTTTTCTGAAACTGGAGCTACCAGAACGAGTGGGTGTGTGAGATACTCCTTGATCTTTTAGAACGCTTGTTGTCAAGCACTGTCCCAAACGAATGAGACTTTCTTCTTCATCAGTTTGGTGAAGGGTTGGTAGCGTCCTGAAAGATTTGATACAAATCTCTGGATATAAGCCAATCATCCCTGTAAGCCTCTGAGTTCCTTGAGATTTCTCGGAGGTTGCATCTCTTGGATGGCGCAGACTTTCTCCGAATCCACGTGAATTTTTTTGGATGTAACAATAAATTCAAGAAATCTATCACTGGCTACCCCCAAGAAGGCCTTGGTTGGGTTCATCTTCAACTTGTGAGCCCAATGATGTCGAACACTCTTTTCAGATCCGCGAGATGATTGCCTTTGTTGTGGCTTTTCACAACGATATTGTCGATATAGCATTCTACGGTCATGTTTATATGCTTAAGAAAGATTGCATTCATGATGCGTTGATATATTGCACCAGTGTTCTTCAAGCCAAAGGGTATTATTGTGTAGCAGTATACTCCCAGAGGCATTCTGAAAGATGTGTGCTTTTCATCTTCAGGATATATCTTAATTTGATTATACCCTGAGAAGCCATCCATAAAGGACATTCTTTCAAACCCGCACGTGTTGTCAATCATGACATCTGTAATTGAAAGAGAAAACTCGTCTTTAGGACAAGTGGGATTTAGATCACAAAAGTTGATGCAAATCAGGATCTTTCCATTCTTATTGGGGACAGGAACTATATTGGCCACCCAATAAGGATGTTGCTCTTTCCTGATGAAACCAGAGTCTATGAGCGTCTTGACTTCTGAATCGATTGCTTCCATAATCTCGGGATGTAACTGTCATTGTTGTTGCTTGATTGGCTTGGCGTCAGGGTTGATGTTGAGGCGATGCATAGAAATTTGGGGATCGAGCCCAGGTATGTCCTCATAATTCCAAGCGAAGACATCTTTATACTCTCATATGAGATGTATTAAGTCTTCTTTCTCAGAAGGTGACAAGCTCTCGCTTATGAAAATAGGTTTGGGGTTAGCCTCATCTTCAAAATTTATTTGAGTCACTTTATCCTCAGTGGGCAGTTCGTGTTATTCAAAGCGTATATCCCAAAGAGTATTTAAGTGTTTAATCCATGGATTAGAATCTGACTGGATCAATCCTTCAGATTTTAATAATATCTACTTCATTATTTTCTAAATGGCTGGCTGATACCATGTTCACTGAGAGACTTTCGAAGATAACACCGACGCTGACATCAGAGTCCCACGACGATGTTGTTGATGAGCTGAAATGATAGACTTCTTCTTCAGATTCGGAAGCCGACGAGACTGGCGTAGATATATAACCCAGTCCTCTTTGAGTTTTGTGGTAGTAATCGGGGTCTTTGTGATCGATCACATATATTGCATATCTAATGTCACATTCCCATAATTATTGCCTAATAAATCATATATTTAATCTTATTTTTATTTAATAATATGCAGGCCCATTGCTAATAGGAGGTGGAAAAGAAATGAGCCCAAAAGCCCATTTTAATTTTGATTTAAATCTTAATTAAAGAGAAGATAAATATTCAGAAGGATAGGGATAATTTCAGCTAAAGATCAACGCATATCAGGGAGGATTATATCAAATAAAACCGATTAAATTGGTTTTATTTGAATCCAAATAAGTTAGCTCGAGGATCACCGAAGATCATATCAGAATCAGAAACTAACAGCAAATCCAGCCGGACAAAAGGGGACGAAATCACACGATATCAAAATCGTCCCCTAGATGTGGCCATTTGGCCACATCCTGGCCACGGATTTACAACCAAAGCCGCGGATTTGTGGCCCTATGGTGGAGATAAGGGGTTCTTCCTTATCTCCTCACTTCTCTCCTCTCTGGGTTTTTGCCTATAAAAGGGAGATTGCTTACTGAAGAATACACGGAAGACGAGTTTAAGTTTTTCTCCTATTTTTAAGGTTTAGGATCATTGTTAGATAGTTAATGAGAAGTTGTATCTCAGTTTTTAATTTGTAGTTCAGTCCAGATACAAGTGAGAGAGAGAGAGAGAGAGAGAGAGGAAAAGAGTGATTGTAATCTGAAGTTGAAGTGACAACAATAAAGAGTCAAGAATTCTCTTCTTCTCTAATTCACGAGTATATTTCATGTCATTTACATGTTTTGTTTTACATCAATTATGAGTAGCTAAATTTATTTTTCTGGGCTCACTATCATCTCTCTTCGATCCTTCTTGTTTTGAATGATTTTTATGTAAAGAACCCAACAGAATCATACAAATGCCTTAAACTAAGCCTTGCTTCTTTGAAAGTATTCTTGAAGGCACATGAGGATGGGTTTGAATTTCTAAAACTTTTATTTTTAAAACATCACTTGAACTTGTTTTTATTTCATACTTAAAAGATAACTTGATGATTTAACATTCAGTTCAAGATGAATTCTTAAAAAAAAGAGTTGACTTTTTCAAACAATCTTATTTGTTTTACTTAAGACTTTTAAAATTCAAGCTTAAGCTTTTGCCTATGATCAAATTGAGGCAATGATATTTTCAAGAGAAGAATATATCATTGAGTAGTAAGACAGTGAGCCCGGATCTTTGTTATATATTAAAACAAACAACCAATCACTTTTCAAGCCTTTTAAAGATTATCTTTTTCAAAGCCTTTTTCAGATTTTCAATTTTTCTTTAGATCACTTCCCCACTCTCTATTCTCTTTTCAACATATAAAAAAAAACACCAACACCAATCCTTGTTTTTAAAACAACAAATTGAAATGCTTTCATCGCATTCCTCCGTGTGGACATGACCTGTTAGCCCGAAGCTACACGGTAATTCTCACTGTATTTACTTGCAGCCAAATTTTTGGCACCGTTGCCGGGGAGGGAACGGTGTAATTATTTTTTAACAAGTTTGGTGTCTTGTTTCAAGGCCATCAAGAAATTAGATTTAGCGCTCAAGCATTGTAGGAGAAGACTTGTTATTCTGCGCCCCTACTCTAGAAAGTAGGAAACAGAATTCCAAGAAATTGCAGCCCAAAAGCTTGAAATTTTTTTTGACCACTAAAAGCTCTTTTTTGCAGGATATATTGCTTTGCAATAATACAGTTTTTTTGTGTGTTATTTCTGTTGGCCCAAAGGCACATCACTCTAGTTTTGATGATGGTTAACTCATTCAGTTATACTACTAATGATCTTGTATTTATATAGTTTCAGATTTTGTATCAAGATCTTAGTAGGTGCTTAGCTTCAACAAAGGAGTTTTGGAGCTAACACATGTAGATTCAAGAGCTCGCGCGTCAAGATCGCATCTAGCACTCGGATGGAGTTAAGCTCTTTGGATCATATTTAGATCAAGTCGACCTGGAGAAGGAGTTCTACAAGAAGACTTCGGTTTGCGTTTAGTTTAGTTGTGTTTAGATCTTGTGTAAAGATAGATAGTTTTGATATGCTCAAGTTCATACACACACAAAAGTTCAATATGTTTGGTTTTCAGTTTAACCGGGTTTTTAGATTTCAAATACATATATATATGGTTTTCATGAATAGATAGAATCAAAACAAGTTTACTTGGTTTAATGTATATTAGATTTCATCTATATACATAAATGTTCATATATTTAGAAAAACTTATTTCGATGATCCTGTTCAAGTGTTTGGAGTTTTATAATTAACAAAACTTATTTTGGATTTCATGTCAAAAACAATAATATATATTTTACATGTGTATTGGATCTATCCATACACTCTATGCTTCAAAAGAGTTTAAATATCATATTTTTGTATTTATACAAGTTTAAAAAAATCGGATTTTCATTTTAAAATTTGGTTTTCAGAAAATACGATTTTTTCTTAAGGCCAAATAATTTATATCACAAAAATAGTTCAAATAGTTTATAATATATGTTGATTTTTGGTCACACATATTTGTTATTCAAATATCTAACAAGAACTTATTTTTATGAAATTTATGAGAATTTATGGGATTTTATTGGAGTTAAATTGACCAAGTTTCAAGTTTCATAAATGCTGCCAGCACCAGCTGGCAGTCGACCGGACCAGAGGTCGGTCGACCGGCCGGTCGACCGATGTGCACAAGATACGTGCACAGGACCAGTCTAGAAGGTCGGTCGACCGCACGGTCGACCGACTGAAAAGTACCCCACTCTCGGGTACTGCCGGTCGACCGGCCGGTCGACTGACAGGCTGTGCCTGGTCGACCGGGCAGTCGACCGGAGTGCCAACGGTCAGAAATGACCGTTGGGCCAGTCGACCGGAGGGTCAATTTTGACCTTTCAGACTGCCAACGGCTATAATTTTTAGAGGCTATAAATAGGCCTCCTCTTGGGTTGTTTTCAACAAGTTTTTGAGAGTTATTCTTCCTATCTTTCTAAGTGTTTAGCAGCAAGTTTTTAGAAGAGTTTTTGATCCAAAAGATTTATCTTTTATTTGTTTTAAAATGTTGGAAAAATCAAAGAAAAGAGAGTCTTTGAGAGATTGGTTTTGATCTTTATTTCAATATCTATTTGGTGTTTTTCCCAAGTGTTTTCTTTGCAACTTTTCTTTCCAAACACCTTGTTTCTCACACTTAAGCTATCATATCTATCATATCCTTAGGATCTTGTTTTTGTGGGAAAAATTGTTTGTGGTCTATTGTGATCACCAAGAGTTGTAATTTTTCAGTTTGTGGTTATCCCTCTTGTGTATAGGTGATTGTGGTTGTTGTTTGGCTTTGTGCCTTATCCCTCTTGTGTAGAGGTAATTATTGTTTTGGCTTTGTGCCCATCCCTCTTGTTTAGAGGTGATTGAGTTTTGGCTTTGTGCCTTACCTCTTGAGTAGAGGTGGTTGTGTTAGAGAGAGGAGTTGTATACTCTAAGTTTGTAATTGCAAATTCCTCAGTGGAGTTTTCCCTTGTGGGAGGTCCTGTGTGGACGTAGTGAAAATTCTTCTGTGTGAAGGTGGAGACGTAGAGCAGTGGCTCGAACCTCGAAACAAATCTTGGTGTTTGCGTTTGATCTACTATCTCTAAACTCTATCTTTATTATATCTTGCTTTGCTTTATATTATTCATATCTCAACATGCTTGGTATTGTTTGTGTGCCCATACTTGTGTTGAATCAAGAGAGTTTCATATAACACCTCAACTCTTATTTAGAGGAATCTAGAGGAGATAGTTCAGAGCCCGTCACCGAAAATTCGGCTACACTCTTTGGTTACACATAGTGTGTTGCATTTGAGTTTTAATTCTGTATCATTTATCATTAGATTAGCTAGTACACCTATTCATCCCCCTCTAGGTGTATTTTCAATTGGTATCAGAGTCTACGCTCCTGATATTAGGTTTAACCACATTGGAGTGAGATCTTGAATAGCTAATTTAGTATTGCATTTGCATACATATATTCTATACACTCATGGATCACCTTGCCCCACCCATATTTGATGCTTCTAACATCGATATATGAAAGTTTAGGATGAGTGCTTATTTAAAAATCTTAGGTTTGCATGTCTATCTTGCCACTACCAAGAAAACTTATTTTGGTAATGACAAGTACATTGAGGTTAATGCACAAGCCTTAGATGCACTAAAGCATTCTCTTGGCAAAGAATATTTATCTATGGTTTATCATTGTGATTTTGCTTTTGCAGTGTGGAATACATTGACCTCTCCCAAGCTTCAAACAATAAACTATGTGGAGAAAGAATCTAGTGAAGATGAGTCCGACCAAGTTTGCTATATGGTCCAAGGGAATGACTCCCTTGAGGTAAACTCGGACACTCAATTAGATGATAGTCCTAGCTCTTCAGGTGATGACAATATGGATGCCGATGCCTTAAATGAAGAACTTTTATTATTTTGTGAAAACTTGCTAGAAAAATATAAACTTTTGGAAAAAGTTTTAAATTAAAAGAAGATAATGAGAAATTATTTTCAAAACTAGACATGATTTTACAAGAGGGGGAGGGTTAAGACAGAGACTCCTTGAAAATCCAACTTGACCTTGCTTTAAAGGAAAATGAAATTTGAAGAATAAAAATGATTTTGATATTGCTTTGAAGAAAAATGAGGTTTTATCTTCAAAACTTGAAATTTCTTTAAAAGAGAATGATTCTTTGAAAAATAAAATTATTTCAATTTCAAAAGAGCTAGATTTAGTTTCAAAGGAAAATACTTCTTTAAAAAGGTGATGTTGATGCTCATGTTCGTCATGTTTTCATTACCTCTTCTTCTATTAATAAACATGTTGGCTGCTCCACATCTTCTTCAATTATTGAAAGTGATATATGTTCTTTGAACAAAAGTGTATATTGTTTGAGCTCCACTTTGAGCCAATGTGCTATGGATCACAAGAAATTGGAATCCATGTTTTGAAAAAAATAAGCTTCATATATTCATGCATACCAATCACGGCATACGCATGCTTCTCATGCTCACACACATGATTCTATGTATGCTCATGTGTACACTTGTACACATTGTGGACGTACGGGCCACCTTGCAAGATTTTGTTATGATAGAATACATAATTCAAATTTTGTAAATAAATTTGTTTGAGTTAGGAAAGGTGCTAACCCCCGTGGACCCAATGAGGTATGGGTACTAAAATTCACCCCTATTATATTTGATGTAGGTATGGGCTCTCACTTGACGTGAGGGTATTGGTGTCTCGATGGTGGATGCGTTTGAGCTTGATGGACACTACATTAGATGCATCACCTTCAAGGATGTTTGATGGGAGAACCACCATGATTTGATGACCTATAGATTAATCCTATTTGTATTGGTAACTATCTCTAACTCCTTATTTATGTTTACATGCTTTTTCATTGATGATTTTTAGCTGGTATTGGTTTTCATATTTTTCATGTTCATTATGTTTAAATGCAATGTTTATTAGACTTGTGATATACATATGTAGTATTAAAGATACACCCATGTTTATATGGACTATTATTTTTGTGTTCTCACTATAGTTTAGATACTGTGTATATACTATCTCTAAAGCACGTGCTTTACCCTAATGATCATATTTGTTTATGTTATTGCACTTCATATTTTGATTACATGTTTAGATGAAACTTTCGTTAAAATTTGTGTTTATACGTGCACAAGTAGTGAGCGACACTTGGTTATTATGTGTTTTGTACTTCATTGCTCATTTGTACTCATTACATGTACATGTATAATCTAGTTTTGATGATTCTTTCATTTATACTTGTTTTCCCTATTTTTGTACATATTTATAAAAATGTGTTTAGCTTTGTGTATATGTCAATTTTGTCCAAAACTTTAGATATACATGCATATCTTAGAGTCACTTGCTTTTCATGCAATATTTTATTATAGATTAATTTATATTTGGGATATGTATGTATACTCTAGTTTTGACAAAACATACATATGCCTTGAAGTTTGTTTTGTTTTGATGTAAATTGAATTTTTATGATGTTCATATTTATAAAGAAATTTCATATGAGTTTCATTGCCTATCTCCATGATTATGCTTATTATATGATTTTTTTCTCTCTACATCATCTTGTTTATTAATGATATTGGATTCATGATAATCTCTTGTGCTTTATAGACTTTGAGTGTCAATTATTGTGTGATTTTCATATTCTCATGGATATATTCATATTTTATTCCTTACTTGAAGGATTTCGTACTAGTTTTTAAAATTATTTTTAAACTAGTCTTTATTCTTCAATTGGTAGAGTTTTCAAATATGTTAAAATATTTTCAAATCATAATTTTTGAAAATCTTTACCTTCTAAGGGCGGTTGGTTGGGCGACCATGTCTTGTATACCCTTAATGATTACCATTTAAACTTGTGCATGAATAGGGTGGTAGTTATGAGCTATACACATGATCTTCATGATATTTCATATGTTTGTATACTCATATTTGTTTTTTTTTATATATGTATGCTTTAAATTTCAATTAGTATTAATTTCAATTGGTATTTTTATTTTTATACATACATATATATGATTTGATTGTGCTTATTTTACAATATCTTTACATTCTTAAAGTACAAATTATGTTTATATTAAGCTTGATTTTATTTCAAATGTTAATTGGTATCTTTACAAGCTTACACATTGATTTCAATTGGTATTTATTTAGTATCAAAATGTACTTCTTGTTTCACCTTCAATTGGCATCAAAATCTGCTATTAGTGTCTTAAATTTTTTTTTACAAGTGGTATCAACTTTTGGTTTGTCAACTACTATTTGATTTCATGGGTATCATAATTCATTTTGTTGATTTCAAGAAATTTCAAAGATATGTTTTAAAAAAAGTGGTTTCAAAATTTGTTGATATGTATTGCCTATATGTAAGGGGAGCTTAACATCTTCTCTATCTATAAATTCATATTGAGTGTATCTCACATTGAGGAGCTTTACCTCTCTTGTTTACGTGATACACGTGTGTAGAGGGAGCTTAACATCTCCGTTTATACATTGTATATTATGTTTTATGTGGGTTAGGGTCTAGTCATCCCTTCTCCATGTAATGCATGTATGCAGGGGGAGCTAACTTTACGTCTCTTCTCTTTATGAATGTATATCGCATATACATCTTTATTGTTTGATTATCCTCACCCTTTTGTTGATGAATTGACAAAAAGAGGGAGAAGAATTTTGAGAGTTTATATATGCATGTTTATATCTCTATTTATGCATATATGTTTTGTTTAGTTTATGCACTTTATTGAATATCTTTATTGTTTATTGCTAAGCATGAGTTAAGGTGGAGCTTCTATGAAATTTATCTTTAATCCATGTATATATAACTTCATGAGTTTTATCATCATCAAAAAGGGTAGATTGTTGGCCCAAAGGCCCATCACTATAGTTTTGATGTGATAAGTCATGTAGTTATAGTACTAATGATCTTGTGTTTATATAGTTTCAGATTTTGTATCAAGATCTTAGTAGGTGCTTAGCTTCAACAAAGGAGTTTTGGAGGTAACACATGTAGATTCAAGAGCTCGCGCGTCAAGATCACATCTAGCACTCGGATGGAATCAAGCTCTTTGGACCATGTTTGGATCGAGTCGACTTGGAGAAGGAGTTCTACAAGAAGACTTCGGTTTGTGTTTAGTTTAGTTGTGTTTAGATCTTGTGTAAAGATAGATATTATTGATATGCTCAAGTTCACACACACACACAAGTTCAATATGTTTGATTTTCGATTTAATCGGGGTTTTAGATTTCAAATACACATATATATGATTTTTATGAACAGATAGAATCAAAACAAGTTTACTTCGTTTAATGTATATTAGATTTTATCTATATACATAAATGCTTCATCTATTTAGAAAAACTTATTTTAATGATCCTATTCATGTGTTTAGAGTTTTGTAATTAACAAAACTTATTTTGGATTTCATGTCAAAAACATAGATATATATTTTACATGTGTATTGAATTCTATCCATACACTCTATGCTTCAAAGAGTTTAAATATCATGTTTTTGTATTTATATAAGTTTGGGAAAATCGGATTTCCGTTTCAAAATTTGGTTTTCGGATAATACAATTTTTGTTTAAGGCCAAATATTTTATATCACAAAAATAGTTCAAATAGTTTGTAATATGTATTGATTTTTGGTCACACATATTTGTTATTAAAATATCTAACAAGAACTTATTTTTTTGAAATTTATGAGAATTTACGAGATTTTATTGGAGTTAAATTAACCAAGTTTCAAGTCCCATAATTGCTGCCAGAACCAGCTGGCGGTCGACCGGATCAGAGATCGGTCGACCGGCCAGTCGACCGATGTGCACAAGATACGTGCACAGGACCAGCCTAGAAGGCCGGTCGATCGCGCGGTCGACCGACTGAAAGTACCCTACTCTCAAGTACTGCCGGTCGACCGGGCGGTCGACCGACAGGCTGTGCCTGGTCGACCAGGCGGTTGACCAGAGCGCCAATGGTCAGAAATATGACCGTTGGGCCGGTCGACCGGCCGATCGACCGGAGGGTCAATTTTGACCTTTCAGGCTGCCAACGGCTATAATTTTTGAGAGGCTATAAATATACCTTCTCATTGGCTGTTCTCAACAAGTTTTTTAGAGCTATTCTTCCTATCTTTCTAAGCGTTTAGCAGCAAGTTTTTAGAAGAATTTTTGATCCAAAAGATTTATCTTTTATTTGTTTTAAAGTGTTGGAAAAATCAAAGAAAAGAGAGTCTTTGGGAGATTGGTTTTGATCTTTATTTCAATGTCTATTTGGTATTTTTTCCAAGTGTTTTTCTTTGCTATTTTTCTTTCCAAATACCTTGTTTTCTCACACTTGAGCTATCATATCTATCCTATCTATAGGATCTTATTTTTGTGGGAAAATTATTTGTGGTCTATTGTGATCACCAAAAGTTGTAATCTTTCCTTTGCTTTGGCTTTGTGCCTATCCCTCTAGTGTAGAGGTGATTGAGTTTTGGGTTTGTAGTTATCCCTTTTGTGTAGAAGTGATTATGGTTGTTATTTGACTTTGTGCCTTATCCCTCTTTTGTAGAGGTGATTGTTGTTTTGGCTTTATGCCCATCCCTCTTGTGTAGAGGTGATTGAGTCTTGGCTTTGTGCCTTGCCTCTTGAGTAGAGGTGGTTGTATTGGAGAGAGGAGTTGTATACTCCAAGTTTGTAATTGCAAATTTCTCGGTGGAGTTTCCCTTTGTGGGAGGTCCTGTGTGGACGTAGTGAAATTTCTTTTATGTGAAGGCGAGGACGTAGAGCAGTGGTTCGAACCTCGAAACATATCTTGGTGTTTACGTTTGATCTACTATCTCTAAACTCTATCTTTCTTATATCTTGCTTTGCTTTATATTGTTCATATCTCATACATGCTTGGTATTGTTTGTGTGCCCATACTTGTGTTGAACCAAGAGACTTTCATATAACACCTCAACTCTTATTTAGAGGAATCTAGAGGAGATAGTCCAGAGCCCGTCACCGAGAATTCGGCTACACTCTTTGGTTACACATAGTGTGTTACATTTGAGTTTTAATTCTACATCATTTGTCATTAGATTAGCTAGTCTACCATTCACCCCCCTTCTAGGTGTATTTTCAATTTTTGCTATATCTGATATTCATATACCCTATTTTTAATCTAACAACAATCTGATTGATTGCCAATTGCTTAAAAAAATGCTTAGACGTGCATTCTAGGCATTTGTCTAATTACGTTTCTTTTACAATTACTGTTGAAGAAAACTGGAGACATGGTACGTTTGTATAGCATTTAGCATAGGAACATTCTTAGGTGATTTACTTGCTTTTTCATTGTTACTATTGCTTCATACTTGCACACTTGCACAATCTATTTTAAGGGCAAAATTCAAAACAAGATAAGGTGGGGAAGTCATTACCCTTCCTTAGCCCACAGACTATCTCCAAGCACGCACTGCCTAAGCCTAACTTAAAATCTAATAGATGTTGGCCTTAGGGACATCTTGAACTCACTAGGAGATTATCCTAAGGGGGAAGTTGTTAGAATTTGACTCCTGCCAAATCAGTGTCTAAGGACAAGGATTGAGTGGCTAAACCCCGAAGCTGGTGGTTTGGCTTAATTAGGCTCGTCGTTTTTGCACGGATACCTCCCACAAATCTTACCCTGACCTGACTGATTAGCTTGTGATCAGAGTCTACATTATACCTCCTGTAGACAATCAACCAGTTAGGAGTTGCCTAGATCAAGGTTTACCTTAGACTAGGCTTGGTTACTTTCTCTTTTTCTTCTTGACTATTGGTGAACTTGTTTGTGGGAGTGTTTATATATACAATCATAGTCGAGAAACCTAAACACATCTAGGTTAACTAGAAACACATCACCACCCAAGAAAGAATCCAAACCAGATCCGGTTATGACTCAACCAACATCTTTACAGGATAGGTTCTATCCCATTAGAACCATACTTCCATCTTGCATCCAATTTCCATCGGTTGGTGAACACAACTTTGAGCTCAAACCTCAGTTCATCAACACACTCTCTAAGTTTCATGACGTAGAGTCAGAAAATGCTTATTTCTTTATAAGAGAATTAGAGAAAGTATGTTTAATGATGAAAATCCCACACCTGGTAGATGATGCTATTAGGTATAGATTTGTCCCATTTGCTCTTAAGGACTTAGCTAAGAAATGGATTTACAGTTTAGCAACTTGCTCTATCACATCATGGGATAGTTTCATCAAGATCTTCTTGTAGAAATTCTATCCAATTCATAAGACCGCTCTCATTAGGAAGAACATCAAGCAGTTTAAGTAAGAACCTAGTGAACCGTTTTGGAGGTACTTTAAACGCTTCAAAGTCCTCCTTGTCCAATGTCCTCATCATGGACTAGAGAAATGGCGACAATACCAAATTCTTTATGACAGTTTAGACTACACAACCAAGACCCTCTTTGAAACCATGTGCCAAGAGGGATTCTTGCAAAATGATGAAAATGAAGGATGGGATTTATATGAGAATCTAGCTGAAAAGACCATATGTAACACCCCGCTCCCGGAATACGTAATTAGTTGCGTATTCAGATTTTTTCAATCGTATTTTTTTGATTTACTTTCTGTATTTGTTTTGTATTATGAATTATTTATATGATCATTTTGCCTTGGATCCGAATTCGTGGACTCGGAGTCAGCCGTAGTCTGAATCGGGAAGCCGATCTTGGAGTATTGCTCAATTTGCTCTTTTCGCTATTCTGATTTGACTGATTTCAGTTTCAAACATCATTTTCTAATATTTTATATTTTCTCTAATTTTTTGAAATTTTTCTGAATTAAATTGGAAATCTTCAAAACCGGTGTCGACCAGTGCTGCTGACCGATTCTCAGATTTTCAATTTACAAATGGAGTTAAATTTCTAAAATATCTTTTCATATTATTTCTTAGAATCATATTTTCTTCTTTAATGTATTTTCTGGGATTTTTCAGAATTTATTAAAAATCCAGCCGACCCGTGTAGAAAGGTATCAACGGTTGACTTCAGGATTTTTTATTTTGAAAATGGGATTAAATATTCAAAATAATTTTACCAAATTTCTTAAAATAATATTTATTATTTTTGAGAATTTTTGGGAAACTTTTTGAGTTACTTCATTTTTCGGACTTTTCTGAAATTTTCGGTGTTTTCCAAGATGCCGAAATTTTACTAGATATTCTATTTATATCTTTTCCCATTTTTCTCTCTCCTGTCCAGACGCGAGTCTCACCAGATGCAGATCTGGTCTTTATTGTGAAGATTCGCATTCTTTCTGCATTTAATGCACTTCAGATCAATTCTGATCAAGTCATTATAACTTTTGTCTCTTCTGTTAAACGCGACCCTCGCGTTTTTCTCTTAGACGCAGAGCTAATCTCCGCGTCTGACTCTTTTTGCCTAGACGCGGATCCCATTTTAATGAGACGCAGGTCTCATTTCTGCGTCTCATTTCTTTTGGACTCCAATGACAAACTTATAATAATTATTTATCCCTTATATATACACACCCACCTTTCTCTCTTTCTCTTTCATTTTCCCTTCCTTCTTCATTTCCAGCGAACAGCAGCCCAACAACTGTAGCCATGGTGTCTCCTTGGCCGGCCATCCTCTCCACCTTCTCCACCACCACTCTCTCCTACATCTCCTCCTCCATTCCAACAACAACAACAACCACAACACCATCCACACCACCTTCTTCTTCTTCTTTCTTCCACCAAAACAACCCATCTTCACCATTATCTTCTCCTCCATCTCCACCACTACCTACACCACCTTGGCCACCATCAACCACGCCATCCTCTCCTCCTCGGCGTACTCTTTCCGATGAGCTATAGCTTCGTTCTTCAAAATACCATTTTCAAAACCCCAAATTTCAAAATGAACTAGACTTGCACCGCATGATTGCTTGGGCTTGGGCTGCCGGATTCCGGTCTCCTCTGGCCACCGCTGGCGCCACCGGCCAGGCTGCTAGTCGGCCATGGCTAGCCGGCCCCTCCCCCTTTTCCCTCTTTCCTTCTTTCTTTCCTTCCTTCCTTCTTTATTTCTTTCCTTTCTTTTTCCATTCCTTTCCTTTTTCCTTCCTTCTCTGTTTTTCTCCCAACCCGCGTCTCTCCTTTTCTCCTATCCCTGCGTCTCTCTCACCCCCTTCGTCCCTGTGTCACTCTCTCTCCCCCTCTCTCTTCTGTCCTGTCTCTCTCTCTCTCACTCTCTCTCATTTCCCTGTCTCTCTCTTATGATAATTGCTAGACGTGGAATTAACCCCGCGTCCAGGAAATTCCTTAACGTGATCTTCGCGTTCTTAACATCAGTATATCACGACCTTTGCGTTCTTGTATCAACGCGACGTGGAGCTCATGCCCGCGTCTGCGTTCTTCTCGTGTTATGGCTTAAACACGGGTCTCGAACCATGCGTTTGTGGCATCTACGCAACGCGACTCCCGCGTCTGCGACCCCCGCGTCTCATACTCAACACTGCATCTCCCTATACACACTCTCTCTCCCTGTACTCTCTCTCCCTCTACTCTCTCTCTATGGACTTCTCTCTAACTCCCTCTTTCTCTCTCCTCTCTCTCTCATTCTCTTTCTCTCTCTTGAATTCTTCTCTCTCTATTTCCTTTTAACGCGTATACGCGTTAGTTACCTAGATTCCGAAGATCAAGATTTCACAGTATTTTTCGAAGATTTAGCTAGTGTTCTCGCTTTCCTTTTAGACTTTCCCGCTTCGTCAGGTCGACTTGTATTTTGCATTATGTATTTG
The DNA here is from genome assembly GCA_038442645.1 of Agave tequilana. Lineage (NCBI taxonomy): Eukaryota > Viridiplantae > Streptophyta > Magnoliopsida > Asparagales > Asparagaceae > Agave > Agave tequilana. The sequence continues at coordinate 55,707 of JAVJIF010007505.1, forward strand.
TATCTGGAACTAACACTTTCTCTGCAGGTACCCTTACCTTCGGGCCTAACCTCTGGGTACAACCTTTGAGGTTTAAAGTCCTCTGAACTTTCTCTATGCTACGCCTGGTAGGCGGACCTAGCGTCAAAACTCCACCGCTTACTCCGTTCTAGCGTAGTTACCCCGTGAGCATGGCTTCTCCGTGAGCGGTAGTATGGCGTTCATACGCTTAATGCGACACGTGTGTCAATCCACACTGCAAGCGGTAACCTCTCCGAGCGTGATAGAATTTAGTGTTGTACATTAGCTTCACTCCAGCCCTACTTAGCTCCGCTTAGATGTTCGCTTGCTTACTAAATTACTTGCCTGCCAGTTTATCGATTCTTCTATTAATGGTTGTGAAGAGTTTGAAATCTTATTTATACTATTTTTCCTGAAAATGTATTGTTTTTCGGTATTTGTACTGATCTCTTGTATCAGTATGATTTTCCTGTATTGCTTGACATGCTTCTGCTTGATGTGCTAACATAAACTATGATGTCCCTTGTCACCTGCCTGATATCACCTCATGTCATGTTAACACCTGACACCCGATATGCTACTATTTGGCACTTGTTTCTTGTTATAACATGACTTATCACCCGCCTCCTGTTATATTAATACTTGATCTGTGACTATCACATTTACGAGAATACTATACTTGTTATCCTGTATTACATACAGTGACTTGAATCTTATACTCATTATCCTGTATTATATATATGACCTGAATCTATAGTACTCATGTACTCCTGAATTCCTGATCATGTCTTGCACCTGCTATTCCCGTAAATTGATAATTACATAATAAATCATAAAAAGGAACAACTTACATCGGGTCGGGAGAAACTTGCGGCTATCAATATATGTTCGTGTTTACAGTGGCCCTAAGTATGTTGTGCAACTAAAACTTTCGGTCTGACCTGTGGGCCTCCAGGCGACCGAGGGGAGTGCTGGCTCTCTCCTTCCTGGTACCATCTTGATAAGGGCATCCTATAAGACCTTCCTGTACGCCTTGCGGCTGGTTCCGAGCACCAACAATGGAACTGAAATCACCTAGAGGGGGGTGAATAGGTGACTAGCTAATCTAATGGTGAATTAATGCGGAATTAAAATTATTAATGCAAACTAAAAACTATTATGCATAATACACCAAGTATAACCTAAGAGTGTAGCCGAATTCTCCGTGAAGGGCTCTGGACTATCTCCTCAAGATTCCTCTAGATAAGAGTTGAGGTGCCGCTTTGGCACTCTTGTTGAATACAAGTGTGAGCAAACAATCCCCAAGCATACAACAATATAAGCACAAGTATATCAAGCAAGTAATGAATATGAGCAATAAGCACAAGCAAGATATAAAGACAAGTGAGAGCTAGAGAGAGCAATCGCAAACATGGGAGATTTGTTTCAAGGTTCGAGCACACTTGCTCTACGTCCCCGCCTTCAACACTATGAAGGATTTCCACTAAAATCGATCCCACCGGATCACTCGGTGCCGCAACACCTACAAGCGAGTTCATACTAGAACTCCTTTGGACTCTCTAGTCCCTCTCTTGTTCCCACAAGAACAACACACCGCAAGAATGCAAGCTTGCCGAGGCCGCACCTCTACACCGAGTTCACACTAGAACGCGAAACACCGCGAACCCGCAAGTCCGCCTCCTCAATTACAAAGAATGAACACTTTGGTGATCACAACACTTTGATCACCTAAAATCCTCTCACAACAAAGATCCCTATAGGATGATATAGCAATGGATAGCTCAAGTGTGCGTGAGAAAAACTTGGATAGATTTGGTGGTGGAAAACACAAGAAATCACTTTTTCAAAACACTCTTGAAAAATCTCTCCTTTTGATATGGCAATTTTGGCTCTTAAACAAGTGGAGATAAACACTTAAAGATGTATCAAAATCTAGCTTGAAAACCCACTTGAAATCTTATAGAAAACAGTCCAAGAGAAGCCCCTTTTATAGGCTTCACAAAACTAGCCGTTGCAGGCCAGATCAGAAGCCTGGTCTGCTGTCGGTTGATCGCCCGGTCGACCGGCCAACGGTCAGATTTCTGACTGTTGAGCCAGCGGTCGACCAGCCGGTCGATCGTGGCCTGGATACAGAGAGCAGAGCTCTCTGCCGGTCGACCACCCAGTCGACCAGGGCCATTTCCAGAGAGCAGAACTCTCTGGCGGTCAACCGGGTCGGTCGACCGGTCCTCCAGCCAAATAGGCCGTGCACGTTTTGTGCACGTCGGTCGACCGCCCGGTCGACCGACCTCTGTCTCGGTCGACCGTACGGTCGACCGGCAGAAGGCCAGAAACAATAATTTCAGGGATTAAAAACTTGTAATTTTCCTTCAATAAAATCCCATAAAATCTCTAAAAATCTACAAAAATAAGTTCAATATTATACTTTGATAAACAAACATGTTTGAGTAAAAATTAAAACATGTTACAAACATTTTGAACTATTTTTGTAACTTGAAATTTTTGGCTTAAAAAACAAAAACCGTATTTTTCCAAATTGATTTTTTCAAAACTTCTCCAAATACGAAAACAAGATATTTTAATACTTTTAAAGCTTAGAGTGTATAGATATGATCCACTACACATATATGATGAAATATCTATGTTTTTGACAATAAGCACTAAAATAGTTTTGGTTTAAAGCACATGTATATATGAAACTCCAAAAACTAAAACGGTATTTTTCCATAATGAAAATTCTTTTATAAAACCTTATCTAAATCTTGTGCATGAGTGTATATGTACTTGAGCAATCCACAAACTATTCTATCCTTTACATTTTATCTAAAAACAAAATCTTATAAAAAATAAAGCTAGACGCAATTCTTCTCTTGAAATCTTCTTCTTCTTCTTCTTGACTTGGTCCAAACCATGATCCAATGAGCTAGACTCCTCTTGAGTACTTGATGTGGTCTTGATGCACAAGCTCTTGAATCAACACGTGCTAGCTCCAAAACTTGACTTGAAATCCTTTGTTGAAGCTACACACCTACTAAGATCTTGATCACAAATTTGAGACTAAATAAACACAAGATCATTAGTACTATAACTACATGAGTTAATCATCATCAAAACTAGAGTGATGGGCCTTTGGGCCAACAATCTTCCCCTTTTTTATGATGACAAAACTCACGGAGTTATATATGCATGGATTAAAGTTAAGCTTCATAGAAGCTCCCCCTTAACTCATGCATAAACGATAAACAAATATATATGACAATGAAGTGCATAAAACTAAACAAATATATGCATACACAAGGCGAGAGAAACATGCATAAACCAAAAGTTCTCCCCCTTTTTGTTTAAACTTTCAAAAACATTCTCCAAAATGCATAAACTCAATATATACAAAAACTCAAATATGCATATATAAACTCAAAATCTTTCTCCCCTTTTTTGTCAATCATCAACAAAGGGGTAAAATAAAATAAATCAATAATAAGGATATATATACAATATACATTCATGAAGAGGAATGTAGGATCTATATTCATGCAACACAAATACTAGAGGGGGGTGAATAGTGTTTATAAATTTTTAAATGAAACTACTTGCAGGAAATAAAAATTCACAAGATAAAAAGTTAGAAAAATGCAAACGCAAAGACAAGAGATTTATCCTGGTTCGGTCCTTGTGACCTACGTTCAGTCCCCAAGCAATCCGCTTGAGATTTTCCTTTCCTGATTTGGACACCCAAAATCAATACCTTGTACACCACTTGACAAAACACCCTTTGCCAAATGTGTACAACTCCTCTTACAACCAAGAGAACAAACGCCTTGTACAGCTTCTCTTCTACACCAAGAAGACGCCCTTGTACAATGCTCCTCTTTGAATGATTACAACTGATCCTATAAGCCTTGAATCGGAATGTGCTTGTGGACAAGGTCTCTTATAGGTGAACTTTCAGAAATCTTCACAATAGAGTAAGAATTGGTGAAGAAACAGAAAGTGGAAACAGGTTTTCAGAAAAACAGAATTTTGAACAGAGTTTTTAGGCTGAAAACTTGAGATTTGAATTGGTAAATTGATCCTAGGACAACATCCCTATTTATAGCTGAAATCTATAGTCAGTTAGGGAGGTTATTAATTCAAATTTGAAATTTAAAACGTTGGATAAAACACCAGAAATCAGTAACTGACCAACAGTCAGAAACTGCTATTAGTCGACTAGGTATGAAGGTTAGTCGACTAGAAGAACAAAATTTACAAAAGTTAGTCGACTAATATATGGGGTAAGTCGACTATACATAGACTGATACGGATAACAAGTTTCTGGAAAACTATTTTTAGTCGACTATATAGACAAGGTTAGTCGACTATATAAGGGGTTAGTCGACTATACTTTAGGGGAAGTTGACTAATTCTGATGCCAGACAATAAACAGAGAGTTGAGATATTTTTGTAGAAGGACTTAGTCGACTGAGAAAATTTTCAAGTCGACTATGAGTTAGGTTAGTCAACTATACTTAGAGGTCAAGTCGACTATATAGGTATTTGTGTGTGTGTTCAAGGCTTTTAACAATTATTCTAAAAATACACAAAAATACCCAAAATCTTCAACTGACGTTGAGTAATCAGAACTCTGTATAAATGCTTGAGATAAAGCTCCAAATGCATCTTTATCACTTTGTTATCCATCATCAAAATCTTTCAATCTTGTAGGCTTCAACATTCTCCCCCTTTTGATGATGACAACCTGTGTTTATGAAAACTCCCCCTGCAAAGAAACTCCCCCTGCAGTAAACAGGTTATAACAAATAGATATGTAACAAGTCAAGTGTTCTAGTTCTCCCCTGCATAAAGCATAAAAATATTTCCATGGAATGAGTGTTAAGTGTTCCCTGCATTGCCATATCACAAATACCAAAATATGTATCATATATCCATTGCCATAACACACATATGTCAACACAGAATTTTTTTCTCCCCCTTTGTCATTAACAAAAAGAGAAATAGCATAGATCATAAAAGATACATGAACAACCATTGTTTTTATAATAAAAACAGAAAAAGATTAAGTGCAAATTTAAAAGAGTCTTAAAAAAGAAAAATACACAAAGATGCAAGAACTTCCAAAAACAAAACACGTAGTAAAGTCAACTCCATAAGCATCAAATGTCGGATCCGGGAGGAGGAGGTGGTGGAAAATGGGTCTTGAGGATATTCAAAATTTCCGTTTGAGTGGATGCAAACGAGTAGGACCAAATAAATCCAAATGCAACAGTTCTAAAGGTCTATTGGTAGAAACTAAATCTTTAGATTTAAAAGATGATTTAACTTGTTTTCCTAATTGACAAGAATCACAAAAATAATTCTTTTTAAAAGCTATTTTTGGAAGACCTTTAACTAAATCAAATTTAGAAATCTTAGAAATTGTTTTCATATTCAAATGACCAAATCTTTTATGCTATAAAAAATAATCATTATTAGAAGCAAGTAAACATAAGTTATCATTAGATGATATACAGGTTATTGATAACTCATAAATATTATTGTTACGAAAACGTTTAAAACAAAATATCTTTCATGTTAGTATCATATATAAGACATGCATCTTTTTCAAAAACAATTTTATAACCCTTATCACATAACTGACTAATACTTAATAGATTGTGTTTTAAACCTCTTACCAAAAGAACATTTTCAATAAGGGGTTTTGAAATGTTACCAACCATGCCGGTACTAATAACCTTTCCTTTGTCATTGTCTCTAAATATTACTGTACCTTCCTTTTTGATTTGAACGGAAGATAGTAGTTGAATGTGTCCGGTCATGTGTTTGGAACACCCACTATCAAGTATCCACTTTTCTTTCTAAGGTACCTATAAGATAAAATAATTTGTATGGTACCCATCATGATAGGGTCCGAAAAAGATTAGCCTTTAGGAACCCAAATCCAATTGGAATTTGGTTTCCATTTGTTAGTATAAACATAATTATCAGAATTACACACATCATGTATATAAGATGCACTATAAGCATTTTTATCAACATTATTTAGATTTTTAGGAACCCATATATATTTGCATCTAATTCTTTTTGAAATAGTATTTCTTTTCACAAAAGAATTATATGGATTATTATTATAAAGATGTGTAGATTTTACAAAATTAGTTTTTGAAAATTCAAGACCAACATGTGTAGGTTTGTAAATCTTATCTTTTGAAAAACCAAGACCAAAATGATTATTTGACATCTTTTGATAAGATAATATATCATTTAAATTCTCTTTTCCTTTATTAAACTTAGTCACATTTTTCAAAAGATCTTCATACTTAATTTTGAAACTAGTCATTTCTTTATCTAAAATAGTAATTCTAGAATTTAAAGAAATAGTTTCCTTTTAAAGCAAAGAATTCTCTTTAAGAAATTTTCATTATCCCTTTTTAAAGATGAAATAACTTTTTCAAAATCATCTTTTTGAAAATTTAAAGAAGATGTTTGAGAAACAAAAATTGCATTTTCATTGTTGAGTATTTCATTTTCCTTTGTTAAAACTTTATTTTTAATCTTTTCATTTTTGAAATTATTAAAAAGTTCATTAAAAGCTTCCAATAATTCATCATAATCTTGTACCTCATCTTCTTGGGCCATGAAGCAGATATTGGCGGTTTCAGTGGCTTCTTCTTCGTCAGAGGAAGATGAGTCGCTATCATCCCAAGTTGCTTGGAAGGCTTTCTTCTTCTTGTTGAACTTATTGAAATTCTTGAAGTGTCCTTTTGATTTCATCAATGGGCAATCCTTCTTTATGTGACCTGGTTTGTTACATTTAAAACAAATAGGATTATCATTAGTATCTTTATTCTTTTTAAACTTACCTTGTTTTAAGAACCTTTTGAATATTCTTGAAAGTATTGCCATCTCCTCTTCATCGTCATCTGAATTGTCCATATCTGAGGATGTATGGAAGGCAAGTACTTTCTTCTTGGATTGAAGTTATTGTTCGTCCTTCTTTCTATCTTCGAGTTGTACTTCATATGCCATTAGATTACCAATAAGGTTTTCTAATGACATTGTTGAGAGATCATTCGCTTCTTCTATTGCAGTAGTCTTCTTCTCCCAATCTGGTGTGAGTGCACGAAGGTTCTTGCGAACTTTTTCGACTTGGGTGTATTCCTTTCCAAGGGATGCTAAGGAATTGGTTATGTCGGTGAATCTTGTAACCATTTCTGAGATGGTTTCATTCTCCTTCATTTTGAAAAGTTCAAACCTGTGGACAAGAATAGAAATCTTAGATTCTTTAACCTTATTTGTGCCTTCATGTGTTACCTGAAGAGTGTGCCATATTTGATTTGCAGAAGTGGCTGTTGACACACGGTTGAATTCTTCTTTGGTTAAGGCACAGAATAAAACATTCATCGCTTTGGCGTCAAGGTTCGCATTCTTCTTTTGATCATCACTCCAAGCGGTGTAGTTTGTTGTCGGTTTGGTGTACGGTGCTTCTACAATGTTCCAAAGTTCGTAGTAGCGATTGCAAGTAGTTCTTCATTCTACACTTTCAATAGTTGTAGTTGGATCCGTCAAATAGCGGTGGACGTTGTGTAGAATGTCCTTCTTTGAATTGTGATGAAGGGAACTCCGTTGCCATCCTTGCTCTAATACCAAATGTAGGATCTATATTCACGCAACAAAAACACTAGAGGGGTGAATAGTGTTTATAAATTTTTAAATGAAACTACTTGCAGTAAATAAAAATTCACAAGATAAAAAATCAGAAAATGCAAACGCAAAGACAAGAGATTATCCTGGTTCGGTCCTTGTGACCTACGTCCAGTCCCCAAGCAATCCGCTTGAGATTTTCCTTTCCTGATTTGGATACACCCAAAACCAATACCTTGTACACCACTTGACAAAACACCCTTTGCCAAATGTGTACAACTCCTCTTACATCCAAGAGAATAAACACCTTGTACAGCTTCTCTTCTACACCAAGAAGACGCCCTTATACAATGCTCCTCTTTGAATGATTACAACTGATCCTATAAGCCTTGAATCGGAATGTGCTTGTGGACAAGGTCTCTTATAGGTGGACTTTCAGAAATCTTCACAATAGAGTAGGAATCGGTGAAGAAACAGAAAGTGAAAACAGGTTTTCAGAAAAACAGAATTTTGAACAGAGTTTTTAGGCTGAAAACTTAAGATTTGAATTGGTGAATTGATCCTAGGACAACATCCCTATTTATAGCTAAAATCTATAGTCAGTTAGGGAAGTTATCAATTCAAATTTAAAATTTAGAACGTTGGATAAAATACCAGAAATCAGTAACTGACCAACAGTCAGAAACTGCTATTAGTCGACTAGGTATGAAGGTTAGTTGACTAGAAGAACAAAATTTACAAAAGTTAGTCGACTAATATATGGGGTAAGTCGACTATACTTAGACTGATACGGATAACAAGTTTCTGGAAAACTATTTTTAGTCGACTATATAGACAAGGTTAGTCGACTATATAAGGGGTTAGTCGACTATACTTTAGGGAAAGTCGACTAATTCTGATGCCAGACAATAAACAGAGAGTTGGGATATTTTGTAGAAGGACTTAGTCGACTGGAGAAATTTTCAAATCGACTATGAGTTAGGTTAGTCGACTATACTTAGAGGTCAAGTCGATTATATAGGTATTTGTGTGTGTGTTCAAGGCTTTTAACAATTATTCTAAAAATACACAAAAATACCCAAAATCTTCAACTGAGGTTGAGTAATCAGAACTCTGTATAAATGCTTGAGATAAAGCTCCAAATACATCTTTATCACTTTGTTATCCATCATCAAAATCTTTCAATCTTGTAGGCTTCAGCAAGGAAGACGCTAAGTTAGTTTCCCTGCATACATGCATTACATGAAGAAGGGATGACAAGCCCTAACTCACATAACGCATAATATACAATGCATAAGTGGAGATGTTAAGCTCCCCCTACACACGTATATCACATAAAGAAGAGATGTCAACCTCCTCAATATAAGATACGCTCAACATGAATCTATATATAGAAGAGATATTAAGCTCCCCTTGCATATAGACAATACATATCAAAATATTTTAACATAAATTTTGATAATACGAAATTGGAAATTTTTTTGATATCATAAGAAATTGGAAATTTTTGATACCAATTGAAATTGAAACATTTATAAATCTTGATACCAATGAAAGTAAAGTATTTTATATTTTGATACCAATTGAAATACATGATAAATTTTGATACCAAATAAAAGGTAAAACATTTGTGATACCAATTGAAATTGAAACCCAATTGGAAATCAAAACATATTGATATCAATTGAAGTATATTGTAAATTTTGATACCAATTGAAAATAATACATAAGCTTATTAAAGTACCAATTGAGATACCAATTGAAATTAAGATTTAAGTCAAGCTTAGCATAAACATGTAATTTGTGCTTTAAACATGTAAGGATATTGTAAATCAAGCACATACAAATCATATATATGTATGAAAATGCAAATACCAATAGAAATTGATATTATTTGAAATTTAAAGCATACATATAAAGAAACAAATTATGAGTATATTAAAAAAAGTCAATTGTGATACCAATTGAAACTATGATGCAAATCAAGTGTATAACTCATAATGATCCACCCTTTTCATGCGCATGATAAAAGATATTTAGTTTGAGCATACAAGGCATGGTCGCCCATCCATCCGCCCTTGAAGGGATTGGTAGGGGTTTTCGAAAATAAGAGTTTGAAAATATTTTGTAAAATTGAAAACTTTATCTATTGAAGAATAAATAACCAGTTTAAAGTAATTTTTGAAAAACTAGTTAAAGATCCTTCAAACATGAAACCAAATCATATATATTTCATGAAGCATACCAAATACACAAGAGTTGACACTCAAAATCTATAAAGCTCAAAAAAATTCTCATGAAAGTAATGTCATGAGTAAACAAATAAAGTGTGAGTGCAAGAATCATGTAATTAGTATTTTTATGAAAATAGTCAATGAAGCTCAAAACACCAAACATGTGAAAATTATGAAAATTTATTTTTTTCAATTATATCTTATCAAAACTAACAATATACATACATATCCTAAACACAAATGAGTCCATAATGTAATTTGCATAAAGGCAAGTGACTCAAGGTTATACATGTATATTTATTAGTTTTAAACAAACATAGCATATACATGAAGTAAAACATGCACAAAAGTAGGAAAACATGTTTAAGTGAAGAGATCATCAAAACTAGGTTATACATGTACATGTAATAGGTACAAATGAGTGATAAAGTACAAACATATAAGAATCAATTGTTACCCACTACTTGTACACGTATACACACAAGTTTTAATGAAAAGTTCATCTAAACACGTATTCACCATATAAAGCACAAAACATGATTATTTTAATCACAAAACTAAAACATGCTAAAAATCATCAAATGTAAATGCATGTAAACTAAATGGAATTTAGAGATAGTTACCAAGCCAAATGCACTATCCTCTAAGTCTCCAAAATATGGTGGTCTTCCCACCAAACTTTCTTGATAGCGGTGCATCAAATGTATGTCCATTAAATTCATGTGCATCCACCACCAAGGCACCAAATCTCTCACGTCATGTGAGAGCCCGCACCTACATCAAATATAAAAGTTAGGAATTTTGGTACCCATTTTCTTTTGGGTCCACGGGGTTAGCATGATTTGGAACCCAAACATTTTTGTTGGCAAAATTAATAGCATTTATCTTATCATAACAAAATTTTGCTAAGTGGCCTTTGCGGCCACAATGTGTACACTTGTACACTCTAGGATGCATATGTGTATGAATATGATCATGACGTGCAAAGTGTGCATATGCATGTTGTGCGTGATGTGCATGAACATGTGGAGCTGTTTCTTTTGAAACAAGGATTCCAATCTAATGTGGTTAAATGCACAATTGCTCAAAGTTGAGCTTAAACAATCAACTCTATTTTTTAAAAATTTAATCTCATTTTCATCAATAGTAGCATGTAAAGCATGGTGAGAATGAGAATTATTATTCTTTTTCTTTTTAGGAACATTTTCTTTTTCTTTTGAAATAACTTTTCTTTTCAAAGAGGTGTTTTCTTGCAAAGCAATCTCTTTTTATTTTTCCACCAAAACAATTTTATCTTTCAAAGAAGTATTTCCTTCACAAAGATCATTTAGCTTAGAGGACAAGGAAATATTCTCATTTTTTAAAAATTCATTTTCTTTTACAATACATTCAACTTTATTTTTAAAGGAATCATTTTCTTTTAACAAGCAATCAAATTTATTTTTCAATTTCTTGTTATCCTTTTTAAGCATGTCATATTTTTCAAGAAGTTGTTGACAAAATGAAGTAAGTTACTCATAAGACATATCAATATCCTCTTCTAACTCGGAATCGGAGTTTACCTCAAGGGGGTTATCCCCTTGGACCATGAGCATACGTTGGAAGCCTCACTTCTAACATCTGAGTCGCTCCCCTCATAGTATTGTTCTTGTTCGCCTAGGGAGACAATGATGTTCCATACTACAAAAGCCGAATCAATGTTAGAAACATTACATAGATAATCATCACTTAGGGTTGACTTTAAAGCATGGATGGCTTTTGAGTTAGCCTCAATATACTTGCTATTACTAAAATATAAATCCTTAATGGTAGCAAGATAAACATGAATACCTAGGCCTTTGAGGTACAAAGACATCTTAACCTTCCAAGTTTGGATGTTAAGAATGTCAAAGGTGGGAGGTGACATGAAATTCATGTGTGTGTACAAATATTGTGATTAGCTATAAAAAGAGGATCTTTAACTCAAGGTTGTTAAACCCAAATTAAGAGCACTTGGCTCTGATACCAATTGAAATCACCTAGAGGGGGGTAAATAGGTGACTAGCTAATCTAATGGTGAATTAATGCGGAATTAAAATTATTAATGCAAACTAAAAACTATTATGCACAACGCACCAAGTATAACCTAAGAGTGTAGCCGAATTCCCCGTGAAGGGCTCTGGACTATCTCCTTAAGATTCCTCTAGATAAGAGTTGAGGTGCCGCTTTGACTCTCTTGGTTGAATACAAGTGTGAGCAAACAATCTCCAAGCATACAACAATATAAGCACAAGTATATCAAGGAAGTAATGAATATGAGCAATAAGCACAAGTAAGATATAAAGACAAGTGAGAGATAGAGAGAGCAATCGCAAACACGGGAGATTTGTTTCGAGGTTCGAGCACACTTGCTCTACGTCCCCGCCTTCAACACTATGAAGGATTTCCACTAAAATCGATCCCACCGGGTCACTCGGTGCCGCAACACCTACAAGCGAGTTCACACTAGAAATCCTTTAGACTCTCTAGTTCCTCTCTTATTCCCGCAAGAATAACACACCGCAAGCACGCGAGCTTGCCGAGGCCGCACCTCTACACCGAGTTCACACTAGAACCCGAAACACCGCGAACCCGCAAGTCCGCCTCCTAAATTACAAAGAATGAACACTTGGTGATCACAACACTTTGATCACCTAAAATCATCTCACAACAAAGATCCCTATAGGATGATACAGTAATGGATAGCTCAAGTGTGTGTGAGAAAAACTTAGATTGATTTGGTGGTGGAAAACACAAGAATCACTTTTTCAAAACACTCTTGAAAAATCTCTCCTTTTGATATGGCAATTTTGGCTCTTAAACAAGTGGAGATAAACACTAAAAGATGTATCAAAAACTAGCTTAAAAACCCACTTGAAATCTTATAGAAAATAGTCCAAGAGAAGCCTCTTTTATAGGCTTCACAAAACTATCCGTTGCAGGCCAGATCAGCAGCCTAGTCTGCTGTCGATCGACCGCTCGGTCGACCGGCCAACGGTCAGATTTCTGACCGTTGAGCCAGCGATCGACCGGTCGGTCAACCGTGACCTGGATACAGAGAGCAGAGCTCTCTGCCGGTCAACTGCCTGGTCGACCGGGGCCATTTCCAGAGAGCAGAACTCTTTGGCGGTCGACCGGGTCGGTCGAACGGCCCTCCAGCCAAACAGACCGTGCACGTTTTATGCACGTTGGTCGACCGTCCAGTCGACCGACCTCTGTCTCGGTCGACCGTGCGGTCGACCGGCAGAAGGCCAGAAACAGTAATTTCAGGGATTAAAAACTTGTAATTTTTCCTTCAATAAAATCTAATAAAATCTCTAAAAATCTACAAAAATAAGTTTAATATTATACTTTAATAAACAAACATGTTTGAGTAAAAATAAAAACATGTTACAAACATTTTGAACTATTTTGTAACTTAAAATTTTTGGCTTTAAACAAAAACCGTATTTTTCCAAATTGATTTTTTCAAAACTTCTCCAAATACAAAAACAAGATATTTTAAACACTTTTAAAGCTTAGAGTGTATGGATATGATCCACTACACATATATGATGAAATATCTATGTTTTTGAAAATAAGCACTAAAATAGTTTTGGTTAAAACACATGTATATATGAAACTCCAAAAACCAAAACGGTATTTTTCCAAAATGAAAATTCTTTTATAAAACCTTATCTAAATCTTGTGTGTGAGTGTATATGTACTTGAGAAATCCACCAACTATTTTATCCTTTACATTTTATCTAAATATAAAATCTTATAAAAATAAACCTAGACACAAGTCTTCTCTTGAAATCTTCTTCTTCTTCTTCTTGACTTGGTCCAAACCATGATCCAATGAGCTAGACTCCTCTTGAGTACTTGATGTGGTCTTGATGCACAAGCTCTTGAATCAACATGTGCTAGCTCCAAAACTTGACTTGAAATCCTTTGTTGAAGCTACACACCTACTAAGATCTTGATCACAAATCTTAGACTAAATAAACACAAGATCATTAGTATTATAACTACATGAGTTAATCATCATCAAAACTAGAGTGATGGGCCTTTGGGCCAACAATAACGTCCTGGACCGTGGTCCCGGGCATGCACGGGGCCCACTGTAAACATTCCCGTTGGTTTCCAATAATAATCTTGCTTTACTCAGATGTGGATATATGTGTGTTGGGACGCTAGTTCACATATCTAGACATCTTGGTAAGACGAGTAATAATAATAATAAAAGATGCCAGTTATGAATCCATAGTATGCTTTGCCATGTTTACTTGTATCGGGTTTTACTTTAGATTTTCGATTTTATGATTATCATAATTTACCTGTTCATATTCTGCCTTTCCACTTGTATTCCATTCCACCTATCTCCTGCTCTTATCTTAACATACTATGAGTCTTCCCTGCTTGATATCATTTTCTGTATATCTACTTGCTCATGCATGCTTGTGCTCACGACACGGTTTTCAATGCATGTTTATGATTCAGATTTATCGATACACGTGTGCTTATCTATGCTCGCCACTTAGATATTCGCATCACCACTCGCCAGGGAGTTCTGTCTGACTCTCCTGGATCCTCATGTCCAGGCCATGGAGCTTGGAGTGTGTGGATTCTCCCAGTTGCTGATCAGAGTGGCGCAGCTGAAGCATGGATCCCCAGCAGACCGTCCAGAAGCCCCATCCTTTCAGGCCTCCTTGCTCGGCTCTAGAGTTTTCCTGTTATGACTCTGAGTCTCCTTTTGTACTGTTCATTATTGTAAATCCTTTGTATTCTCGCATTCGAGCCATATCAGTGATATAATATTCATGTAATATTGTGTCACATCTGGTGATAACTTTGTAATTGTACTTATATGTTGGAATGTATAATGCACCACGTGCTTTCGTACTCTGATTCTTGCCTGTACTGATGCTTAACGTATATACGTGAGGGTATTTCTGACCTGCGTATATACGTCGCAGTAACGTCTCCGTACCCGCCAGATCGGGGCGTTACACCATCCAATGGGAACCAACTAATGAAAACTCTAGGAATTCAAACTCCATCTCTTTAAAAGGAGGTCTCCATTCAATTGAATCATCTATAGTTGCCGAGGCTAGGATAGCAAACCTAGCGAGAAGACTGAAAGTTTTAGAAACTAAGAAACTAAGTCCAGCCAATCAAGTCAGCCCATACCAATTTTCAACTCCGGGTTGTACTTACTGTCAAGCCATGAATTATGTGTTTGAGGAGTGTCCAGTGTTTTAAGCTCAATAACAATTTTCTGAACCGATGAATGCGGCCTTTTCAAGGCCCAACAATAATCCTTATGCACAAATGTATAATTCTGGCTGGAGAAATCACCCGAATTTCTTATTGAGCCAAAATAACAATGATCACTCACGGTCAAACCATTCAAACCACTTCCAATATTCAAATAATTCTTCCAATCATCAACCCAACTTTTCAAATTACCATCACAATTCTTCCAACCATCCACCCAAATTTTCAAATTATCAACAAACCAAGCTCCACAATCTTCCTTCAAAAATCCTCAATTTGAGAGGAGAATGACTGATTTTTAGAAAAATATGAAAAGGTACATGAAGAACCAAGATTCTCTCATGCAAACAATACAAAGGCTAGAAGTTCAAATGAGCCAATTAGCCAATCCACAGAATGAGAGGTTAAAAGGTACCTTATCAATTTAGCTTGTAATGAATCCTAGGAATTTCCAACAAGCCCATTTGGCTGAGGATCAAACGTTGAATCAATGTAATAATGTTCATACATTGAGGTCGGGAAAGAAAATTAATAATCAAGTGTCAACACCATCCAATCCCATTCAGCACAACCACACGCAAGCATCCACCTCATCTAGTCGTAATCCTTCCAAATCTGATAAATTTGAAACAGATAAGCAACCAGTAAGGTACACAAGCCTATAGTACCATTTCCTAATAGGCTGAAAAATAATAAGTAGAATCCACACATGGATAAGATAATTGAGATCTTCAATCAACTGATAAATGTGTCACTTCTTGATGCCATCCAACAAGTCCCATCCTATGCATAATTTTATAAAGACATGCACCAAGAAGAGAAAGACTAATGTTCCAAGAAAGTCTTCTTAGTCACTAATATTAGTGAGCTACTATTGGGTCTGATCCCTGTCAAGTACATGAATCCAGGTTGTCCTACCATTGCCTGCACTATAAGACAAGTCGAGATTAGTCGTGCACTTCTTGACCAGGGGTAAGTATTAACTTGCTCCCCTTCTCAGTTTATCTACAACTCGAATTGGGCGATCTTAGTCCAACTCGAGTCACAATCCAATAGGTTTACCGTTCAGTGAAAGTTTCCAAGGGGAAATTAATGTCGTCCTTATCCAGGTTGGGGAGTTTATCTACCCCGTTGATTTCATAGTTCTTGAGACACAACCTCTGTCCAATCCTAGGGCTCAAACTCCTGTTATCCTAGGGCGTCTATTCCTTGCTACTGCCAACGATATTATCAACTGTAAGAATGGGTCTATGAGGTTAACCTTTGGGGACATGACTAGAGAAGTCAATGTCTTCAACGTAGGAAAGCGACCCCGTAATGTTGAGGATTAAACATTTGAAGTCAATCTTATTGAGAACTTGACAAGTGAACATAGAGAAGAATTGGAACTAGAAACTGATTGTGACTTCGAGTTAGAGTCTGAAGACTTTAACCTTGATCAGGTTGTCGAGTCTGCTGTGAATTGGGTCTCGAACCCTATTTCACAAAATATGGAGCCAATAAATTTGACTTTTCCTTCCAGTGAGCCTTCCCATTTCTTAGAATTTAAAGCCTTATCTGCGCATCTCAATTACGTCTATCTAGGCGAATAAGAGATCTTTCCTGTTATAATTGCCTCCCATTTAAATGACGGGGAAGAAGAGAATCTTAAAATAAATCAGAGAAAATATAGAGAAGCCATTGGTTGGACTATGACCGACACAAAGGGATTGAGTCCAGCCATAATTGAATATCGCATTCATTTCAATGAAGAAACGACACCGAAAAGAGACCAGCAGCATAGGTTAAATCCTATAATGCAAGAGGCTGTTCATGCTGAAATTATGAAACTCTTAGACAATGGAATAATCTATCCCATCTCTGATAGCCGATGGGTCAATCCTGTCCACGCGGTTCCAAAGAAATCCGGTTTCACCGTGGTATAAAATGAGAACAAAGATTTGGTTCAAACTCGACTTCCCACAAAAATTCAAGTTTGTATTAACTATAGGAAGTTTAATGCAGCAACTCGTAATGACCATTTCCCACTTCCCTTCATTGATCAAATGCTTGAACGTGTGGCTGACCACGAGTATTATTGTTTCTTAGAAGGTTACTTGGGGTATAATCAGATTCCCATTGCTCCAAAGAGCTAAGAAAAGACTACTTTCACATGTCCATTTGGGACATTTGCTTATCGTCGAATGCCTTTCATCTTGTACAATTCCCCAGCAACGTTTCAATGTTGCATGTTAAGTCTTTTCTCTAATATGGTAGAACGATTCTTAGAAATCTTCATGGATAATTTCTCCATCTATGGAGATTCATTCACTCAATGTCTCCATCATCTGGAACTTGTCCTCTAACGTTGTGCTGAGAAAAATCTGACACTTAACTGGGAGAAATGCCACTTCATGGTAAGACATGAAATTATCTTGGGTCATGAAATCTTTAAAAAAGGAAATGAAGTGGATAGAGCCAAGATTGAGGTTATAGCTAAGCTTCCCATGCCTAAATGTGTGAAGACTATTCGATCCTTCTTAGGACACGCCGGTTTCTACCAAAGATTTATCAAGAACCTTTGCAAGATTGCTAGAACCTTAACTAATCTGTTAGCTAAGGATATGTCCTTCACTTTTGATGAAGAATGCATAAATTCTTAGGAGAAGATTAAGAAAGAGCTTATTTCTGCACCAATCATATCTGCACCGGATTGGTCTAAGCCGTTCGAAATCATGTGCGATGCTTCTGACTTTGTCATAGGCGTTGTCCTAGGGCAGCACATTGATTACAAGCAGCACGTGATTTATTACTCTAGTAGGACTCTCAATGATGCTCAAATGAACTGCACTACAACCGAGAAGGAATTCTTAGCAATAGTTTTTGCTTTAGAGAACTTTCGTCCCTACCTACTAGGGTCCAAAAACTATAATTTTCACTGATCATTCTGTGCTAAGATACCTCATGATGGAGAAGGATCCAAGGCCTCACTCATTTGCTGGATCCCCCTTCTTCAAGAATTTGATCTCAAAATTCGAGATAAGAAAGGCGTAGAAAATGTCATTGCGGACCATCTCTCGCGTATTCCAAATTCTCAATGCAACGAATTACCCATCAATGATGAGTTTTCCGATGAAAAACTCTTAGTTGTCTTTAGAAAATCTTGGTTTGCTAATATAGTGAATTACTTAGTCATAAATTAAACTTCATCTCATTGGTCTAAAAATGATGTATACCGGTTCTTATCTCAAGTCCGGTATTTCTTTTGGGAGGAACCGTATCTTTTTAAGTACTATTCTGACCAAATTATTAGGAGATGCATTCTCGATGAAGAAATTAAGAGTGTTTTATCCTTCTGTCACGAACTTACATGCGGTTGACACTTTGGTCCCCGCAAGACTGCTGAGAAGGTGCTATAAAGTGGGTTCTATTGGCCTACTTTGTTCAAAGATACTTATGAATTTTACAAGATGTGCCCTAGATGCCAAACGGTGGGAAGGATCTTGAAGCGAGACATGATGCCCCTCAACCCAATTCTAAAAATAGAACTCTTTGATGTTTGAAGCATCGACTTTATAGGTCCTAATTCATTTAGAAACCAATACATATTGGTTGCTGTGGACTATGTGTCCAAGTTGGTAGAAGCCATTCCTAGTAAAACTAATGATAACAAAGTTGTCATAAATTTTTTGAAAGAGAACATTTTCTCACGCTTCGGAACCCCTCATGCTATCATCAGTGATAATGGTACTCACTTTTGCAATAGATCCTTTGAAGCTCTTATGCGAAAGTATGTTATAACTCACAAGTTGTCCACACCTTATCATCCTCAAACCAGTGGGCAGGTGGAGATCTCCAATAGATAAATCAAGCTTATTTTGGAGAAGACTTTGAATCAAAACTGAAAAGATTAGTCCACCAAACTTGTAGATGCCCTATGGGCCACAGGCCCACTTTCAAGATGATTTTAGGAATGTCTCCTTATATGTTAGTCTTTGGGAAGGCTTGCTACTTACCTGTTGAGTTAGAGCACCTGGCCTTATGGACAATCAAGTAGCTAAATTTTAATTTGAATAAGGCCGGTGACCTTCGGAAGTTACAAATTTTTGAATTAGAGTTAAGAAATGAGGCCTATAAAAAAGCAAAGATCACAAAAGATATAGTTAAGATTTTTCATGATAAACATATCATAAGAAAAATATTTGTCCCTGAGCAAAAAGTCTTACTCTATAATTCTAGACTTTATCTTTTTCTAGGAAAGCTAAAATCAAGATGGACTGGGCCATTCATTGTTAAATCCGTGTTTTCACACGGTGCTGTAAAGATCAGTGACACTGAGAATGGAAAAGACTTTTAGGTAAATGGTCAACGCCTTAAACTTTTCTTAGAATCGGTGCCAGTAAATGAAACGGCCATGGATCTTTTTGACCCAGTGTATCGATAACTTTACCTCTTTTACATTCTATTCATGCATCTATATATTTCTTTCATACATTGGGGACAATGCATGAGATAGGTGTGGGGGAGGGTTCTAACATGATTAACATTGTTTAAAAAAAAAACAATTGGTTAAAAAACTTTTTGAAAATAAAGAATAATATTTTGAGTTTTTTGTAAGAAATTAAGTCAATTTTAAGGAATAAGATAATCATAATTAGGATTTCTTATACTTGGTCAAAATAAGATGAATTTTTTAATTTCTAGGGTTAGGAGGAAAATTTAGAAAAGTAATTTAGCTTTGATTTTTACCTTGGAGAAATATGCAAGCTTATACACTTACACACTTAAGGTTCAAAAACAAAGATTCTTATGCCTTATTAAATATATATATATATATATATATATATATATATATATATATATATATAATATCAAAAATTCTTTGATTAAGCTGGGTATTTGTGCCTCATAAAGTATAAGTATTCACGCCTAAAAGTGGTTCATATAATAAAATCCTTAGTTTTGTGGACTTATTTGCTCGAGTCCTTAAGTCCTTTGGGTGTTTTCTCACCCGGTGCCCTAAGATCGTTTGATTTGGTAGTCAAAGATTAAAGGCTCGTTATATGGGCAGATTAGAAAGCCTAATAGAACTAAGAAATAATATCACCAAAAATTAAAAAAAAGAAAAGAAAAGAAAATAAGGCATAAGAGTTAGAGTTAAAAGCCCCGAGTCAAAATTTCACGGTCACAAAGGTGCATATAACTTAGGATAAAGTAATAGAGTAGATGAGAAATATAATTTGACTACTTACCTTAATTGATAACAAGTTTTTGATTAGAGGCTAAGTTCAGGAATGAAAATTTAATTTTCCCATAACTTATAGATTACTTGAACTCTTACAATAATACTTCAAATATTTTCTCTCTTTTTCAAAATGCTTTTCGAAAATACTAACACTTTTTTCTCTTTTTTTATGGATTTTGTGGGTGTAATCTACTGAAAACCCTTACGAGACAAAACTCGTCCTCTAGGGGTAACCTAGAGGTTTAACAGCTCATTGCAATTGAGTGACCTACGAAAGTGATCCAAAAATAAATTCTTAGAATTAGTTTTGAAGTTTTTCTCGAGGACGAGTAGAAGATAAGTGTGGGGGTGTGATCGGTCATATATATTGCATATCTAATGTCACATTTTCATGATTATTGCCTAATAAATCATGTATTTAATAATATGCAGGCCTATTGCTAATAGGAGATGGAAAAGAAATGAGCTCAAAAGCCTACTTTAATTTTGATTTAAATCTTAATTAAAGAGGAGATAAATATTCATGAGGATAGGGATAATTCCAGCTGAAGATCAACGCATATCAGAGAGTATTACATCAAATAAAATCAGTTAAATTAGTTTTATTTGAATCCAAATCAGTTAGCTCGAAGATCACTGAAGATCATATCAGAATCAGAAACTAACAGTAAATCCAACCGGACAAAAGGGGACAAAATCACATGATATCAAGATCGCCCCTTGGATGTGGCCATTTGGCCACATCCTGGCCGCAGATCCGCGGCCCTATGGTGGAGATAAGGGAAGCGTTTTCTCCCGTTATCTCCTCACTCGTTTTCCCTCTGGGTTTTTACCTATAAAAGGGAGGTTGCTTACTGAAGAATACACAGAAGACTAGTTTAAGTTT
This sequence comes from Agave tequilana, assembly GCA_038442645.1. Classification (NCBI taxonomy): domain Eukaryota; kingdom Viridiplantae; phylum Streptophyta; class Magnoliopsida; order Asparagales; family Asparagaceae; genus Agave; species Agave tequilana. The sequence goes on from JAVJIF010007505.1 coordinate 76,969, forward strand.
TTCTCTTATTTTTAAGATTTAGGTCATTATTATATAATTAATGAAAAGTTGTATCTCAGTTTTTAATTTGTAGTTCAGTCCAGATATAAGTGAGAGAGAGAGGAAAAGAGTGATTTAATCTGAAGTTGAAGTGACATCAATAAATAATCAAGACCTCTTCTACTCCAATTCATGGGTATATTTCATTTCATTTACATGTCTTGTTTTACATCAATTATGAGTAGCTAAATTTGTTTTTCTGGGCTCACTATCATCTCTCTTTGATTCCTCTTGTTTTGAATGATTTTTATGTAAAGAAGCTAATGGAATCATATGAATGCCTTAAACTAAGCCTTGCTTCTTTGAAAGTGTTCTTGAAAGCCCATGAGGATGGGTTTGAATTTCTAAAACTTTTATTTTTAAAACATCACTTGAACTTATTTTTATTTCATACTTGAAAGACGACTTGATGATTTAACATTCAGTTTAAGATGAATTCTTAAAAAAAAGAGTTAATATTTTTAAACAATCTTATTTGCTTTATTAAGACTTTCGAAATTCAAGCTTAAGGTTTTGCCAATGATCAAGTTGAGGCACTGAGATTTTCAAGAGAAGAATATATCATTGAGTAGTAAGATAGTGAGCCCCGATCTTTTTTTATGTATTAAAACAAACAACCAATCACTCTTCAAGCCTTTTAAAGATCATCTTTTTCAAAACCTTTTCTAAGTTTTCAATTTTTCTTTAAATTACTTCCCCACTTTCCATTCTCTTTTCAACATATAAAAAAAACACTAACACCAATCCTTGTTTTTAAAACAACACATCGAATCGCTTTCATCGCATTTCTCCTCGTGGACACGACCTGTTAGCCAAAGCTATACGGTAATTCTCACTGCATTTACTTGCAACCACTTTGCCTTTTGTACAAAGGAACGAAGTAATGTCCGCTTCCTTCTGCTAAAATTATGTCCTGATTCTTTTGTGAGTCATACCCTATTCTTTTCATTATGTGATGTGACTTTTGTCCATAATAGAAGAATTGGGGGATTCAGATCCGCCCCTTGAGCTTTCATAAGCTATGGGCTCAGACTCGATTCTTCTGAATAAAATTGGCTTTTGATCTTTGCGCTTAGCTGGAACCTTAAAGAACGCTTTACGTGCATCGCTGATCTTTTCACGTACTATGAGAGATGACTTTATTGGTGCATGTAATGATGTCAGGACATCTATTGCCGACCAAGGGTCACTATCTGCATCAGTACTGGTGTCTGAAGGTACAATATCAGAAGCAAAAGCAGAAAATCAAGCCAAATTTAAATTTTTGTTGATAAACCACTCGCCTTCAATACTGGCGATGGCATCAAAATTGAGCTTATCAACGCTTGTTACAAGGGGGTTTCCCCCAATGACATTCTTCCTCTGGTTCCAGCTCGGTATCTGCTTCGTTACTAGAATCATGGTCTTCTGGGTTTTATCCTCAGCTGGTTTGAGAGGATATTGATAAAGGAGGGAGTCAGTGAAGTAGTTCTCTACCCTCTTGAATGGGTACTTCTCAGCGATCAACGTTCTTACCCTTCCCCGTTCATCAACGTATTGCATTACTTGATGAAGGTTAGATGGGATGATGGAGTTGCGGTAGATCCATGGTCGTCCTAGTAGCAAGTTGTAAGACGTGTCAGCATCGATAACATAACAAGTCACTTCAAAGTTCAAATCACCGATCTGACATCTGAGCTTGATGTTGCCCATCGGACGCGTACCATTGGCATTGAAACCATATATGGTAGTCTGTGTAGCGCTCAATAAATATGGGAATTCCCAAGTGTTGCATGACCCTGCGGGGCATAATGCTCAACACGGATCCTAGATCAACCTGAATGCGGTTCACTTCAGAGATCGGATGTACCCTGTGTAGTACAAGGGTCTGTCATGTTTCCCCTTGATCTGTGTATCCTCTGGAGAAAGCAATACATAGGAAACATTTTGAGGATTGCTGACAGTGCTTGTCGTCTTCTTCCTCTTGCATAGCTGGAATCTGGGTTATGAAAATCTTAGAATAAGCTAATGCTTCTCTTAGAGCTTCCCTTGTGGACTTGGAGAGTCAGAGAAGCTCATAAAGGGCAATCCGAGTAGGAATGTTGGCTAGCTGAGTCAAGATGTCAAAGCGGAAGGGAGTTGATGGTCCCACTTCTCCTTTTTGAAGGGTTCTGGTGTAGTGAAGCTCCTTCTGCTTGTCCACGGGTTGCCGCGTGGACTGTTCGCCTGTATTCTCAACTGGCTGAAGAGAGCTTGCCACCAGCTGGCCATATTGTTTCGAGTACTGCTTGCCGGATCGGCTCTTTGATGTGGAGGGAGCACCACTGTCAGCTGCAAAGGCAGACTCCTCTTTTCCTGAACTGGTAAGGGTACCAACTCCTTCCGCAGTTTCTCTTGTGGAGATGCTCACCATATTACTAGAAGATGCTCTAGTCTTCTCTTTAGACTTTTTATTTGTGACAGTTGTCTATTGTTGACTTTCGACAATGTTAGGATGGACCCACATTGTCTCTCCTTATGGAGTAGGGACAGGAACAAGACCCTTCTCCTTCTGGTTATGGGGATCAGTATTGATCACTCTTAGTTTTCCTTTCAGGATAGGAACCACTCCGGTTGGCACTAGTAGGAGGTCCCTACCGAATTGAAGAGATGTTGTATTTGTTATATTAGCAGTCACCTTCTTCTGCTCTGGGCGGAGTTTGAGTACTTCCGCGTTGATCATGGTCGAGAGCACATCTTTGAAGATGTAACAATTCTTGGTCGGGTGTCCCAACATCTTGTGATATAAATAATAGTCGGGATCATCGATCTTCTCCACCTCTTCAGGACGTCTAATTTCAGAAAGCTTGAGCCTATTGCTCTTCTGAAGCAATTTGAAGAGCGAACAACATGCTCGTCCTTGAATGAATACTGCCGATTGGCACGTGCTTGGTTCGAGGTTACCCTCTCTAGCCCGCTGGGGTTTAGGATAGGAGGTAGTCTCCGACGCCAGGGTATGTATCCTTTTGGGTTGGGAATATTGCTCTGGCATGCGCCTCATCGATCTATCAGATCTAGGCTTATTTTCCCTTTCTTCGGCCTTAACCCTTGCAATAATCTCTTCTGCGTGTTCATCTTGCAGAATGAGTTGCTTCCAAGTGAGACACTCTGTCACTCCCATCTGAGTGAGGAGGGCAGTTTACAAATTATGGCGACATGTCTTAACCAGTATGGACTGGGTCATGCCGTTGGGACAGCGGAGTGCCAGAAATAACTTCTGCAATTGATCACCCTTAGTTTGCCTTTCGGGATAGAAACCACTCCGGTTAGTGCTAGTAGGAGGTCCCTGCTGAATTGAAGAGGTGTTGTATTTGTTATATTAGCAGTCACCTTCTTCTGCTCTAGGCAGAGTTTGAGTACTTTCGCGTTGATCAGGGCCTGGAGCACATCTTTGAAGATGTAACAATTCTTGGTCGGGTGTCCAAACATCCTGTGATATAAATAGTAGTCAGGATCATCAATCTTCCCCACCTCTTCAGGACGTCTAATTTCAGGAAGCTTGAGCCTATTGCTCTTCTAAAGCAATTTGAAGAGAGAATAACATGCTTGTCCTTGAATGAATACTTCCGATTGCACGTGCTTGGTTCGAGGATTTACCCCCTCTAGCCTGCTGGGGTTTAGGTGAGGAGGTAGTCTCCGACACCAGGGTATCTCTTCTTCTGGGTTGGGAATATTGCTCTGGCATGCGCCTTGTCGATCTATCAGATCTAGGCTTATTTTCCCTTTCTTTGGCCTTGATCCTTGTAATAATCTCTTCTGCGTGTTCGCTTGCCGAATGAGTTGCTTCCAAGTGCGACATTCTGTCACTCCCATCCGAGTGAGGAGGACAGTTTGTAGATTATGGTGACACGTCTCAACCAGTGTGGACTGGATCATGCCGCTGGTACAGCGGAGTGCCAGAAATAACTTTTGCTAAGCACCAGCGTGGATCACTCCCATCTTGATAGACTCTCCTTTCTTCTACTTGGTTGCAAGGAGAGTTAGCATTGAAACTTTTGTATCGTCTTCGAAGAAACGAGCCAGAAATAACTTTGCGAAGTCAGCCCATGTCTTGATTGAGCCGGCAGAAAGTTCATGAACCATTCAAAGGCAACCCCCTTAAGAGTGCCAATAAACAAATGAGCCATGATGGAGTCGTTCGATACTACATTCCTGGTTTTGGATTTAAAGTAGTATATATATTGGTTGGGTGACCTTTTACTGTCAAAAGTATGCAGTGTTGGTAGTTTGAACTTGGGAGGGTAAGGAACAACATCCCACTTGACCGGGTAAGGTCAGACTACTCCCACTTCTTTAAGATCATCTCGATGCGCTATGGCCTCAAGGCGGTTCTCAAGCTCAGTCATTCGCTTGAGATAGCGATCTACGTCTTTTTCTGAATTCTCTTCCTCTTCTGATGAAGAGTCTGGAATAGCAGTGTCGGTAGATTCTTCAGAAGTATGATTTTCCACTCCTTCTCTTTGCCTTTGCCTTTGCTAGAAGACGCTTTTGTTTTCCGTTTCTTCATCATCTTCTTGAGCAACAGGGTAATCTTTTATTTCAAGTCGTCAATAGACTGTTGCTGAGCATGAAGCATGTCAGACTGCTCCCTCTGTACTCGAGCTTGCTCTTCAAACTTCTTGGCCGTTTCTTCAGGAGTGCTAGCCATGTATGCGAAGGCTTTCATCTCCACTGAAGAGTTTGACGACTAAGATTCTACGACGATGGAGTGCGAGTCGTTTACCTCAATTTCCCTTGCCAACAAATTGTAGTCGACTAGGGCGATTGCTGCCATGCGAGTTCGGGTGTGCCGGTAGACACCTTTAGACTCGATCAGAATGTCTTTCAAACCTGGAGACCGGTCAGCATCCGATTTCTTAGTGCTTACTGCCAATTGCTTCCCTTTGAACCTGCTTGGTGTGGATCCTAATACCACCATATTTGAGGTTACCTAGGGGTATTCTTCATCAGAGAATGATTTCTTCTTGCTAGAGCGATGCCTCTTAGATGAGTCAGAGGCTGGAACCGTTGAAAACTGGTTGAAGACTAATAGTTTGCTCATATGAGAGCTACAATGGCACTCGAAAATTTCTATCATGATGATCCGCTCACAACAGCATTAGGGAGTGACTTCGTGTACACTTCTTTTTCGAGTCTATTGGAACTTGATTTTGATGATACATTTGTGAAGCCATTTCATTGGAGCTCTATCTCACAAGCTTATACAGAGTCCTACATGCTCAAAACTTCCCAAGGATAATGGGTATGGATGTATATTGTAATATTTATTAGAATGTTAAAAGCCTTAAAATACACAAACACATCATAAGCCTATTGGTCGACTTATACTCTTGATTAGTCGACTTATATATCCTATAGTGGACTTGACACATTATGTAGTCGACTAAGTTTTGTCCTGAAAAGATATCAACTTTCTGTTTCTTGACAGGTAACATTGTTAGTCGACTTATCAACTTTATTAGTCGACTAATACCTGTTGTAGTCGACTAATATATTCTGCTGGTCGACTAAGTTCAGTTTCTAAAAACATGTCTTTTATATCAGACCTTCTCTAGCGGACTTGCCCCCTTTATAAGTCGACTACTATAAGCAAAAATTATTACCCTAGTCGACTAACCCCTAACCTCAAGTCGACTAATGGCAGTTTCTGACTGTTAGACAGTTTTTAATTTCGGGTATTTTATCTAACGTTTCAAAATTCAAATTCAAGTTAATAACTTCCCTAACTGACTATAGATTTCACCTGTAAATAGGAATTTGTCCTAGGCTAAATCACCAATTCATATCAATAGTTTTCTGTCCAAAAACTCTGTTCAAAAATCTGTTTCTCAGAAAACTGTTTCTACTTTTTATTCTTCACTTAAATTCCAATCCTTGAGTGAAGATATCTGAGAGTCCACCTATAATTGTTCAAGATCACATACGGATTCAAGGCTTATAGGATTGATTGTAATTACTCAAAGAGAAAGATTGTACAAGAGCGTCTTCGGGTTGAAGAGAAGTTGTATAAGGTGTTGTTGTCTTCTTGGTTATAAGAAGAGTTATACACATTTGGTAAAGGGTATTTGTCAAGTGGTGTACAAGATGTTGATTTTGGGTGTACAAAATCAAAGGTTAAAGGAAAATCTCAAGCGGGTGGCTTGAGTACTGGATGTAGGTCAAGAGGACCGAAGCAGGATAAATCACTTGTGTTTGTGTTTGATTTATTTTCTGTGATTTAATTTCCTTTTGTGCAAGTTTATATTTAACACTAATCATCCTTTGTTTTAAATTTATGTTGACGTATATTTTAGATCCTACAATTGGTATTAGAGCCCTGCATACCTGGTAAACAACCTACAAGGATGGCAACGGAGTTTCCTTCATCACAATTCAAAGAAGAATATTCTACACAACGTTCACCTCTATTCGATGGATCGAATTACAACTACTGAAAGTGTAGAATGAAGATCTACTTGAAATCACTCAACTATGAACTTTGAAACATAGTAGAAGCACTGTACACCAAGCCGACAACCAAGTACACTACTTAGAGTGATGATCAAAAGAAGAATGCGACCTTGATGCCAAAGCGATGAATGTGTTATTCTGTGCCTCAAACAAAGAAGTCAATCGTGTGTCAACAGCCACATCTGCAAATCAAATATGGCACATACTACAGGTAACACATGAAGGTACAAATAAGGTTAAAGAATCTAAAATTTTTGTTCTTGTTCACAGGTTCGAACTCTTCAAAATGATGGAGAACAAAATAATTTCAGAAATGATAACAAGGTTCACTGATATAATAAATTTCTTAGCATCCCTTGGAAAGGAATACACTCAAGTCGAAAAAGTTCGCAAGATCCTTCGTGCACTCACATCAGATTGGAAGAAGAAGACAACTGCAATCGAAGAAGCAAATGATCTCTCCACTATATCATTAGAAAACCTCATTGGTAATTTAATGGCATATGAAGTATAACTGGAAGACAGAAAGAGGGATGAACAATAACCTTTCTCAAAGAAGAAAGAACTTGCTTTCCATGCATCCTCAGATATGGACAATTCAGATGACGATGAAGAGGAGATGGCAATGCTCTCAAGAAAATTCAGAAAGTTCTTGAAGCAAGGTAAGTTTAAATATTTTAATTGTAATAAAACAGGTCATATGAAGAAGGATTGGCCATTGCTCAAAAATAAAGAAAAATTCAAGAGCAAAAAGTTCAAAAAGAAGAAAGATTATCAAGCATCATGGGAGAATAGTGATTCCTCTTCCTCTGACGAAGAAGAAGCCATTGAACATGCCAACATTTGTTTCATGTCTCAAGAAGAAGATGAGGTACAATATACTGAACTCTTAGATGCATTTCATGAATTAAACAATGATCTTAAGAATGAAAAGATAAAGAATAAAGTTTTGTCAAAGGACAATAAAAAACTTATTATAGAAAATTCATGTTATGTTTCTTAAATTTCTTCTATAAATTCTCAAAAAGATGATTTTAAAAAAGTGATATCATCTTTGAAAAAATATAGTGAGAATTTTATAAAAGAAAATATTATGCTTAAAAAGGAAAATTTGTCTTTAAATGAAAGAATTACTGTTTTAAATAAAGACTATAAAGTTTCAAAATGAAATATGAAGAGATTTTGAAAAATGTGACTAAATTTAATCAAGGAAAAGAAAAGTTAAATGCTTTGCTATCATATCAAAAGATGTCACATGATTTGATTGAGATTTTACCTGCACACAAAATACAGAATTTTAAAACTTTTAAAACAATAGTGCAGGATGCTCAATTCTACCGCTATAGCAAGTGGCTATGCGGGTCGTGATCCACAGGGAGGGACTAGCGATGGAAGCTTGTTTAGTAAGTTCTCTTTTTTTTTATTTATAATGATATTTATAATGATATTTACAATGAAAAAGAGTGAAAGAGATTGGGAATATTGTAGTGTTGGTAATCTAAACTAAAGAAATAAAAGAAAGAAAACTAAAAACTAAAAACATACTTACCTCTTCGGCGTCTGCTTACCTTTGGACTTTATCAACGATGTACCTTTCTTTGAAGGCGAGCGAAGCATGGAATATAAGATCTTCCCCATTCCCGATTTACACTATGAAATAAAAGGGCGAGCTATACTACCATGGAAATGGATGTTCATCTTCATAAACCATCAACGGCACTTGCAAGGAGAAGGAAACTTCGAGGCTATTGGTTTTACTTTGATCAACCAACACAAAAGAGGGAAACAAAAATAAAACAAGAACAAAGAAGAAACAGAACTTCGATTTGATTCTTATAACAATGGAAGAAAAGACTTACACCGATATCACCTCAGTACAAGCTTGATCTCCTTCCTCCATGAAACTCGTCTCTCCTCTCAATTACATAAAAAAATAAAAATTACATAAAAGAAAATTAAAACAAACCTAAGTTACAATCTACAAATTAGAGAGAATCTAAAGAAAAACCCTAAGCTCGTTTCTGTACTGGACGCCCTTCTCTGTTGCTCTGCAGGGGTATTTATAGGAGATGGAAGACGTAGAGTCCCGATACAACTCTCCCACAAAATCTTATCGCCAGACTCGTCCATCTTGCCGCGGAAACGCGGCTATGGCCGCGTTTCCGCGGCCATATTGTGTTCTCTGGCCACGCGCTTTCGCGCGTGGCCTCCTCTGGTCCGTCCATCTGGGTATATCCTTCTGGAAGTTGTGTACCGAATCTTTATTTGAAAATTCGGGATAACTTGGGAAGCAAGTTACCCTAAATCCAAATCTTTAAAACGATTTTATTATCTTTGCACTCTTCTCCCCTTATCTATAGCCTTGTCCTGCAAGCAATTAGGGTTTAGTAGAAGTCCATCCCTTTTCTCTTCTTTTAGTAATTGCAACTTTTGCACATGGGCTTGCACATGGGCTTTTTGGGGCTTCTGGGCTTTATTTAGGCTTCATTCTTTATTTAAATAATTACTCAAGGCCTGCATATATTAAATAATAAAACATTAGTAATAGTGCATAATTATAGGAATAAATATGGAAATATGATAGCAAATGAACTAATAAATATGCACTTTTTACTACCTATCACACCCCCACACTTATCTTTTTGCTCGTCCTCGAGTAAAAATCAAAAAGAAAGAGGAAAAGAAAAGAAAAATTAATCTATCCTAACTCACTTTCGTAGGAATCATGATTGCACTTAGCATGTGCAACAAGCCGTTAAACCTCTAGGTTACCCTAGAGGACGAGTGTTGTCTCGTGAGGGTTTTCAGCGGATTACACCCACAAAATCCATAAAAAGGAAAATATTTGAAATATGTTTGAAGAGACTAGTAATCTATAAGTTTTTAGGATTATCATTTTTATTCATTCTTAAACTTAGTCTTTATATAGTAAATTGTTATCCATTTTAGGTAAGGATCAAAATTGAATTTTTGTATAGTCTTTTTCGTTACCAAAAGTCATATGCATCCTTGTGAATCTTTACTAGGAATTCCTTAACTTGGACTCTCATGCCTCTTTATTATTATTTTTTTCAATTTTTTTAATATGTATAACTCATCTAATTTTCTTTCGTGTAAGCATGAAGGCTTCTTGAGGCCCTCATACCTAACTAATTGACTCTTAAATGTGTTAGTACATATATAAATAATTTTTCTTAGTTTTCTTAGGCTTTCTAATCCACCCATATAGCTAACTTAAAGTCGGTGGCTCCGAAACCAGTCAGTTTTAGGGCACCGGGTGAGAAAACACCCCACAGACTTAAGGATTCGAGTGAACTAGGCCACAAAACTAAGGTTTTTATTTATACAATCACCTTTAGGCGTGAATACTTATGCTTCTTGAGGCACATGTATCCAGCTTAATCAGTAAAAATTTTTTTTTAATTTTATATATATATTTTTTTAATAAATTTTTTTTAAGGCACAAGAGTCTTTGTCTTAGAATCCTAGATATGTAAATGTATTAGGTATGCATATTTCATTAAGGTAAAAATGAAGACTAATTACTTATTCAATTTTTTCTCCTATACCTAAAAATTCAACAATTTATTTATTTTGACCAAGTTTTTAGAAATCCTAATCATGATTTTCCTAATTCTTAAGACTAACTTAGATTTCTTTCAAAAGATAAGTCAAAATATTGTCCCCTTTTTTTTTCTTTTTTCAAAAAGTTTTTTTTTTAAATTTTGTTAGTTAGTATCTAACTATGTTAGTTTTTTTTTAAATTTTGTTAGTTAGTATCTAACTATGTTAGTATGTTAGTAAATCCTCCCCCCACACTTATCTCATGCATTGTCCTCAATGTATGAATGAATGCATGTATGCATGAAAAAGAAGAAAGGGACGGAAAATATTACCTTAAGGTGGTGGTTCCGATGGTGGTCGGATTGGGCCAAGCGTTGCTACCCAATCAAGATAATGTGATAGTTCACGGAACCTACCTTTATTGACCTCTTTTCTATTTACATGTTTACAGTCCCTAGTATGAATGGGATCATGAAAGATCCTATCGTGAAACTTACTTTCTTTACATGACCAGTCCTGAAAAATCATCACAGAGTCATCATGGTCTATACCTATGTCCAACAAAAGAATGTGACTTGGTAGAATGGTTGACTTGGACTCAAGAATGATAGGTTCAGGAACCAATACAAATTCGAGAAAATTGACGTGGGGTTCGAGAGTTAGTTTTGGTTCAAGCGTTGAGTCCAAGTCCAAGAATTGATATTCACATTCTTTTCCCATCAATGGAATGTGACTATCCAAAATTGGTGATTCAATTTCAAAAACTATGGGTATGGGAATAAATGTTGGCTCAGAAAATTGATCCAAATTGGGTAAGAATACCGGAGTCAACATAGATTCGAAGATGAAAACTGAATCGCAAAAGTTGGGGACCGGGTTCACATTCATAATCTAATTCAATCTCATTGAAATTAAAACTAGCCAATTTGTCCAAGGATTGGGATTGATCAAGTTCATATTGATGTGATGAAATTGAATTTTGATCAAGGTCTTCTAGACAGAATGATTCTTGGTTCCTATCAACTTGGTTGGTTAGTTCAAGAATGTTTGAAAGTCTAGAAATTTGATCATTCATTATATCTTGCAAACGATCCATTTTTTCTTCTAACCCATCGAATGGATCATTGGAGGACTGAAACATTGGTGATGTGGTAAAAGAAGTATATGAAGATAATGGTTGAACAGGTGGTTGACAATATGGATCAGGGGTGTTGTATCCCCATTGACTCTGTGAAGAGTAGTGATGATTATTCCAGTCTTGTTCATAGTATTGGGACTGGGGCATGTAATGATTCGGATAAGACCAATCTGGCACACTAGGTTGGTTAAAGTTATGATATGCCGGGTTGGTAATATCCGAAAAAGAGGTTGATGTGTAATATGGATTATTATTAAAATTGAAAAAATTGTTGTTATAAGCCATATCACAAATAAAACACAAACAAAGAAAAAGAAAACAAACAAATAAGCAAACAAAAAAGAAAAAAAGTTCTAACCTAATTTAGGGCAGACTTATGACCTAGACGACTCCTAACTGGTTAGACTGTCCACGGGAGGTATAATGCAGACTTTGACCACAAGCTAATCAGCCAGGTCAGGGCAAGATTGGTGGGAGGTTTTCCGTCAAACACGTTCCTTAATTAAATAACCACCAATCTTCGGGCTTTCGGCCCTCAATCCCCTTCCTAGACACTGATTTGGAATGAGTCAAATTCCAACACCGTTCCCCCTTAGGATAATCTCCTAATTGAGTCCGAGATGTCCCTAGGGCCAACGTCTACTCATTTTTAGTTAGGCTTGGGTTAGTGAGTGAGGAGATTGTTTGTGGGCCAAGGAAGGGTGATGAAATCCCCACCTTATCTTATTTATAGGACAAGCCCTTAAGTCAATTTAGTGCACGTGTAAAGCAATAGACAATATTCACTCAAAAGTAGTAAATCAGCCAAGGGTGCTTCCTAGTCTATATGCAATGCGAACGTACCTTGTCTCCAGCACTCTTCAACAGAAATTAAAAAAAATTAAATAGACACGTGCCTATGATGCAAGAGTCTAATTTTTTTATTTTTCAACGAATAGGTTACTGTTAATTAATTAGCAGTATGCAGGGTGATTACAGAGAAAAATTAACAGAATAGCAAGTCTAACTTTAAATTTCCAGCAACTTGCAGAAAACTTAATGAGTAGTGTACTACTCAGGCCGCGGAAACGCGGCTATTACCGCGTTTGCGCGGCTCTGCAGTAGGCTCTGCTGCTCTGCCTTCGAGGGCAGAGGCACAGAGTTGCTATATGTCCTTTGCTGCAGCTAATTTTCCTGTTATCAGATCCTGCAAACAGAAAAAATAAATAAATAATTAGTTTTTTTTATTTTTTATTAGAGAATACTTACCGTCCCTCCCCAGCAACGGCGCCAATGATTAGATTGAGATTTTACCTGCACACAAAATACAGATTTTTAAAACTTTTAAAATAATAGTGCAGGGTGCTCAATTCTACCGCTATAGTAAGTGGCTATGCGGGTCGTGATCCACAGGGAGGGACTAGCGATGGAAGCTTGTTTAGTAAGTTCTCTTTTTTTTTATTTATAATGATATTTACAATGATATTTACAATGAAAAAGAGTGAAAGAGATTGGAATATTGTAGTGTTGGTAATCTAAACTAAAGAAATAAAAGAAAGAAAACTAAAAACTAAAAACATACTTAACTCTTCGGCGTCTGCTTACCTTTGGACCGTATCAATGATGTACCTTTCTTTGAAGGCGAGCGAAGCATGGAATATAAGATCTTCCCCATTCCCGATTTACACTATGAAATAAAAGGGCGAGCTATACTACCATGGAAATGGATGTTCATCTTCATAAACCATCAACGGCACTTGCAAGGAGAAAGAAACTTCGAGGCTATTGGTTTTACTTGGATCAACCAACACAAAAGAGGGAAACAAAAACAAAACAAGAATAAAGAAGAAACAGAACTTCGATTTGATTCTTATAACAATGGAAGAAAAGACTTACACCGATATCACCTCAGTACAAGCTTGATCTCCTTCCTCCATGAAAGTCGTCTCTCCTCTCAGTTACATAAAAAAATAAAAATTACATAAAAGAAAACTAAAACAAACCTAAGTTACAATCTACAAATTAGAGAGAATCTAAAGAAAAACCCTAAGCTCGTTTCTGTACTGGACGCCCTTCTCTGTTGCTCTGCAGGAGTATTTATAGGAGATGGAAGACGTAGAGTCCCGATACAACTCTCCCACAAAATCTTATCGACAGACTCGTCCATCTTGCCGCGGAAACGCGGCTATGGCCGCGTTTCCGCGGCAATATTGTGTTCTCTGGCCACGCGCTTTCGCGCGTGGCCTCCTCTGGTCCGTCCATCTGGGTATATCCTTCTGGAAGTTGTGTATCGACTCTTTATTTTGAAAATTCGGGATAACTTGGGAAGCAAGTTACCCTAAATCTAAATCTTTTAAAACGATTTTATTATCTTTGCACTCTTCTCCCCTTATCTATAGCCTTGTCCTGCAAGCAATTAGGGTTTAGTAGAAGTTCATCCCTTTCCTCTTCTTTTAGTAATTGCAACTTTTGCACATGGGCTTTTTGGGGCTTCTTGTCTTTATTTAGGCTTTATTCTTTATTTACATAATTACTCAAGGCCTGCACACATTAAATAATAAAACATTAGTAATAGTGCATAATTATAGGAATAAATATGAAAATATGAAAGTAAATGTAGTAATAAATATGCACTTTTTACTACCTATCATCACATAATCATTATGGTCTTGAATTCTTAAATCAAAGTGGAAATCTACATATGTTAGTAAAAAGAATCATAATCCATATAATTCTTTTGTGAAAAAAATATTGATATTATTTCAAAAAGAATTAAGAACAAGTATATATGGATTCCTAAAAACTTAAGCATTTTTGATAAAAATACTTATATTGCATCATACATACATTCTATATATAATTCATGCAATTGTGTATACTAACAGATGGAAACCAAATTCAAATTGGGTTTGAATTCCTAAAGGTTAATACTTTGATCTTATAATGATTGGTACCATTCTAATGTTTATCTTTCAGGTACCATATAAAAAGTTTGATAGAAAAATATTTCAAACATTTATATATATGTGTGTTATGATATATTTGTTGCAGGGAGAGAACACATGTTTTTGTATATCTGTTATAACTTGTTCTATGCAGGGGGAGAACATATAACAATTCTCTGTAGAGGAAGTTTTCATGCACACAAAGTGTCATCATCAAAAAGGGGGAGAATATTGGAACTTGATTTTGATGATACATTTGTGAAGCCATTTCATTGGAGTTCTATCTCACAAGCTTATACAGAGTCCTACATGCTCAAGACTTCCCAAGGATAATGGCTATGGATGTGTATTGTAATATTTATTAGAATGTTAAAAGCCTTGAAATACACACACACACACACACACACATCATAAGCCTATTAGTCGACTTATACTCTTGATTAGTCGACTTATATATCTTATAGTCGACTTGACACATTATGTAGTCGACTAAGTTTTGTCCTAAAATGATATCAACTTTCTGTTTCTTGACAATTAACATTCTTAGTCGACTTATCAACTTTATTAGTAGACTAATACCTGTTGTAGTCGACTAATATATTCTGCTGGTCGACTAAGTTCAGTTTTCAGAAACATGTCTTTTATATCAGACCTTCCCTAGTCGACTTGCCCCTTTATAAGTCGACTACTATAGGCACAAATCATTACCCTAGTCGACTAAGCCCCAACCTCAAGTCGACTAATGGCAGTTTCTGACTGTTAGACAGTTTCTGATTTTTGGTATTTTATCTAACGTTTCAAAATTCAAATTCAAGTTAATAACTTCCCTAACTGACTATAGATTTCACCTATAAATAGGGATGTTATCCTAGGCTAAATCACCAATTCATATCAATAGTTTTCTACCCAAAAACTCTGTTCAAAAATCTATTTTTCAGAAAACTATTTCTACTTTTTATTCTTCACTTAAATTCCAATCCTTGAGTGAAGATATCTGAGAGTCCACCTATAAGAGTCCTTATTCACGATCACATACAGATTCAAGACTTATAGGATTGATTGTAATTACTCAAAGAGAAAGATTGTACAAGTGCGTCTTCGGGTTGAAGAGAAGTTGTACAAGGTGTTGTTGTCTTCTTGGTTGTAAGAAGAGTTGTACACAATTGACAAAGGAGATTTGTCAAGTGGTGTACAAGGTGTTGATTTTGGGTGTAAAAAATCAAAGGTTAAAGGAAAATCTCAAGCGGGTGGCTTGGGGACTGGATGTAGGTCAAAAGGACCGAACCAGAATAAATCACTTGTGTTTGCGTTTGATTTATTTTCTATGATTTAATTTTCTTTTGTGCAAGTTTATATTTAACACTAATCATCCTTTGTTTTAGATTTGTGTTGACGTATATTTTAGATCCTACAGAGTCAAGTAATCCCTTAAATCCATTGCAGGGGGATCTGAAGAATCAGCCTCGATGGGGGTGAGGGCTTTTCATCTAAGTATATCTTAAAGACATGCCAGTCTGAACGCTGACCTTACGTTTCTCTGTTGAAACGCGAACCTCACGTGGTGTTGAAACATGGACTTCAAGCGTTGGCTGAGTTTGCCTCAGAATGCGGACCTCGTGCTTGGTATTAGAAACATGGGAGTCGTATTCTGGTATAGGCAGAACATGGGTCTCAAGTTTTGGAGCAGGCAAAATGCGGGTCTCTTGTTTGGGAGGAAGAATGCGGACCTTGCATTTGGACGCTAAAACGTGTGTTTGAGGAACGCGAGTCTCGCATTCTGGATCAGAAACACGAACCTCGCGTTGCTTCAGAGAAACGCGGGTCTGAATCTTGCGTTCTGTATCTGAACAGATTGCGTCTGTAGAGTTGTCAATCTGTTGTCGATGAGCGCGACACCATCGTTGACGTTCAGCATTCTGGTTAAGTCTCGAGGGTTGTTGGGAGTCCCCTGCAACCTGAAATTGCGGAGTTTGGAGAGGAGAGAGATAGTGGAATTGGTCTTCACCATCATTATAACCGTAAGTCGACACATGGCCCCGCGGGTCTCCTGGGAGACGCTGATGCAGGCTATGTGGGTTGCACGGGAGGTTTTCATAACCTCACTAGATCTAGCGTTGCTTGCGGTATGAGGAATGGCGCAGGCCACTTTTGGTAAAGTCTCCGAAGAGACTTGAGAGTGGGTCTCTAAAGAGACTTTGTGGTACTGCTGCACGACACTTGGGCTTTTCGAGCCGAAGAGAGAAACTCTTCAAAAAAAATTAGTTCGAATTCGATAATGAGCGATTTGACCGTTTATCCGATGAACTTGACGTTAGCTTGCGCCACGGATTTCTCATCAGTAAAGAAAACAGTCCCCAGCAAAGTTGCCATTTTTCGTTCGGTCAAAAATATTGAGGCGTGTAAAAATTTCTTTGATATGAAAAGAAAGTTACAATGGATCAAAATCTGATTACAAAAGAGAGGAGAATAACTGAATCTCCAATTTGTTTAATGCTAGGTTTTTAATGTGGCGATGGAGAGTGACTCTTATTCTCTATTGACCGGCTAAACGACAAGCTTCTCTTCTAGGTCAGCTTCGGGGTGCTCCCGAAAAAGCAATCAGAAAAGAACTTTGTTTTAACATAATATATGTTTAGAGTTTTTTGATTCCTCTCTCTCTCTCTCTCTCTCTCTCTCTCTCTCTCTGAACCTTTGAGGTTGAAAGGAATAAGCCTTTAGCTTGAAAATTATCAGCCCAGCGTCCAGGAAAAAAATCCCCCCTCCTTCATAGCTCTCGAGGCTATTTATAGGGGATCTTAAGGGTATAATTATCCCCTAGAATCTCTCCATAATTGGGATTAACTCCCACATTACATGGGGAGTTAATTGACCCAGTAATGGGGTCAGTTACAACAGAAACGTGGGTCTCGGTTGGACGCGAATTTCAATCTGTTGTGTAAACGCGGCGCTCACAGGCTTCTCATGGCCGTGTTGAAGTCAAAACGCGAAGCTCACAGGCACGTATTGAAATTGTGACGCGGAGTTGATCAAACTCACGTTTGAAGAGAAATGCGGAGTTGCTCAGACCTATGTTTGAAGTCCACGTTTACCCTTGGACACGAGGTTCGTGTTTTAGTTGAAACGCGACCTTCGAGTTGAAGTGAGATTCACGTTTGAGGACTTGTCTTTAATGATTTTTAGACAACCTACAAAGATTCTTGAGTGCGAGTTTTCAAAGAAGTTCGCAACTTTGACTCTTGACTACTACACCGGAACAAGTGACCCAGTTCAACACATCAGGCACTTTTGAGATAAGATGGAGTCTACTCCATGTGCCTAACCTTTCTATCCAGTCTAAAAGACGTGGCCTCGAATTAGTTCTACTCCCTGCCGCATCTTTCCATAACTTTGAGAAGGTAACTAAAGCGTTCCTCACTCAGTACGTCTCTCATGGGAAGCCAAGATGAACAACTACCACCTTCTCACTATCAAAATGAGGTAGGGCGATAGCCTCAAATCCTACATCGGTTACTTCTAGAGCCAGCTGGTTAAAGTTTCCCATTGCAATGAGGTTGTCTCTGCACTGGCATTCATCAGTGGGCTGCAAGTTTCTCATCCCATGTATAAGCATCTACTGGAGCACGATGTCGGATGAATGAGGTTCTATCCTGAGCGCAGCCCTACATCCAGTTGGAGGAAGCGATGAAGAGCTCCACCAACCACTCTACTAAATGTGGCGACGATGGAAAAAAGTCAAAACCACAGTAAGAAGTTACTACCTGAGCCAGGAACCTGAATCAGGGGCAATCCACCTATAAGAGACATGCTCTTCCGATCCTTTCACTGAGTTTGCTCCAAACCTTTAAGCCGATGAGCACTTCACTCTGCTCAAGCTCCCCATCAATGAGCTTCAACATCATCAAGAACCAACCGTAGTCAGGAGCCCGAGACCAATCTGATACGATCTTATACTTCTCAGAGCAGAAGAGTACTATTCTTATCATGACAATAAGGGGACAAGACCATCCATTGCTGGAGCCTCCGAAAATGCCTGAAAGAGCTTGTCCACCTGGGCTTCCTCAAAGAATACATCCTCATCCTCGAAGTAGCTCCAGATCAGAACAATCGAACGCTCTGCCGCCTGTCCAACCGCAACATATGATCATCCAATACAAAGTGATTGAGTGATTTCGCATCTCTAATAAAGATAGGGCAGTACCTCCATCCATGATGTCCCCTGTATTTTGATTATATTCCATGTATTTCATTTCAGTTATCAAATAAAATTATATTTTGCCCCTAACCATTGCAATCCTGCCAAGTCACCGCTCTAATGCTGAGATTTTTCCTACTCGGAGATGACTGTGCACCTAATTACTCTGTGAGATTTTCCCCATTCGAAGTCTTCCTCCACTGCTAGGATTTTCTCCACAGTCCAACCAAATCTTGTATATCCTGCTGATGGGATCTCCCTCACTCGGAGATGGCAATGCAAGCACTAGTCTACAGGCTCCCTCCCGATTAGCCGACAGGAGTCGAAACCTTCTACTGTGGAATTTTTCTCACTTGGAGTCCTTCCTCCACTGCTGAGATTTTCCCCACAGTACAACCAAAGCTTGCACATCCCGTTGATGGGATCTCCACCACTCGGAGATGACAACGTAAGCGCAAGCCTACAGGCTCCCTCTTGATTAGCCTACGGGCAGTCGAAACCTTCCGTTATGTGATTTCACTTACTCAGAATCCTTCCTCCACTACTGGAATTTCCCCATAATCCAACCAAAGCTTGCATGTCCCATGATGGGATTTCTCCCACTTAGAGATGGTAATGCAAGCACCAGCCTACGGGCTTTCTCTCGATTAGCCTAGGGGCAATCGAAACCTTCCTCTGTGAGATTTCTCCCACTTGGAGTCTTTCCTCCACCACTAGGATTTCCCCACAATCCAGCCAAAGGTTTAACGTCCCGCTGATGGGATTTTCCCCACTCGGAGATGGCAATGCAAACACCAGCTTACGAGCTTCCTCTCAATTAGCCGAGGGGATAGTCAAAACCCTCCGCTGTCGGTTTTTCCCCACTCGGAGTCCTTTCTCCACTGCTGAGATCTCTTCCACTCAGAGTCTAACCAAAGTTTATCGCTCCACTGATGGGATATCCCCCACTCAAAAATGACTGTGAATCAAAGTCCGATGTTGGGATTTTCTCCACTCAAAGGCCAAAAGATTGCATGTACCGTTGATGGGGTATCCGCCACTCGAAAACAACATCGCAAACTCTCCAAACCACTCCATATCCAATTAACAATACCAGAAATAAAGATCAGCACTTCGAAGAGGCATGGTCATATCAATTCTAAAAGCCAATGGTAAGAACAAGCCAAACAAGGTATAAACATTAACTATTTTCATTCCAAAAGACATTTCCATTCCGAGAATCGTTCTATTAAATTTATTTTACCACATCTGACAAGAGTAATACAAGATATTTCATTACATTTCTGTGTTTATATTTTTGAAAAGAAATACAGAAGATCCAGATCCAAGAACCTTGATCCTGCCACCAATAATAGTCCCCTGACACTGAACAACAGAGATTTGTTCATCGAAAGCAGTTGTTTATCTTCATATGCTCCCGGCTCCTAAACAAGCAATCCTATGTCCCCCACCTCTGTATCCACCAAGGCAACAAGATGAGGACTCCTAAGAAGCTCTCAGGAGGCACAACAACGTCCACAACACCAGACGGACTCTAGAAAGACACGCCATCCCATCCGAGGTGTTCTACGAGAGAGCTCTGAACTCCAGAAAGAGGAGTGGTTCATTAGCGCATCCAACTGACGAGCTCCCTCTCTTTCTTCCTTGTACACGCCATCAGGAAATAGGCTGACAGCCTCAAGGTTGAAGCTTGCTTGTCCAAAATCAAGTAACTTGAAAACCAGATCATCCGATCCACTTGAAACAAGAATCTTAACTGTCATCCTCAATGGCGGTACCTTGTCATGGCGATAATACGACATAACAACCCCTTTATGGTGACAAATGCGATGCACCTTCTAGACTCCCTAGAAGAGAGATCCTCATCACCATCTTCTCATCCTTCCTCCTTCTGATGAAAAGAAAAGAGGATGACATGGCGGCGCAGCAAGGAAAGAAGAAGTTAGGGTTTTGAAACAAGGGCTTTTGAAGAAGACAAAGAGATAATTTTCTCCCACAATTCTCTCTCTATTTACAGATGGATGAGAATCCAAACTGCCTCTAATTCAAACTTTCAATCCCTAAAAAGTCATTGAACATCCCGAGATTTTTGATCGACGGTAAAGGCAGAAGATCAACCATCGTCATCAAGCCATAAAACCTTACAATCCCGATCATAATGATGTCAGGATTCATAAAGATGCAAGATACAACCTTTTGAGAGATCCAACTACCCGATTTGATATATGACAGCCATCTATGCAACTCACAAAATTCCAGTCACAATTAATTCCAAAAGATCCGCTGTTATTTGAAGAGATTCATCGTACACTCTTCTTTGCGCAAACATCATAATGAGTTTTAAGGCATTGATAATCATCCGAGTATATTCGCTTCTCTGACTTCTCTTCCACAAACTCCTGTAAGTGGGGAAGCGGGTGGCATGTTGTACTGGTTAAAATTTGACCCGCATCAAGATGATGACACGTGTCCGAACTATTAAGTGCTTCCCACGAGAAATCCACAACTCTCAGATTCCATCCCGGAGCCTCCGCCACTCCTGGCCCAACCAAGGCTACCCTCTGTCCCAAAGGTATTCCTGATCTGGAACCACGTGTCGCCATTCTAAGACCATTTCCATTTCGAAGGCTCCAACTCCGAGTCAGAGGCTCTAAATAATAGTTCGCTGAGATTGCGCCTACTGTTACGCAGCTCCATCCTCCTCCATGTTCACAACGTGTAACGTCCCTTTAGCGCGAGCAGTTATGGACAGTGGTAGATTTTCTGACTTGCAATCCCAACAGAGCAGCGCTAATAATCACAACAGTTACAACAAAACCAGTACGTTCAGTTACAATGATCCACCAATTCTGCCTCCATGCCAGTATTCGTGTTAGCTATATATGATCCTTCTTCTCCTAGAAAAAGGGGATCACTTTTCTAATCCTGAGAGCGCACACACTGCACCACCACTCCAGAAAATTCTCCTCTGTTAGTGCACTAACACGCCTACAATTGTCCTCCGTGTAGCCTTCACCCATCCACACTGGCAGCTATCCTATGCCAGTCCTTCCTACCACCTCTACAATTATCCTCTGCTTGTTCTTTCTTTCTTTTCACCTATTGATTTTCATGTCTGAGGGTCTTAGGCCAGCACCATACCAGTGCTCTTAACTTAAAAGATTTCTTTTTCTGCGTGTGCGGGAGCACCCAAATTATTTGTGATGGGTTCAATCTACGATAAGCTGATTTTTATCCACTACAATAACTAAACAAATTCTGATGTAAAATAAAAGGATCACAATCACCTTCAAATCAAAAAAATTGAGAACTAGGGTTTTGACAAGAAAATAAAAAAGAAAAATCAGAGTTTAAGAAATAGAGATAACAACCGTATAGATTTTGGGCTTCTCTCCCCCCTTACACCACGAGCTTCACACCCCTTACATCATGGGATTCACACCCTTATCTCAAGAACTCAAGACTCAAGAAATTTTACTTGAAAAAATTTTAATTTATTCATTGTCTAATCATAAAAAAAGTCTTGGGGTCTATTTATAGGCTTTACAAAAAATCACTTTTAAGAAATAACCGATGTGTTACTAAACACAAGGAAAAAACAACTAAACTCAAAATAAACTAAAGTATAAAAAAACTACTATTCTTTGGTGTGATGTCCTCATTATTTTCCCCGGAATGGGAGAAACTCGACCCTCTCGAGTGAGAGCTCCCCTTACGAAGCATCTCATTCGGGCCATGGTGGTGGTCGAAGATGAAAATCACCTAGAGGGGGGGTGAAAAGGTGATGGCTATACTTAATGGCAAATAATGCAAAATTAAAAACAAACTAGCAATAAGCAATAACAATTAGATAGATCTTGCAAAAGAGTAAGCAATATAAGTGCAAGTAAAGAGAGAGAGTAGAGTTTAGAGAGATAGTAGACAATCGCAAACACAAGGATATGTTTCGAGGTTCGAGCTACTGCTCTACGTCCCCGCCTTCAACACGATGAAGGATTTTCACTATGACCGATCCCACCGGATCGTCAATCGGTTACAAGTTCTCACTAGAACTCTTCAGACACACTTGTTCTCTCTCACGGTGCCGCAACACCAACTTGGAGCTCACTAGCTCACTCGAGGTCGCAACCTCTACAACTTCTCAATTGAAGAAAACGGTGATCAACACTTGACCACAAAGATAGCTCACAAGCACAACCCTACAACCAAGATGAAGAAGTGAAACACTTGAGATTGTGTAGTGCAAATAGCAAGTAGAGAAGTAGAGGAAAAGGCTCAAGCTAAAACACCAAAACTTTGGAAATAGTTGGCTCAAGAGAAAATCTTTTGCAAAGAGACTAAACTATGAAAAACTTGATGTAAGGCTTAAAAATCTTGTTGTTAAGTTGTTTCATAATCCCACTATTTATAGGGGATGAAAATTAGGCTAGAAAATATAATAGATCCGTTGGGACAAGACCCAACAAAAGACAAAACTAAATCTAGCCGTTGGAAGCCAAGTCAGCAGAAAATTCTGCTGCCGGTCGACCGGCCGGTCAACCGCCAACGGTCAGATTTTCGACCGTTGGGAAAAGCGGTCGACCGAACGATCGACCGTGGCTCCTAAACAGAGAGTGAAAATCTCTGTCGGTCGATCGGCCCGGTCGACCGGAACAAACAGAGAGCACTGCTCTTGCAGCCGGTCGACCGAAGTGCACGTTTGCACTTGGTGCATATCGGTCGACCGCCCGGTCGACCGACAGAGCAGTTTTGCTCTGGCAGCGGTCGACCGCCCGGTCGACCGTCAGAAGGCCAAAACCTGTTTTTGAAAAACCTTTTGAAGTCAATAATTTTCCAACAAATTTTCTTTTGATTAACAAATACAAAATAGAGTTCTAGGGATTTGAAGAGCTAGAGTGTGATCATAGATCAACACCAAATAGATTAGAACTATATTTTGATAAAAATTCTTTTCTAAAATAAAAATCAGTTTTTCCAAAACTTGTTTTTCCGAAACATAACTTTTCGAAACTTTATTTTTCGAAAACTCGATAAGAAATCTGGTAATGAATTTTTGTTTGAAAACACAAAGGAATATGAAATAAGTGTGTGTGTGTGTGTGTGTGTGTGTGTGTCAATCCAAAAGCTATCAACTTCTATCATCTTTGTTTTAACAAATGACTATAAATTCTAACTAAAAAGAAAAAGTAAAAACACAAATCTTGAAATAGTCTTCTCGATATCGCTTGATTCTTGAGCTCTTCTAGTGTGCTAGGCTCTGGGATCTAAATCTTCTTGGCTTCCAAATGTGTGAGTCTTATGATGGAGCCGAAATGCAACATATATTTTTACCTGAAACTTAATTAAACAATTTTGTTAATACCTAACTATATATGGTTTGTTATCATCAAAACTAGGGCAAATGGCCTTTGGGCCAACAATCTTCCCCTTTTTGATGATGACAAAACATATGGAGTTATTACAAATATTTTGAGAAGAGACTTCAAGTGAAGCTCCCCCTTAACACATGCATATATAAGAATAAGACATAAAAGAGCTAAATGCAACAATAAGAGCATATGAATAAGATATGACAATATAGCTCTAATGCTAACCATCTATGCATAACAAAGATATTGAGTTATAAGAGAGTATACACAAATGGTTACCTCTATCCATCCAAAAATACCTCCAGCTTCCAAATAAGTGGCAGATGGTCGGATCAAAAGGGAATAAGAAATAATACACAACCAAATACATATACCACATAGAGACAATAAGGATAACCGCCATGTCAGAAATAAATATGTCCATACATGCTTAGAGGTTCATGCCAACCTCAAAAACCAAATACACATAAATACACAAAGCATATGTCCATAAAACAAACTACATATCCAAATACAGAAAAATAAAAACTCTCAAACAGAAAAAACTAACTCCCTCAAATAACTCTATCAAAATATCTCCCCCTTTTTGTCATCAACAAAAGGGGTCAACTCTCTTGGAAATCTGGGTCTGGAGCTGGAGCATCAGGAACAACAGTAGTAGGAACTCAAGGCTCAAAAGGGGAAACAGTCAGAGAAAGTGACCGAGAGTGACTACTCGGAAGTGGAGATGGCCAATCGTTCCTGTTGGAGGTGTCATCTACACAGGTCTGCAAGTAGCGGATAGATGCACAAATATGCTGGAGATCATTGTCCACTCGCTGCTCTAGCTGCTGGAAGTGAGCAGTCATCTGAGCGGACATCTGCATGCTATGCTCCTAAAGCTGAGTGGAGAGAGCTTGATAGGGATCAAAAGGAGTAGAAGAAGCAGAAGAAGATCCTGGAACAACAGCAGGTATGATAGGATGGGCTGAGGAGCAGGAGCACGCTCCTGAACACGCATCCTCTTGAGGAGAGTGCTGTTGATGTTAATTGACGGTTCGATGGACTGTTCAGCAGAAAGATCAAACTTTAATTGCTTCAACATACGAGTGATGAGCATCCTGTTGGCCCAATGGCCTTTCACTCTAGTTTTGATGATGATCAACTCATGTAGTTATGTTTACTAATATTCTTGTGATTTTGAGTTTCAGATCTATTAGCAAGATATTAGTTGGTGATTAGCTTCAACAAGGTGTTTAGAAGCTTTTCATGGTGATTCCGGTGTCAAAGCTTAAAGATCATACCTGTGCACTCGGTGGATCGCGTTTGGGAGCAAGTCTTCTTGATGACTCAAAGACTTAGGTATCCTAGTTTAGATAGTGTGTTTAGATCCATTTGTAAAGCTTAGTATAGTTGATATGCTCAAGGGCACAATACACACACGTTTCATGATTTGGATTTTGGTTTTCATGGATAAGAGATCAAAACAAGTTTACTTTATTTCTATGTATATTAGATATGTTCTAGATATACATACATGTTTTAAACTTGCTAGACAAACTTATTTTGACTATCCTATTCATGTTTTGGAAAAATCAAGTTTGACAAAATACTAGTGTTGGTTTTTGATAAAATTGGCAAGACACAAAAATGAATTGATATGTTTGATATATGTCTTGAAATTTTTATCACTTGTTTGAGTTTCAATATAAAATGATAAAACAAGTTTTTGTGGATTTTTAGAAGTGTTAAAAGATTTTTAGAAAATATTTCTAACTGTTTTTCTGACCCAGATTTTTGTTCCAGGCTTCAACCAAGTCGACTAGCCCCCTGATTAGTCGACTAGGTCTGAGGTCGGTCGACCGGGCCGGTCGACCGACGTGCACAAGTCTGTGCACGTTTGGAGTCACTGGGACGGTCGACCGTGGCGGTCGACCGTAATGAGAGCTCTGCTCTCTGTTTGTTTGGGTCGACCGGGCCGGTCGACCGCAGTTGCCCAACGGTCATAATTCTGACCGTTGGCGGTCGACCGGGCCGGTCGACCGTTGCCTGTCAGAGCTGCCAGCTCAGCTCTAACGGCTAGTTTCTGGTTTGGCCTATATAAACCCCATTCCTTTGGGATTTTGGCCAAGGTTTTAGAGACAAAATTTCCAGACTTTCTCTATTGTTTTAAAAGAGTTTTTAAAAGAGTTTTGAGCCAAAAAGAATTCATCTTATTTGTTTTTAGGTTTTTGGAAAAATCAAAGAAAAGAATATTTTGGGAGATTTGTCTTGGTTTTCATTCTATATATTTTGCAAAAATTTTTCAAAGTGTTTTTCTTTGTTGCTTGTTTTCCAAACACCTAGTTTCCACACTTGAGCTATCATACTATCCTAATCTATTTAGGATCTTTGTTTTTGTGGAAAAAGAGAAAAGAAAGAAGAGAGATTGTTTGAGGTTGTTGAGCCTCTAAGTTGTAAACACCCTTATTCTCTTTGTATCCCTCTTAGGTAGAGGTGATCGGGTGATTGGTTTACTCCTCTAGTGAGAGGTGGAGTTGGTTGTTGTTTGCTCCCTCTATTGTGAGGTGGAGCTTGGTGGTTGTAAACCTCTTCGGTAGAGGTGTTGGTTGTTGGTTGACCCCTCGGTTGTGAGATGGTTGTTTGAGAGAGGAGTTCGGTACTCCATTGTTGTAAAAATCCTTCTCGGTGAAGGTTCCCTCGGTGGGAGTCCTCGGTGGACGATATAGTGGATTGGAAATCCTACACGGTGGTGTAGGCGGGGATGTAGAGCAAGGTGCTCGAACCTCGAAACATATCGTTGTGTTTGCGTTTGCTCCACTTGTCTCTCTAACTCTCTCTCTTTACATTTGTGCAAAGTATCATACTTCATACATATCATATATTGCTTGTTGTGCCTTGCATCATTCATATTGCTATATCTTGTATATGCTTGCTTGTGTGTGTGCATCACTTATACTCATCCAACAAGAGCTTCACATAGCGCCTCAACCCATTTCAAGAGGAATCAAGAGGAGTTAGTCTAGAGCCCTTCACGGGGAATTCGGCTACACTTGTTGTATTGTATTAAGTGAGATTGCAAAATTTGCATTAGCTTCCGCATTTAGCGCACATAGTTTTGCATTTAGTTCTAGATTAGCACTTACACCTATTCACCCCCCCCCCCTCTAGGTGTTTTTCACTTGGTATCAGAGCTAGCGCTCCTGATATTAGGCTTAACATCCTAGGAGTGAGATCCATTTGCTTGTTAATCTACATTTGCATTTGTTTGCTTGCACACATATAGTTTACCATGGACTTCATGACCCCGCCTAGCTTTGACCCTTCAATATTGTTGTTTGGAAGCTTAAGATGTCCATGTACCTAAAGACCCTAGGCATACATGTCTTCCTTGCCGCTACCAAGAAATGCTATCTTGGTAATGGTGATCATATAGGGGCCAATGCACAAGCCCTTGAGGCTATTAGAAGCACATTATCTAAAGATTATCTTATGTGTGTTTCTAACCTTGATTCCGCCTTTGCAGTGTGGAACAAATTGACAACAACCACCACCTCCGAGCTTCAATTACAAATTCAACCGGAAGAATCTAGTGGAGAATCCGATTCTCAATGCTTCATGGTCCAAGGGAATGACTCCCTTGAGGTACATTCAAAACCCCACTTAGATTGTGATGATGCTAGTTCTTCATGTGATGATATTGTAGATCCCCATGCTTTAAATGAAGAACTTTCTATTGTGTGTGAAAAGTTAATAGAAAAAAATTTTGTTGAAAAAGAAAAGTCTAGGCATTAATAATGAAAATAAATTTGATTGCTAGACTTGATGTTGTTTTGCAAGAGAAAGAGGAGATTGCTAATGAGAGGGATTCATTAAAATCTCAACTTGATCTTGCACTTAAAGAAAATGATTTTTTAAAATCTAAAAATGATTGCCATGTTCTTTTGAAGAAAAATGAAATTTTGTCTTCAAAAGTTGATTTTGTTTTAAAGGAGAATGTTGCTTTGAAAATAAAATTATTTCTATTTCAAATGAGTTGAATGTTTGTTTAGATAAGATATTGTTTTGTAAATAAGATTGATGCACATGTTTGCCATGCTAAGGTAGTATCTCACACTTCACCTATTGCATGTTCCACTTCTTCTACAATTCAAAATGATATAAATTTGTTAAAGAAGAAAATGGATTGTTTGGGCTCCACTATGAGCCAATGTGCTATGAACCATTAACGCTTGGAATCCTTGGTTCGGAAGAAGCAAGTTCCATCCTTCCATGCACACCATACACGGCATACACATGCTTCACACGGACACACCCATCACAAGTATGCTCATGTGTACACTTGTACACATTGTGGACGTAAGGGCCACCTTACTAAATTTTGCTATGATAGATTACATGCTCCTAATTTAGCAAAGAATTTTGTTTGGGTTAGAGAAGGGACTAACCCCCATGGACCCAAAAGAGTATGGGTACCAAAGACCACCCCTCCTTTTGTTTATGATGTAGGTGTGGGCTCTCACATGACGTGAGAGTGATGACACCTTGGAGTGGATGTGTTCCGAGCTTCATGGAATCAATTGGATGCATCACTTTCAAGGAAGATTTGGTGGAGAAGACCACCACGTTTTGGAGACAAGGAAAGTTGCTTCTTCGGTTTTGGTAACTATCCTTTACTCCTATTTATTATTTTCATGCTTTCAATATTCATTGTTTATAGCATGTTTTTGATGTCTATGGATTAGTATGTTTATTTCATGTTTATTAGATCCTTGACATACATGTATAGTATTTGAGACACACATGCTTATTTGAATCATACTCAGTGTTCTCACTTTTGTTTAAGCTATAATGTACATCATGAATCTAATACATGTGAATCTACATAGTAATCATGTTTTGTTTATCATGTTGATTTTTATATTGTTTTGATGCTCAATGATTTGAATATTTGTTTAAGTGTTAGTTTTCATTAAGACTAGTTATATACTTGTGCATATAGTGGGCCACGAATAAATCTATTTGTATTTGTGCTTGAACGCTTATTTGAACCCATTAGATGTGCTAGTATAGTCTAGTTTTGATGATTCATACATTTTAAACTTGTATTCATATTTTTGATTTGTTTTATGATTATGAGTTTCCATTTCATGTATATGTTTACTTTGCCAAAACATTAAGTTATACATGTATACCCTTTTGCGTCATTTGCCTTTCATGCAAATCTATATCTATGGACTCAATTGTGTTTAGGGATATGTATGTATACTTATTGTGTTGACAATTCATACATATACCTTGAAATGAAATTTGTTTTTTTTAATGAAAATTAAGTTTATACATTTTGCATGTGTTTGTGCTTAACTTCATGTATATGTCCATCTTATCCAAACTATTGACTATACATGAGTATCCTTTTTGAGCCACGTGCCCTCATGCATATATCTTTGTAGACTCGTTATGTTTTTGATATGTATGTATAACTCTAGTTTGCATTAGACATACATATGCCTTGAAGATTAGATAGTTTTGATGATTTTCATGTTTTAAGAAAGAATTATGCTTAATTGATCATTTTCATGATTATGATCTTCACATCTTATTTGTACACTCACATTTATTGCTTACTCATGTTTTGCTTTCATGAGTCATTTTTTGCTAAATCAATTAGAGTGTTGATTATCATGTGGATTTCATGTTTTATGAAAATTATTTTTAGTTTATTCCTTGCTTGAAGGATTTCGTACTAGTTAACAAGTATTTCCATTTAACTAGTTGCGGTGTTCTTCATTTTGGTAGAGATTTTCAAACAAACTACATTTTCAAATCTATTTTTGAAAACCCCTACCATCCAGGGAGGGTTGGATGGGAGATCATGTTCATGTATGCTTAACAATGAAAATCTTTTAAAACTTGAACCATGATTGGGTGGTAGATGATATGAGATATACACATGCTATTGTTTAATTTCAATTGGTATCATTGAACTCTTTCAATTGGTATCAATTTGATCCTTTTTGTATACTCATAATTATTTATTGTGTATATTTGTTTTTCAATTGGTATCATCTATTGTGATTGGTACTCCTTTTATTTCATACACATATATATGTTTATTTGTGATTAAGATATAAATTGTCACAAAATTATGTTTATGCTAGTGCTTGAGCTTTAACTTTATTTCAATTGATTTATTTTTCAATTGGTATCCTATTTCAAGCCTACGCAATATTTCTTTTGGTATTTCATAAAGGGGGAGAAAATGTTATTTCATATTCTATTTCAATTGGTATTTGATTTCCACTCCCTTACTTTATGAATAGAAAATATTGAATTTCAATTGGTATCATTTGCTTTAAAAATAATAATTTCAAATTGGTATCAAGATTCATGTTTGGGAATTCAAGATCTATGTTTCATTTCAATTGATATCTCAAAATCTTGTTTTAAAGAAAATACTCAAAATTTTGATTTATATTGCCTATATGCAAGCAGGAGCTTAACATCTCTCTTACATATAGATTCATGTTGGGTATATTATAATTGAGGAGCTTGACAACTCTTCTTATATGATATACGTGTGTAGGGGGAGTTTCACATCTCCTCTTATGCATTACATAATATGTGTTATGTGAATTGGGGCTTGTCATCCCTTCTTCATGTAATGCATATGTGTAGGGAAGCTAACTTAGCGTCTTCCTCTTCATGAATGTATATCGCATATATCATTTACTTGTTCACTTTTATGATCACTTTCAATTGATATCAAAATACACTTCATTGACATAATTTTAATTGGTATCAATGCTTTGGTGTTTAACCCTTTATTGATTCTTGGTTTAGAACAAAAAGGGGGAGAAAATTATTTTTATATTTGTACCCCTTTGTTGATGAGTGACAAAAAGGGGGAGAAGAATTTGGTGTTATATGCATGTCTTTGTATGCATGTATTTGTTTTAGAACATGTTTTATGTTTTATTTTAATTGGTATTTAGAACATGTTTTGTTTTGATAATTTCAATTGGTATAAGAGCATGTTTATTATAAACATTTCATTGGTATCTAGAGCATCATGTTTACCATTCATTGCATACTATTGTTTATTTGGTTATGCATGAGTTAAGGGGGAGCTTCCTTGAAGCTTAACTTTAATCCATGCATATATAACTCCATGAGTTTTGTCATCATCAAAAGGGGGAGATTGTTGGCCCAATGGCCTTCCACTCTAGTTTTGATGATGATCAACTCATGTAGTTATGTTTACTAATATTCTTGTGATTTTGAGTTTCAGATCTATTAGTAAGATATTAGTTGGTGATTAGCTTCAACAAGGTGTTTAGAAGCTTTTCATGGTGATTCCGGTGCCAAAGCTTAAAGATCATACTTGTGCACTCGGTGGATCGCGTTTGGGAGCAAGTCTTCTTGATGACTCAAAGACTTAGGTATCCTAGTTTAGATAGTGTGTTTAGATCCATTTGTAAAGCTTAGTATAGTTGATATGCTCAAGGGCACAATACACACACGTTTCATGATTTGGATTTTGGTTTTCATGGATAAGAGATCAAAACAAGTTTACTTTATTTCTATGTATATTAGATATGTTCTAGATATACATACATGTTTTAACTTGCTAGACAAACTTATTTTGACTATCCTATTCATGTTTTGGAAAAATCAAGTTTGACAAAATACTAGTATTGGTTTTTGATAAATTGGCAGACACAAAATGAATTGAAATGTTTGATATATGTCTTGAAATTTTTATCACTTGTTTGAGTTTCAATATAAAATGATAAAACAAGTTTTTGTGGATTTTTAGAAGTGTTAAAAGATTTTTAGAAAATATTCTCTAACTATTTTTCTGACCCAGATTTTTGTTCCAGGCTTCAACCAAGTCGTGCACAAGTCTGTGCACATTTGGAGTCACTGGGACGGTCGACCGTGGCGGTCTACCGTGATGAGAGCTCTGCTCTCTGTTTGTTTGGGTCGACCGGGCCGGTCGACCGCAGTTGCCCAACGGTCATAATTCTGACCGTTGGCGGTCGACCGGGCCGGTCGACCGTTGCCTGTCAGAGCTGCCAGCTCAGCTCTAACGGCTAGTTTCTGGTTTGGCCTATATAAACCGCATTCCTTTGGGATTTTGGCCAAGGTTTTTAGAGACAAAATTTCCAGACTTTCTCTATTGTTTTAAAAGAGTTTTTAAAAGAGTTTTGAGCAAGAAGAATTCATCTTATTTGTTTTTAGGTTTTTGGAAAATCAAAGAAAAGAATATTTTGGGAGATTTGTCTTGATTTTCATTCTATATCTTTTGCAAGAATTTTCCAAAGTGTTTTTCTTTGTTGCTTGTTTTCCAAACACCTAGTTTCCACACTTGAGCTATCATACTATCCTAATCTATTTAGGATCTTTGTTTTTGTGGAAAAAGAGAAAAGAAAGAAAGAGAGATTGTTTGAGGTTGTTGAGCCTCTAAGTTGTAAACACCCTTATTCTCTTTGTATCCCTCTTAGGTAGAGGTGATCGGGTGATTGGTTTACTCCCTCTAGTGAGAGGTGGAGTTGGTTGTTGTTTGCTCCCTCTATTGTGAGGTGGAGCTTGGTGGTTGTAAACCTCTTCGGTAGAGGTGTTGGTTGTTGGTTGACCCCTCGGTTGTGAGGTGGTTGTTTGAGAGAGGAGTTCGGTACTCCATTATTGTAAAAATCCTTCTCGGTGAAGGTTCCCTCGGTGGGAGTCCTCGGTGGACGATATAGTGGATTGGAAATCCTACACGGTGGTGTAGGCGGGGATGTAGAGCAAGGTGCTCGAACCTCGAAACATATCGTTGTGTTTGCGTTTGCTCCACTTGTCTCTCTAACTCTCTCTCTTTACATTTGTGGAAAGCATCATACTTCATACATATCATATATTGCTTGTTGTGCCTTGCATCATTCATATTGCTATATCTTGTATATGCTTGCTTGTGTGTGTGCATCACTTATACTCATCCAACAAGAGCTTCACATAGCGCCTCAACCCATTTCAAGGGGAATCAAGAGGAGTTAGTCCAGAGCCCTTCACGAGAAATTCGGCTACACTTGTTGTATTGTATTAAGTGAGATTGCAAAATTTGCATTAGCTTCTGCATTTAGCGCACATAGTTTTGCATTTAGTTCTAGATTAGCACTTACACCTATTCACCCCCCCTCTAGGTGTTTTTCACTTGGTATCAGAGCTAACGCTCCTGATATTAGGCTTAACATCCTAGGAGTGAGATCCATTTGCTTGCTAATCTACATTTGCATTTGTTTGCTTGCACACATATAGTTTACCATGGACTTCATGACCCCACCTAGCTTTGACCCTTCCAACATTGTTGTTTGGAAGCTTAAGATGTCCATGTACCTAAAGACCCTAGGCATACATGTCTTCCTTGCCGCTACCAAGAAATGCTATCTTGGTAATGGTGATCATATAGGGGCCAATGCACAAGCCCTTGAGGCTATTAGAAGCACATTATCTAAAGATTATCTTATGTGTGTTTCTAACCTTGATTCCGCCTTTGCAGTGTGGAACAAATTGACAACACCCACCACCTCCGAGCTTCAATTGCAAATTCACCGGAAGAATCTAGTGGAGAATCCGATTCTCAATGCTTCATGGTCCAAGGGAATGACTCCCTTGAGGTACATTCAAAACCCACTTAGATTGTGATGATGCTAGTTCTTCATGTGATGATATTGTAGATCCCCATGCTTTAAATGAAGAACTTTCTATTGTGTGTGAAAAGTTAATAGAAAAAATAATTTGTTGAAAAGAAAAGTCTAGGCATTAATAATGAAAATAAAAATTTGATTGCTAGACTTGATGTTGTTTTGCAAGAGAAAGAGGAGATTGCTAATGAGAGGGATTCATTAAAATCTCAACTTGATCTTGCACTTAAGAAAATGATTTTTTAAAATCTAAAATGATTGCCATGTTCTTTTGAAGAAAAATGAAAATTTGTCTTCAAAAGTTGATTTTATTTTAAAGGAGAATGTTGCTTTGAAAAATAAAATTATTTCTATTTCAAATGAGTTGAATGTTTGTTTAGATAAGAATATTGTTTTGCAAAATAAGATTGATGCACATGTTTGCCATGCTAAGGTAGTATCTCACACTTCACCTATTGCATGTTCCACTTCTTCTACAATTCAAAATGATATAAATTTGTTAAAGAAGAAAATGGATTGTTTGGGCTCCACTATGAGCCAATGTGCTATGAACCATTCACGCTTGGAATCCTTGGTTCGGAAGAAGCAAGTTCCATCCTTCCATGCACACCATACACGGCATACACATGCTTCACACGGACACACCCATCACAAGTATGCTCATGTGTACACTTGTACACATTGTGGACGTAAGGGCCACCTTGCTAAATTTTGCTATGATAGATTACATACTCCTAATTTAGCAAAGAATTTTGTTTGGGTTAGAGAAGGGACTAACCCCCATGGACCCAAAAGAGTATGGGTACCAAAGACCACCCCTCCTTTTGTTTATGATGTAGGTGTGGGCTCTCACATGACGTGAGAGTGATGACACCTTGGAGTGGATGTGTTCCGAGCTTCATGGAAATCAATTGGATGCTCACTTTCAAGGGAAGATTTGGTGGAGAAGACCACCACGTTTTGGAGACAAGGAAAGTTGCTTAGAGGTTCATGCCAACCTCAAAAACCAATACACATAAACACACAAAGCATATGTCCATAAAACAAACTACATATCCAAATACAGAAAAATAAAAACTCTCAAACATAAAAACTAACTCCCTCAAATAACTCCATCAAAATATATCTCTCCCCTTTTGTCATCAACAAAAGGGTCAACTCTCCTGGAAATCTGGGTCTGGAGCTGAAGCATCAGGAACAACAGTAGTAGGAACTCAAGGCTCAAAAGGGGAAACAGTCAGAGAAAGTGAACGAGAGTGACTACTCGGAAGTGGAGATGGCCAATCGTTCCTGTTGGAGGTGTCATCTACACAGGTCTGCAAGTAGCGGATAGATGCATAAATATGCTGGAGATCATTGTCCACTCGCTGCTCTAGCCGCTGGAAGTGAGCAGTCATCTGAGCGGACATCTGCATGCTATGCTCCTAAAGCTGAGTGGAGAGAGCTTGATGGGGATCAAAAGGAGTAGAAGAAGCAGAAGAAGATCCTGGAACAACAACAGGTATGATAGGATGGGCTAAGGAGCAGGAGCACGCTCCCGAACACGCATCCTCTTGAGGAGAGTGCTGTTGATGTTAACTGACGGTTCGATGGACTGTTCAGCGGAAAGATCAAACTTTAATTGCTTCAACATATGAGTGATGAGCATCCCATAGGGCAAGCGCCGGGTTGGGATTAGAAGATGATCGGACGTGATGTAATTGATGATGAGTTTAGGAATATTTATTCTAATGCCTTTCAGAAGGCAATAGATCAGAAGAGGAGCAGAACCCTGGCATGACTATGTTCTCCTTATTATGGCAGGAGGTTATAGAAAATAATTTTGGCTAAAACTTGGGCAGTGAGAGTGTAGTACTTCACCTCCTCATTCCTAACCAATGCGGGGTTATCATCATCATGAAGCAAAATGGAGGCGGTTGGGCAGACTCACCGTCAGGATAGGCAAAATCATGTAAATCCACATTATAAATATCTACCCCCTCACAGGAGAGGTGTAGGAGACGTGCAAATTTATCAAGAGAAATATTTATATTCTTGCCATGACTCTAGACCTGATGTGATCATTCTGAAAAGACAGGTTAGAGTAGAAGTAATGGACTAGTTCAGAGTAAACTAGTTCTTTGATGGTGACAAAATTCTCAAGAGAACTAGTACTTAAAATATTAGCGAGATTAAGGTGCTCAAAATCACTAAGCACCACAGTCCTACCAGAGATAACACTTTTATTATAGATTATTGTAAATCTGTGAGATGCATTTTGGGAGATGAAAGGGTTGGAAGATGATTCAAGGGTTTTTCCCTTCTCAGATCTGGATCTTTTGGATATGGTGAAGGATTAATCAAGATAATAGCACGAAATAAAGATGGATAAACAAGAATAATAAAGAAAATTGAAGAGATTAAGGAGAAATTTTGGTTATACCTTCAAAATCCACGAAAAATCCTTGAAAAATTGTAGATCTAGAGCCTGAGAAGGATTTTAAACGAATTTTGTGGAAGAAATTTTGGATTTGAAGAGTTTTTAATGGGTTGGATTTTATTTGGGAGGAGGAGAATTGAAGAGAGGAAGAAGGAGAAACCGGTAGAGAGAGATGAGAATGAGAGATTTAGGGAATTAGGGCTTTATAAAAATCGAGTAAACTGGGCAGACCCGACTTTCGGTCGACTGCTCGGTCGACAGGCGCAAACTGAGAGCAAACTCGGTTACAAGCGGTCGACCACCCGGTCGACCGGCTTCGGGCCAAAAAATTTTTTTTTTATTCCAGGCTAAATCGGTCAACCACCCGGTCGACCGGGCCTATGACAGGCTAACTCGGTCGATCGGTCGGTCGACCGTAACTGCCCAAAAATAGTTAAAACTTTTATTTTTGTTTTTAATTTATTTTCTTTTAAGATGAAATTAG
The DNA here is from genome assembly GCA_038442645.1 of Agave tequilana. Lineage (NCBI taxonomy): Eukaryota > Viridiplantae > Streptophyta > Magnoliopsida > Asparagales > Asparagaceae > Agave > Agave tequilana. The sequence continues at coordinate 113,231 of JAVJIF010007505.1, forward strand.
AATCTAGTATATTTTAACACATAAAACAGGGAAATAATGTTAAAATTTTAGTAGGCATGAAAAACACATGAAAATTAATTTTTATTTTATTTTATTACTATTAACAACATATTTCTTAATAATTAAGCAATAAATTTGAGATATTGAAGCCGAATACCCCTTTAAGGTTCTGAACTTCTACTCGACATTCCTTTATATAAGAGTTGAGGCGCGCAATTGCTATCTCTATTTATTTGCTTAATTATGGTTAAATAATTTTCATATTTGACAATTATATATGTACTTATAAAAACATTTACCAACCAAGTAAAAAATACTTGATTAATGGACAAACAAATATGGCTAGTATAGAAATAAAAGCAAACTAAATACACAATCTCAACTATAGTCAAGATACAAAGAAATAAGGATATGCAAGTCTACATAATTAAAGCATATTATCACAAAATGAAACTAGCAAATCCTATGCATGTATACGTCTAGCTAGAAATAAAATTCTCAAGTGGAGAAGTTACCAAACCACGGGCAATCTCCAAATTAGGTGCCTCTTTGATAGCGATGCAAGTGACGATTTGTTCATTAAGCTTTGATGCATCCACCACCCGGGCACCATCTCCTCCTAAGTCTTGAAGGAGGACGACGCACCTGTATCAATCAAATTTGGCGTGTCCTTTGGTACCCAAATCTTTTTGGGTCCTATGGGGTTAGTACTTTCTCGAACCCAGACATTTTTATTTACCATGTTTAATTTTGCATAACAAAATTTAGCCAAATGGCCTTTGCGGTCACAACGTGCACAAATATATATTTTTCATACATAAATGCATGCTTTTGTTGATGTGAGTGTGCATGCTTTTCATGATGTGTGTTTGATGCATTAGGAGTGTGTTTCCTTTGGGTCTTTCTCTTAGAAAACATAGATGAAAATTTATTCATGTCAAAAGTACACTTTTTTAAAGTTGTATCCAAAACCTCAATGCGTTTTTGAATATCCAAAAATTCATTTTTATTACAAGTGATAATTGGGCTTTTACCCTTATAAGTAGTTTTATATTTTCAAAATCCATTTTCATTTTCTCAAAGATTTTGACAAATCATTTTTCTCATTTAAAACAATCTCAAATTTGTTCTTTAATAAATCATTTTCCTTTTTTCAACTTTTTATTTTGAGCAAGGAAAATTTTATATCTATTTTATAATTCTTCAAAAAATTGTGCTAATTCATCCATGGTCAAATCCTCATCTTCTAAAGAGTTTTCTAGGTTTACCTTAGAAGCTTCATCACCATGTGCCATGAAGTTCATGTGTGCGGTGTCGATCTCCTCTTCGGATTCTGTCTCTAAGTCATCCCACGTGGTCACCATCGCCTTCTTCTTCTTTTGCACGTTCTTGGAGGTTGTATCTTGTAAAGAGGGGCAATCCGCAATTAGATGATCCGTTCTTTTGCAATGGAAGCACGGACCCGTTTCCTCCATTTTCTTTTCAAGTCTTCCTTGAGGTCTTCCTCTTCGGAAGTTGCTTTGTCTACCTTTCTTATAGAACATCTTGCCCACTTTTCTAATGAGCATGGCAAAGTCCTCGTCGTAGTCTTTCGATGATTCATCTTCATCAAAGGAGGATGGAGTCGCCTTGAAAGCTATTGCTTTCTTCTTTGGAGCCTCCCTTTCTTCCCCCACTTTCATTTCCATCTCATGGGTTTTGAGATTATCGATGAAGCCGGAGAAGTCCATCTCCTCCCTATCGTTGAGCTCCTTGAGGGTGGTTGCCTTGACTTCCCAGATTTGGGAAGAGCTCTAATGGCCTTTCGGATCTTTTGGTCATTATCAATCTTGTCACCTAAAGAGGATAAAGCATTAGCGATCTTGGTGAACCGAGTGAGCATTTCATCTATACTTTCATTTTCAAGCATATAAAAATTCTTATATTGAGAACGGAGCAAGTCAATTTTGGATCCTTGACTTGCGACGTCCCCTCATGAGTAATAATAAGATCATTCCAAACTTCATAAGCGGATTTGTAATTATTTACACGAGAAAAATCATCTTCATTTAATGCTTGTGTAAGTGCATATTGGGCTTTTGTATGGCCTCATAATCCTTAGCGGTTGCTTCGAACCATGTATCCTCATCACCGTGAGGTTCAACAAATTCTTTGGTAATGGCTTTGGCAACTCTAACTCCTAGGGACTTTAGAAATATGTTCATTTTGACCTTCCAAATGGGGAAGTTCAAGCCATCAAATTTGGGTGGGGATTTGATGCTAGAGTAGTCAAGTGATGCCATGAAAACAAGTTAGTGCACAAACAAATATAGATGCAACAAATAAGTATAGCCAAATAAAGAGGATCTCCCTAAGGTGATTAAACCAAAAGTTAGGGTTAGACTCTGATACCATTGAAAATCACCTAGAGGGAGGGTGAATAGGTGATGGTTATACTTAATGACAAATAATGCGGAATTAAAAACAAACTAGCAATAAGCAATAACAATTAGATAGATCTTGCAAAAGAGTAAGTAATATAAGTGCAAGTAAAGAGAGAGAGAGAGAGTAGAGTTTAGAGAGATAGTAGACAATCACAACACAAGGATATGTTTCGAGGTTCGAGCCACTGCTCTACGTCCCCTCCTTCAACACGATGAAGGATTTCCACTAAGACCTATTCCACCGGATCGTCAATCGGTTACAAGTTCTCACTAGAACTCTTCGGACACACTTGTCCTCTCTCACGGTGCCGCAACACCAACTTGGAGCTCACTAGCTCGCTCGAGGTCGCAACCTCTACAACTTCTCAATTGAAGAAAACGGTGATCAACACTTGACCACAAAGATAGCTCACAAGCACACCCTACAACCATGACGAGGAAGTGAAACACTTGAGATTGTGTAGTGCAAATAGAAGTAGAGAAGTAGAGAAAAGGCTCAAGCTAAAACACCAAAACTTTGAAAATAGTTGGCTCAAGAGAAAAACTTTTGCAAAGAGGTTAAACTACGAAAAACTTGATGTAAAGCTTAGAAATCTTGTTGTTAAGTTGTTTCATAGTCCCACTATTTATAGGGGATAAAATCAGGTTAGAAAATACAATAGATCTGTTGGGACAAGACCCACAAAGACAAAACTGAATCTAGCCGTTGGGAGCCAAGTCAGTAAAAAATTCTGCTGGCGGTCGACCGCCAGTCGACCGCCAACGGTCAAATTTTTGACCGTTGGGAAAAGCGGTCGACCGGACGGTCGACCGTGATTCCTAAACAGAGAATGAAACTGTCTATCGGTCGACCGGCCAGTCGACCGGAACAAACAAAGAGCACTGCTATTGCAACCGGTCGACCAGGCCAGTCGATCGAAGTGCACGTTTGCACTTGGTGCATATCGGTCGACCGCCCGATCGACCGACAGAGCAGTTTTGCTCTGCCAGCGGTCGACTGCCCGGTCGACTATCAGAAGGCCAAAACCTATTTTTGGAAAACCTTTTGAAGTCAATATGCTTCCAACAAATTTTCTTTTGATAAGTAAATACAAAATAGAGTTCTAGGGATTTGAAGAGTTAGAGTGTGATCATAGATCAACACCAAATAGATTAGAACTATATTTTGATAAAAATTCTTTCTAAAACAAAAACCAATTTTTCCAAAACTTATTTTTCTGAAACCTGATTTTCCGAAACTTTATTTTTCTGAAACTCGGTAAGAAATCAGGTAATGAATTTTTGTTTGAAAAACACAAGGAATATGAAATGAGTGTGTGTGTGTGTCAATCCCAAAAGCTATCAACTTCTATCATCTTGGTTTTAACAAATGACTATAAATCCTAACTAGAAAGAAAAAGTAAAAATATAAATCTTGAAATAGTCTTCTCGATATTACTTGATCCTTGAGCTCTTCCAGTGTGCTAGGCTCTGGGATCTAAATCTTCTTGGCTTCCAAATGTGTGAGTCTTGTGATGGAGCCAAATGCAACATATATTTTTACCTGAAACTTAATTAAACAATTTGTTAATACCTAACTACATATGGTTTGTTATCATCAAAACTAGGGCTAATGGCCTTTGGGCTAACAGAAGAATCATCATTAGTGCGTCACATCGTAACCAGGGTGGTGGAGATGGAGCTGGCTTTTATGAAAAACTAGTTGCAGTCGATGGTAGCTCAAGTAAGATACATACAACATAATAAATCAACTCAGCTCCACTGAAATCTAACCTACATATCACGGTATCAATCTCCTGTGAAACTGTCTCCTGTAGAAAGACCTATAATGGGTCACACACATCAAGCAAACTCAGGATAATGATGCCCCCATAATTGCCAAAGATGGTACTAGCTTTATATAAGGTTCTGCTAGAAAATCTATAAGGGTCTCTCAATTGGGAGTTCTTCAACTTCTTTGGCCGTGAGGAAATCTCTTATTGCAGTGACATCAACTCAGCAATAACTTCTGCCCCTGGCTCTGGCTCATCATCAACTTTTGACTATGGTTTTGAATCTTCAACATTTCTACTACCTTTCTTTCTAAAATCTTCCCACATTAGCTATGATCTCCTTACATTCAACAACTAGATCGCTGAATTGTGCCTCTCGAGGTGCGGAGCATACCAAGTATGAAGACTTGTAAAACAAAACGAAAGCTATAGTCGATATATCTGTTTTTTTTCACCACTAGTAAGCTTCTCTAACCAACTTCATTTGGGCATAGAGATACTGAAATCACCTAGAGGGGGGTGAATAGGTGATAATGCTAATCAATGCACAAATTTAAAAGTTATGATGTAACGATCACCCGAAACAAGACTAGAAGCCGAATACCCCGTGAAGGGCTCTGAACTCCTTCCTCGTGATTCCTCTAGATAAGAGTTTGAGGTGCGTAATGCAATCTTGTTGTGTGAGTATTGATCGACAATATAGCAATGATTATGAAGCAAGTAAATATAGCAATGAATATAAGCAAGTAAATGAAGCAGTAAACCAATCGCAAACACAGAGATTTGTTCCGAGGTTCGAGCACCCAGCTCTACGTCCCCGCCTTCACCCAGAAGGATTTTCCAACCACTATAACTTTCACAAAGAGTTACAACCACACCGGAGTACCCAACTCCTCAATCACACTCTCTAGTCCAGAGGTAGTGGAGCCACAAATACAAGAATCTCTTGGTGATCAAAACCACAAACCCTCTTTTGAAAAACCTTTTCCCTTACAAAAATCCTATAGAATAATGTGTAGGATTGAAGCTCAAGTATTGTAAGTGAAAAAGATAATAAATTGAAGAGAGTTTTGAACCAAAAACTTCAGTAAAGAGAGAGAATTTTGAGCATAAAAACAGAGAACAAAAACTTCTTTTGAAAGCCTTAAACTTGAATTCTTTTGCAAAATTGTTGTAATCACCTCAACCCTAATCATCCCTATTTATAGGATAAAGCTAGGGTTTAAAGAGTTAACTGATATAATGAATAATTAGGAAATTTTAAACCCTAATCCAGCCCTAAAACTCATTTGGAGAAGAAAACCACGTTTTAAAACATGTTAAATCAACTAGCCGTTAAGGCTGAAATCAAGCCACGGTCGACCGGCCGGTCGACCGGGTTTCAAAAAATTTAGCCGTTGCCAGCCCATGGTCGACCGAAATAAATAGAGATTAGGGGACTTTCAGTCGACCGAAGGTCGGTCGACCGAAATGGGGTCCGGTCGACCGCCCGGTCGACCGGGAGACGTGCACACATGCACGCACCCAAACGGTCAAAATCCCGGTCGACCGGTCGGTCGACCGTTCTGACCTGAACAGAGCCGGTCGACCGCCCGGTCGACCGCAACAGGCCAAAAAAACTATTTTTGAGAAATGGTTTGAAGATCTTGATAATTTCAAAATAGTTTTGATCAAGACTTGGTATAATATACAAAATGGAGTTTGTAAGTAATAAGATATTTAAAAATATTTTGCATATAGAGAAATTTCTTTTAGAAAAATCATGTGCACAAAATCTTGTGTGTGGGAAAATGTTGAGCTTCAAACCTATTCACTATTCTTTAACAAACTAAAAATATAAAACTCAGAAACCGCGTTGCACCAAGCTAGAGCCTTCTCTTCTATGAAACCGTCCTCTTTCGCCATTTACCTTTTAGCATCATAGTTCCTTGCAATACCTTAGAAGGACCATCATGAATAGTACTAACCTGAAACTCATTCTAAACAACTTATTAGTACCATATAGCTTCTATGTGTTTTGTTATCATCAAAACTTAAACAAATGGAGAGTGTAACCTTTTGGGCCAACAGATACTTCTACTCAGATGTCAAGTAACCGAGAAAATCTTCAAGATGGTTTTCTAACTTTTGATACCCATCATGATTATTAGAACCCCGAAAGTACAGGATAGCCGCATATATATCCCGTTCAATTTTCTTGTCATCAGCATCTATATTATATATCTTCAACAAAGAATTTCATGAATAAACTTTTTGTGCAAAGAGATCAGACGTTACCCAAGAATAACTGCCCTTCCGCTGCATGAACTGTAATATCCCCTAGTTAATAATACTTTATTAATATTTTTAAAAATTTATTTGATTTTACTTTTAATTTTATTATCATTAATTAAATTTATTAATAAACTCATCATTTCTATTTTTAGTACAAGAAAATCTATAATCATTATTAATAATAACTGTTATTTCTATTTTTGATTATAACTTGTAATTCTTATTGTTTGTATCTATTTATTTAATTTGTATTAAGAGATTAAATAATTATTCATATAAGTTGTTATTATTATTATTGTTATTAATTATTCTTATTACCATTATTGATTATTACTAGTATTATTATTATTACTATTATTATTTATTTATTTCATGTGTATTAATATGAGCCCAGCTCAACAAGCCAAAGGCTTTAAAAATAAATAATTAATTAATTAAAAATAAAATCATGCCCAAGTCCATTTCCTTTCTCTTTTTCATTTGCCTCCTTAATTGGAGCCCAAAGCCCAACTTGCTATTTCTTTTCATTTTGTATTTTTCTCGGCCCAAGAGGCCAGGCCGCTGCCACATGTCTTTCAAAAATTGAAAAAAAATCGAAAAAAAACCATTTTTATGTTGCTAATTTATTTATAAACCCGTCATTTCTATTTTTAGTACAAGATAATTTATAATCGTTATTAATAATAACTACTATTTCTATTTTAATTATAACTTGTAATTCTTATTGTTTGTATCTATTTATTTAATTTGTATTAAGAGATTAAATTATTATTTATATAAGTTATTATTATTAATTGTTATTAATTATCCTTATTATCATTATTAATTATTACTAGTATTATTATTATTATTATTTATTTCATGTGTTTTAATATGAGCCCCAGCTCAACAAGCCATAGGCTTTACAAAATTAATTAATTAATTAATTAAATAAAAATAAAAAAAATCATGCCCAAGCCCATTTCCTCTCTCTTTTTCATTTGCCTCCTTAATTGAAGCCCAAAGCCCAACTTGCCATTTCTTTGCAATTTTAGTTTTCTAGGCCCAAGAGCCCAGACTACTGCCCCTTGCCTTTCAAAAATGACAAAAAAAAGGGAAAAACCATTTTATTGCTCCTTTTTTTTCGAACCTAGGGGCCTGAGCAAGAAATTGAGAGCACCAACACCATGCCACTTTGGCGCGTGGTATGCGAGGTAATGAAATACTATTTAAATCTTCTATCTTTTTCTTCTCCCTCTCCACTTCACCCACGTCTGTCACCTCCATCTCCTTTCTCTCACGTCTCCAGCACTTCTCTCACACGTTCTCCCACTCTCTCACGTACCCTCTCTCTGTCTATCTCTCCTCTCACGTCCTCCCTCTCTCCTCCTCTCTCACGTCCTTCCAAACCCATCTCTCTCTCTCTCTCTCTCTCTCTCTCTCTCTCTCTCTCTCATAGAACAGCCAATCGCCTCCACCATGGCCAGCCAGCACGCACAGTCTAGAGCCGCCCCGCCTTCACATGCGTCCCCCTCGCCGACGACGTTGGCCATCCGTCGACCGGCCTGGCCTGGCCCAGCCCTCTCCCTCTCTCTCTTGGATCTCTCTCTTTCTCTCTCTCACTCATTGTGCTCACCCATCACCACCGCTCCGCTGCCACCGCGCCTGCCGCCACCACCGCCGCCTCGCCCGTGCCCCAGGCCTCTTCTGCTCCCCCTCCACTTCTTCTTCTTCATTCTTCTTTATTCTTTCTTTTCTTTTGGATCCACACCCATTTAACCCAAACCCATACCCGCTCACTCTCAAACCGAACCCAATCACTCAAGTTTAGTTGGTTTGGGCTATTGGGCAATATCATAACCCGGCCTAGTTCCTTTCAGACCCAAATACTCAGATTCAGACCCGTTAGAGTAGATCAGACCCGTTAACAGTTGGGTTTTGTGTTCGGGCCATTTCTCAGCCGTCCGATCTCCGATTCGAGCGATTCTGGGGGCATTGGAATCGTGGAGACGAGAGCTATGTATCCAGCAATTCCAGGGCACTAAAATCCATGTAATCTAGTGTAAATCTTCAGAAACCCAATGTGAGTGTTTTGACTATTTTTTAAATAAATGTTATTTTATATTTAGATTATTGTTAAAGTTTAATTATGGTTCCCATGTTAATCACCATTAACATGTTCATGTTTACATAATATTAAACATAAAATGAATTTCCTTGTGGGTATTTTATATTTTAAATTAATTATTATTTATGTAAATAGTGATGATCATCATTTAGTGTTCGTCTATTTAAATTGCTAAATAAATTTCTAAACATTACTAAAATTGTAAAGTTCATAATCTAGTCATGTATAAATATTATACATTTTATTTATTAGTTCATGCATGTATTTGATCTTGAGATTATATTTTTAATGGATGGTTGCTAATATGAGAAGATTGAATTATTTGAGATTGTTAAATAAATTGGTCTTTAGAAAAATATTTTAACATAATATTGAAAATCTGAAAATGGTCATATTTTAAATTCTGAATATTATAGGGTGTGTTTCCTCTATTAAGTCTATTTAAATAAACAATTTCTTTTGTGTTTAATAAAATCATCTTATTTATATAGTTAAAAAAAATAAATTTTTTATCTTTTAAGTAAATTATGAAAATTATAAAATACTTGAATTAAGATATTAGTGAGTGTATTTTCCATTTTTAATCAACCATATTAAACAGCTTATTTACTTAATGTGTATATTATTGATATTATTTATTTAATTTTTTAGTATCTAGAAAATTGTAAAGTTCAATAATGTATATTTAACAAAGTGAGATATAGGAATAAAGATATTATTGAGTGTATTTTTCTACAAATTATATTTCATTTATATTTAGTTACTTATAACATTTAATTATCTAGTGTCTAGAAACTTGTAAACTTCATAGTTGAAATTCTTTCATAAAATTATTAAGTAGTTGTTATGGATTATTCATTTTGTTCCATTATAGAAATTATTATAAATATTTTAAACAAATGTTTATTAATTCCTAAAATTTAATTGTTTAGATTATTAATTGTTATATTTAGAAGTTGACTTAAATAATCATGAAAAATGTCAGAAAGAACCAGACTATCAATCCTGAACATCATCGCAATTTTAATTAGAAAAGTTGGGTTTACCGCGCAATGGTTAGACCCCAACGAAGGCTACTCCATTCTCCTTGGTATATGGATGTGAAATCACCTAGAGGAGGGTGAATAGGTGATAATGCTAATCTAGAAACTAAATGCGGAAGTTAAAACAATTTTGCAATCACACTTAATACAACAACAAGTGTAGCCGAATTTCCCGTGAAGGCTCTGGACTAACTCCTCTTGATTCCCCTAGATAAGGGTTGAGGTGCTATATGAAGCTCTTGTGGTTAAGTATAAGTGAGGCACACACACAAGCAAGCCAAGCATATAAAGGATATAGACAATATGAAATAATGCAAGGCACAACACAAGCAAATAAGATATGATGCTATGAATGATGCTATGCACAAAAGTAAAGAGAGAGAGTTAGAGAGACAATGGATCAAACGCAAACACAAAGATATGTTCCGAGGTTCGAGCCCCTAGCTCTACGTCCCCGCCTTCACCGAGAAGGATTTCTAATCCACTATCTTGTCCACCGAGGACTCCCACCGAGGGAACCTTCACCGAGAAGGATTTTTACAACCGGGAGTACCGAACTCCTCTCTCAAACACCGCCTCACAACCGAGGAGTAGGCCCGTAGCCAATACAACCACAAACACCTCTACCGAAGAGGGTTACAACCAAACTCCAACTCCACCTCACCAAGAGGGAGTAAACAACAATCTCCACCTCTATCAAAGAGGGAGCAAACACCAACCCAATACAACAACCTCAACCTCTACCAAAGAGGGAGCAACACAAGAAATCAAGAGTTTACAACAAGTGGTATGTCTCAACCACAAACCTCTTTCCTTTTTCCACTAAACAATGATCCTATAGAATAGGATAGGAGATAAGCTCAAGTGTGAAAAACAAGTGTTTTGAACAAAGAAAATCTCTTGGGAAAAATACCAAATGAATATAGAATTTTAGATCAAGAAACAATTCCCAAAAACCTATTTTCTTTGAAATAAACAAAACACTTAAAACAAAATAAATGAAGCTTTTTGGCACAAAAACTATTTTGGAAACTTGTTTAAACACTAGAGAAACACAGAAATTTTTCTTGTCAAAAATCTTATCAAAATCCCCAAAGAGATGGGGTTTATATAGGCCAAACAGAAAACTAGCTGTTAGGCTGATCTGTCAGCCTGACAGGCTTGCGGTCGACCGCCCGGTCGATCGCCCAGATACAGAGAGCAGAGCTCTCTGGTCCGGTCGACCGCCCGGCCGACCGGCCCTGTGTCTGCCAAACGTGCACAAGGCTGTGCACGTCGGTCGACCGCAACGGTCGACCGGCCCTTGGTTCGGTCGACCGTTGCGGTCGACCGACCTGGCCTGTCAGCCACAGTCTGGGTTAGAAAAACTGGGTTTAAAATATTTTCAGAAATTCTTTTATCTCTTCTAAGAACTCCATAAAAATTCTTTTAACATTTTAAATTGAAATACAAACTTGTGATAAAAATTTCAAGACAATATAAAACATTTGGAATCATTTTTGTGTCTTGCAAATTTTACCAAAAACTAAAACTTGTATTTTATCAAACTTAGATTTTTCAATACATAAATAGGAAAGTCAAAATAAGTTTGTTTAAAAGTTAAGCATGCATGTATAGAATGAATTTACTATACATAAACCAATTAAACTTGTTTTGATCAATCTATTCATGAAAACAAATATCGGTTAAACTAAAAATCGAAAAACTATAAACGTGTGTGTTGTGCACTTGAGCATATCAACTATACTAAGCTTTACACATGGATCTAAAACACACTAAAACTAAACTAGGATACCTAAGTCTTCTTGACGATCTTCAATCTTCAAGCCGACTCGATCCCAAACGTGATCCACCGAGTGCAAAGGTATGATCTTGATGCTCGGGCACTGGAATCACCATGAAAAGCTTCTAAACTCCTTGTTGAAGCTAATCACCAACTAATATCTTGGTAAATGATCTGAAACTTAAGAATCACAAGATTATCAGTAAACATAACTACATGAGTTAATCATCATCAAAACTAGAGTGGAAGGCCTCTGGGCCAACAGGATGCGAAGCCATACTACAATTGAAAATTCAAATTCCATCTCTACATATTGCCTTGGCGATAGAGATGACACATGAGGATAAGTATCGACTACGTCTCCAGAGTTGGAAGCTTTGGATGATAAATGACTCCAAGCTCAGCAACAAATTGAGCTCTACCAAGTTCGAATCACAAAAGCCTTCAACAAGAAAGTCAAAGAACAGATTTTCAGAAAGGTGATCTTGTCTTACCTGTCAAATGACCTATGGTCATGACACACAAGACTAACGACAACTTTCAGCCTAGGTGGGAAGGATCCTATGTAGTAGAGAGGTCTACTCAAACAGAGCTTATCGCCTTACAAATTCAAAATGGCGATACGCTCATGACGCCAATCAACGAGAAATTCTTGAAGAAGTATTATCCTTGATCATGTTCAACACTACACCTCGGATCGAAACTTCATCATGATCAATCAGATGGATTAGGGTTTGGGATCCAAAATGCTTGGGGAGCGCCAAAGAAAAGCTTTCTCATTCAATGGATCACATCACAGTCAATAGAAATGCCGAGCTGACCGAACATTGGTGACATTATGATGCATGATGTCAACATTGAAGAAATGATAAAAGTTGAGAAATCTGGTTTTAGCCTTGTCACACTTCTCACAATCAAATCTTAGGATTTTGATCTTTCTCTCAAGTTGATTCTCAACTTCAGCTTTATGTACCTTGAACCAATCGAGAACTTCATCTTTAAATTTGAGAAGATAAGTATAATAGAATTTGGAGTAGTTATTAATGAATGTCACAAAGTATCATCTACCGCCTCAGGTGAGAACTCTGTTCGAGTTAACACATCACTATGAATCAGTTCGAGGGTTCAGATTTTCTTGTGATAGAATAAAAAGGTGTTCGGGTATGTTTGCCTTGAATATATATTTTACATCTAGAAGATGAGTCAACAGAAAATTTAGGAATATGATTCAAATTAATCATTTTCTTGATGGAATTGAAGTTTACATGTCCTAATCTACCATGTCAGATATCAGAAGACTCAATATTCAAAGCAATAAGAATAGAAAGTTTATTATCAGAAGGATTGGTCACGTTGAGCCGGAAAAGACCATCACAAATAAAATCCTTTCCAAAGAAAATATTTGACTTGGAGATTACAAATTTATTGGATTCCTTGACAATCCTATAGCCAACTCTAAGAAGAAAGATTCGCTAATCAGATTTCTCCGAAGTGTGAGTACATGCAGGATGTCTTGAAAAGTCAGAACTTTTTCAGAGGTCATTCTGTGATCAATGTGTCCAGATTCCTTTATCTCTCTATTGGAATCATCTACCGGCTTACGTTTCCTCCACGCTGTTTCTGATAGATTTAAATCAGGAGCGATCAGTGCAAATATGAATATTGGCTCCTGAGTCTAAACACCAGTCCGAGGAGAAAGTGATAGAATTGACAATATGAAGAGAGGAACCTAACCTAAAAGAGTTGGAGTTTAGTTCCATCATGTTGATCTTGTGCCCGCCATTTTCTCTATTTCTTCTAGGTTAAGCCTTGACTGGTTCCATCTTTTGGTTGAAATATTGGGGCGCCAAGTGATTGGTTCTCCCGCAGACGTAGCAGAATCTTCCATCTGTCTTCTGGCCAGAGGTTTTGGGTTTGGAGGAAGATGATGAAGTTTTAAAAGAAGCAGAGTTTGCATGAGGAGACGAATGAAAGTAATTGAGTTTCTTGAATTTCTTGCCCTTGAGATTCATAAATTTATGCTTAGGCTTATCTTCCGTCAAGTTGACTTTGACTTTCAATTCAGATTTGGGTTTAGAGTTTTCCTATGCTGGTCTTGTTGGCCTAAAAGCCATCACTCTAGTTTTGATGATGACTAACTCATGTAGTTATAGTACTAATAATCTAGTGGTGTTTAAGTTTCAGATATTGATCAAAATCATAGTTGGTGTTTAGCTTCTTTGAAGCTAACACATGGTGATTCAAGAGCTCAATCTTATAGAACATATCTAGCACTCAAGATGGAGTCTAGCTCGAAAAATCAAGTTTGGATCAAGTCTACTTGGAGAAGAAGATCTACAAGAAGACTTTTTTAGAGTTTGTGCGTTTAGATCTCTTGTAAAGAATAAATTAGTTTTGAGTGCTCAAGCTTACACACACACAAAAGTTTTCATCTCTAATTTTCCGATTTTAATTTTTTACAAGGATTGGTTTTTGATACAAGTTCAATATTTTTCAAATTTTTATATCATGTTTCAAATATGTATCTCATAGCCTATGTATTGCCAAAACACTTTTTAAACTAATACAAAATATTTAAAAATGAGTTTGATTTCAAAAATTATTTGAAAAGTGTTTTCTAGGCTAAGTCGGTACCTCTTGGTTGTTTCTTGGTGTTTACTTGTGCATGTTGTGCACGTTTGTCGAATGACCGACCGGTCGACTGGTGGTCGACCAGCAAACCTAGTAGTCAACCGGGCGGTCGACCGACTATCACATCCGCGGTCGACCGACTGTCACATCCATGTCTCAGTTTGGCTCGGCCGATCGAGCGGTCAACCGATGCCTAGCGGCTAGTTCAAAATTTTGAATTGCCGGCCGACTGACCGATCGACCGTTCTACTAATTTGCTCGACACTCTTTCAGTATTTTGAATATAACTTTTTATTTAATATTCAATCAATATTATTCAAGTTGCATTACAAGGATAACTTTCAGGGCTACATTTCTTAATCTATAATCATTTTCTGATTCAATCATTTAAAATGTCAAATTATTGATTTGAAATCAGTTCATGTTCTGAAAACAGTTTACAGTTTTCTGGTTTGATATATTTTAGTATTTTTCTAATATCGTTTTGCTCTGATATCAGATTGAATTTATTTAAGTTGCATTACAAAAAAGACTTAAAGATCTACAAATGTTTCCTACATACTTATTTCCAAATTAGAACGTTTTAGACCTCAAAACTATGCTAAAAGTTGACCTATTGTGCAAACTGGTCTCTGGTCGATCAACCGGCCGGTCGACCGCCACGCTCCAATGGTCTAAAATATGACCGTTAGTTGGTCGACCGTGCAGTCGACCGACAGGCCATTTCTGGCACTTTTTTAAACCCAACGGCTAGTTTTTTTTTTTGAGTCTATATATATAGGGTTTTTGGATGAGTTTTACACAAGAGTTTTAAGAGCTAATTTTTCACTTTCAACAGAGTTTTTCAACAAGTTTTTCAAAAGTTTTTGTAACCAAAATCCATATCTCTATTGTGTTTTAAAGTTTTGGAAAATCAAATAAAACAAGTTTGGGAAATTCATTTGTTGTTTTTCAAGTTCCTATATCTTTCAAGAGGCTTTCCCAAGTGTTATCTTTTGTATTTCATTTTCAAAATCTTTATTTTCTCACAAGATTGAGCTATCATTACAAAATCTATCTTCTAGGATCTTGTATTATGAGAGGTGTTTGTGAACTTTGTGATCACCAAGTATTGTAACCACTCTTTTTCTTTGTGCTTTGACTTTGTGCCTTCCCTCTTGTGTAGAGGCAATTGCTTTGTGCATAGACTTTGTGTCTTACCTTTGTGCTTCTTCTTGTGTAGAGGATTGAGCTTGTATCCTTTGTGAAGTGGAGATAGCAGAAATCCTTCACGTGGTAAAGGCGGGGACATAGAGCTTCGTGCTTGAACCTCGAAACGTATCCTTGTGTTTGCGTTTAGTTATTGAACGGTCATCAATATTGCATATTTATCATCACATTCCCATATTATTTATTTAATAAACTCTGCTATCTTTTTGTCTAATTATTTGCAAGGCTTTTACTAAATGAAAGAGGAGAGAAAATAAAACCCAAAAGCCCACTGAAATTCAGAATCAAGGATTAGGGCAAATATTAGCTGAAAATCAGAGCATATCAAGGAGGATAGCGGCAAATAAAAATAAGTTAAACTCTAATTTTTATGGATCCAGTTGGTTAACCGAAAATCAACAGAAGAATCATCAAAATCAGAAGATCAAACGGAAAATCCCATTGGATAAAAGAAAAAAGGACAAAATCAGGGAGCTGCACCGTGGCCACACCTATGCCGCAAAAATGCGGCCCAAGCCGCGTTTTTTTGCGGCAATACTGTAGAGATACGAGGCGTTTGCTCCCCCTATCTTCAGACGCTCTCCCCCTTCTGCATTTGCTATAAATACCTGCAAATTCTCAGTACAGAGGGAACAATTAGGCAGAGAAGGATTCTTAGGCTAGTTTTCATTCTAGTTTAGTATAGGTTTTCATTTTTATATAATTTTTATTTCTTTGTAAACATAGGTTGGACAGAGATTCATGAAAGTAAGAGAGAGATTTATGTTGAGAGAGAGTGACACCGATGTAACCTTCCTCCTTTCTTTCATCATTTCTCTATGGAATCAAAAGGTACGGATTTTTATGTTCTTCTTTGTTTTCTTATCCTTCTTCTTCTTACTTTTTCTCTTTTGGTACCAATTGCAATTCAAGCGAGTCTTATAGCATTGAAAGAGCCTTGTCTTTGTAAGTGCCACAGATATCTCATGACGATGAATTTTAGTCTCAGTATGTATCATTTCATACTTGTGTCATCTTGATGATGTAATGTGGAAGAGACGGGAATCAACTATTATGGGCTATGTGCTGATCGTCGACTTCAAGGTAACACCGTCGCCAAAGATTCAAGGTAAGTATTTGGCCCAAGGAGGTAAGTATTTCTTTTTGGTTTTATTCTTTTCTTTTAATCTTTTAGTTTAAATCACTTTCAATCACCAACTCTTTTCTTTACAATTTTCATTTTTTTTAACTAAGTTTTCTAAATTTTCAAAATCTCCATCTCCTTCTATCAGCACCTTCACAAATTAACATAGCTTTTTCCTCTTTTCTTTCTAAAGAACAAAGAAGACTTTTAATCATGTTTAGTGAACTAAAAGATAACTTACTAAAAGCTTCCATCGTTAGTCCTTTCTTGTGGATCACGACCCGCATAGCCACTTGCTATAGTGGTATATTGAGTACCTAGCACTATCTATTATCAATTTTGAAATTCTGTATTTTCTATGTAGGTCCCAACTCAATCAAATTTTTGCGCCGTTGCCGGGGAGGGACTGTAAGTAAATCTCTTTTTATTTACTTTATTGGTTAACTTTTTCTTTGTTCTTAGTGTGTAGTGAATGATATCAAGGAAATAAGAGCTGCAGTGGACATATAAGTGTCTCTGGACTCTGCTCTAAAAAGTAGAGCTCAGAAGACCTCAGTATAACCACGCAAATGCGGCAATCTGAGAGGACTACTCACCTAGCTTTTTTGCAGGGTAATTGAACTTTAATGATTTAGCTTCTGCATGCTTTAGTTTTTCATTTACTCTGTACATACTAACTCACAGTAAAAGGTTGATTGTAAATACTAAAAACGGTCTAGACTTTGCATTTAAGCAGGTCTCTAATTTGTTACATTTTCTATTTACTGTTGAAGAGTACTGAAGCCAAGGTATGCGTATATAGCATTAGTATAAAGTTCATTTTTGTATGAAATATTACTTGAGTGTTATTTTTTCTATATACTCGTACACTGCACTAAACTAAATTAAGGGCTTATCCTATAAACAAGATAAGGTTGGGACTCATTACCCTCCCTTAGCCCACAAATAATCTCCTCACTCACTAACCCAAGTCTAATATAAAATTGAGTAGACGTTGGCCCTAGGGACATCTCAGACTCAAATAGGAGACTGGCCTAAGGAGCAAGTTGATTAGAATTTGACTCTTGTCAAATCGGTATTAAAGATTGGGGATTGATGAGGCAAAATCTTAAAGAGCAGTAGTTTGGCATAATTAGTCCCGTCGCTTTTAGTGCGGATACCTCCCACCAATCTTGCACTAATCTAGTCGATTAACTTGTGGTCAGATTCTACAATATACCCCCAAGGACATTCTAACCAGTTAGAAGTCGTTTTAGGTCTAAGATCTATCCTAACTTAGGCTAGTTTTTTTTTTTTTTATTTGTTTGCTTGTTTTTTGGCATCTGTGTGATATGAATTATAATTATAATTATTCCAATGTATATAGTGATCCATACTTCACACTGACCTCTTTCGACTTGGATATAAACAACTCGGCATATCATAACTTTAACTAGCCAAGTATGCCAGATTGGTCTTATCCGAATCAATACATATCCTGGTTTCAATATTATGAACAAGACTGGAACAATCATCACTACTCTTCATAGAGTTAATAGGGATACAATTCCCCTAAGTCATATTGTCAACCAACATGCCAACTTTCAGCTTCAAATTTTTCTAGTCATGATCAACCCGTAGAAGAAAAATCTGAGGTGTCTAAGAGATAGAAGCCATAATTGAGTCTCAAGAACAAAAACTGAAAATGATGGATTCACAATTCTCACAAAACTTTCAAATCTAAGATCCTTACTCCATTTTTCATGTCCCACAACAAGAAGAAGAATCTATGGACTTAGATAGGAGTATCGAAAATCTGATTCAGTCTGAAAATTATTTTTTCCAATCTCTCAATAGGTTAGAAGTACAAATGAGTCATTTGATCAACATCGTGAAAGATAAGAATGGGATAACTCTACCTAACACATGTTCGATCATTCCTGATTGCCCTAACCATATTAATGAAAATCAAGAATCATGGTATTTTGAACACTGTGTTCAAGATTCAATTTCACCAGAAAATCTTGAACTTGACCAGTATCAACCCATTGACAAATTGGTAAGTTTTTAAGTCAATGAAATTAAACTTGAACATGAATGTGACCCCGATCCACAACTCTGTGATTCAATTCCAATTTTTGAATCTATGTTGACTCCGGTATCATTACCCAATTGGACCCATTTTCCGAGTCAACATTGATTCCCGTACATATAGATTTTGAAATTGAACTACCAATTTTAGAAAGTCACATTTCATTGATGAAAAGAGAATGTGAATTTCAATTTTTGATTTGCACTCAACTATTGAGCCAATACTGACTCTTGAACCCAAAGTTGATTTTCCTGAGTTAGTATAGGTTCTCGAACATATCACTCTTGACCCAAGTCAACCATTCCACCAAGTCACATTCTTTTGTTGGACATAGGTATAGACCATAATGACTCATGATGATTTTCCAAGACTGGTCATATGAAGGGAAAAATTTTCATGATAGGATCTTGCATGATCCTATTCATATTGGGGATTGTAAATATGTAAGTAGAAAAGAGATTAATAAAGGTAGGTGCTGTGAACTACCACATTATTTTGATTGGATAGCAACGCTTGGCCCAATCCGACCACCACCGGAACCACTACTTTGAGAAATATTTTCTTTCACTTTCTTCTTTTTCATGCATTTATGCATTCATTCATATATTGAGGATAATGCATGAGATAGATGTAGGGGAAGGTTCTAACATAAAATAGGTTTTTCTTTTTATTAAAAAAAGTTAACTTTTTCTTTGCTTTTAAAAACTTTTTGAAAAGAGAAACAATATTTTGACCTATTTTTTGTAAGAAATTAAGTCAATTTTAAGGAATAAAAGAATAATAATTAGAATTTCTTATATTTGGTCAAAATAAGATTATTTGTTTGATTTCTAAGATTAGAAAGAAAATTTGAAAAAGTAATATAGTGTTGATTTTTACTTTAATGAAATATGCATACTTTATACACTTACACACTTAGGGTTCAAAAACAAAGATTCTTATGACTTATAAATAAAAAAGAAAAAGAAAGAAAAAGAAAAGAAAAAGAAAAAGAGAAAGAAAAAAATATATATCAAAAAAATCTTCTGATTAAGTTGGGGATTTGCGCCTCATAAATGATAAGTATTCACGCCTAAAAGTGATCTATATAATAAAATCCTTAGTTTTATGGCCTTATTTGCTCGAATCCTTAAGTCCTTGGGGTGTTTTTGAAAGTACACCTAGAGGGGGGGTGAATAGGTGTACGGTTAATCTAATGACAACTAATACAAAATTTAAAAACTAAATGCAACACACTTAATGTAATCAAAGAGTGTAGCTGAAATCCCGGTGAAGGGCTCTGGACTAGCTCCTCTTGATTCCTCTGAATAAGAGTTGAGGTGCTATATGAAGCTCTCTTAGTTTAACACAAGTATGGGCACACAATCAAACCAAGCATGTATATGATATGAACAATATGAACAATGCACAATGTAAGAGAGAGTTAGAGATAGTGAATCAAACAAAAACACCAAGATATGTTTCAAGGTTCGAGCACCCAGCTCTACGTCCCCGCCTTCACACAGAAGGATTTTCACTATAGCGTCCACACAGGACTTCCCACACAGGGAACCTCCATAGAAGATTTGGGTAAATACAATCGGGAGTACACAACTCCTCTCTCTAATAATACAACTTCTCACTAGAGGCAAGGCACAACACAAATCACCTCTACACTTAGAGGGATGGGCACTTAGCCAAACAATAATCAACCTCACAAAAGAGGGATTAAGCTCAAAGCTACACAACCACAATCACCTCTACACTTAGAGGGATTCCAACACAACCTCCACAATCACCTCTCACTAGAAGGATATCAACACAATCACCTCTCACTAGAGGGATGTCACAAAGTAAGGAGGGTTACAACACTTGGTGGTCTCTCTCAACCACAAACCAATTTTCTCACAAATAGATCCTAATAGATAGGATAAATAGATAGCTCAAGTGTGAGAAAATAAAGAGTTTGAAAAAAAAAACACAAAGAAAAACTCTTGGGAAAACTTCTAGAATAGCTATAGAAATGAAGATCAAAAACCAATCCCAAGACTTCTCTTTTTCTTGATTTTTCCAACCCATTTAAAACAAATAAAGATCAAATCTTTTGGCACTAAAACTCTTTTAAAACCTTGCTGAAAGATAGAAAATTTTGCTCTTGAATTTCTTATATAAAACAGTTCAAGAAATGGGGTATATATAGCCCCAAAATAAATCTGCCCGTTGGCAGCTGGAAAGGGCAGAATTGCCCTTCCGGTCGACCGGGAAGTCGACCGGTCAACGGTCATATTTATGACCGTTGAGCCACCGGTCGACCAGCCGGTCGACCGGACACTGAAACAGAGAGCAGAGCTCTCTGCCGGTCGACTGGGGCCATTTCCAGAGAGTAGAAGCTCTCTGGCGGTCGACCAACCCGGTCGACCGGCCTCCTAGCCTGGGCTGCATGCACGTCCTGTGCACGTCGATCGACCGGACCGGTCGACCGACTTCTACCTCGGTCGACCGGTCTGGTCGACCAGCAGACAGCCAGGTCTAAACTTTAAGGGATTGAAAACTTGTGTTTTTGACTTTAAATAAATCCCATAAAATCACATAAATTCCACAAAAATCAGTTCTTATTAGATCTTTGAAATACAAAAAATTCAACACATATTATAAACTATTTGAACCATTTTTGTGTTCTTGAAAATTTCCTTAAACAAAAAACTGTATTTTCCAAACCTTGAATTTTTGAAATGAAAAATCATTTTCTCCAAAACACATGTAAATACAAAAACATGATATTGGAACAACTTTTAAGCATGTTGTATATGGATAGAATCCAATATACATGAAAGATATTATATCTATTTTTTGACATTAAATACAAAAATAAGTTTTGTTTAAATACAAAACTCCAAACTTATGAAATAGACTATCAAAATAAGTTTTTCTAAATAGATGAAGCATAGATGTTTATAGATCAAATCTAATATACATTAAACCATGTAAACTTGTTTTGATTCTATCTATTCATGAAAACCATATATATGAAAAACCGAAACCGGTTAAACCGAAAACAAAACATATGAAACTTCAAACTTGTGCGTGTATTGTGAACTTGAGCATATCAACACTATCTAATCTTTAACACAAGATCTAAACATAATCTTAAACTAAACAAACCGATGTCTTCTTGTAGAACTCCGTCTCCAAGTCGACTCGATCCAAATGCGATCCAACGAGCTTGACTCCAACCGAGTGCTAGATGCGATCTTGACGCGCGAGCTCTTGAATCACCATGTGAAAGCTCCAAAACACTTTTGTTAAAGCTAATCACCCACTAATATCTTGATCAAATATCTGAAACTAAATATCACAAGATTATTAGTAAACAATAACTACATGAGTTAATCATCATCAAAACTAGAGTGAAGGGTCTTTGGGCCAACAATCTCCCCCTTTTTGATGATGACAAAACTCATGGAGTTATATATGCATAGATTAAAGTTAAGCTTCATAGAAGCTCCCCCTTAACTCATGCATAACAATAAACATAAAGATATTCAATGAATGCTCAATCATAAATATGCATAAACATGATATTTGATACCAATGAAATAAACATGCTCTTGATACCAACAAAAGATGCTCTTGATACCAATGGTAAAAGATAACAAATTAAACAAACATGCATATGTAAAAACTCTAAATTTCTCTTTTCCTTTTTTTAATTCATCAACAAAGGGGTACAAACACTAAAGATATAAATAATACGTATATGCGATATACATTCATGAAGAGGAAAGACGTGAAGTTAACTCTCCCTGCATACATGCATTACATAAAAAAGAGATGACTAGACCCTAATCACATAACGCATAATATACAATGTATAAAAGGATATGTGAAGCTCCTCCTACACACGTGTAAGACATAGAGAAGAGCGGTCAAGCTTCTCAACATGAGATACACTCAACATGAATCTATATATATAGGGAAGATGTTAAGCTCCCCTTGCATATAAGCAATACATATCAAAACTTTTGATACCAAATTATGATACCAATTGAAAATAAACAAAAAAATTTAAGATTCCAAAGGATACTAATTGAAAATATCTTGTAAACTTTTGATACCAATAGAAAATAAAACATTGTATGTTTTGATTCCAATTGAAATATATATATATGTATATTGTAAATCATGATACCAATTTAAAATGAAATATGATACCAATTGAAAAACAAACCAACTATTTGGTTAATTCATTTACAATAAAGATACCAAATTTTAAAATAAAGCCAATTTAAGATTTTTGATACCAATATTGAAAATGTTAGCATATTCCAAATTAAAATATTTTTTATTAAGAGCATAGGAAACCAATTGAAAAATAATATATCAAATAATATCATTTTTCAACATAAAGAGTGGGAGTAAGATACCAATTGTAAACAAAACCGATTGAAAGGTAAAAACATGAATTTTTCTCCCCCTTTATGAAATACTCATGAAAACGATGCATAAGCTTGTATAAGATACCAATTGAAAAATAATTGTCATTAAGGACTAAATCAAGCTTAGCATAAACATAATTTGCGCTTTAAGATGTAAAGATATAGTAAGCACAATCAAATCATATATATATGTATGAAGAAGTAAATACCAATAGAAATTGATACTTTTTGAAGTTTTGAAGCATACATATATAGAAAATCAAAGATGAGTATACAAACATGAAAATATCAATTGGGATACCAATTGAAAATATGATGAGGATCAAGTGTATAACTCATACTACCTCCCTTTTATGAACATGTTTAAATAGATTTTCAATAAAGAGCATAGAAGGCATGGTCGCCCATCCAACCTACCTTGGAAGGATAGGGGTTTTCAAAAATAAGTTTGAAAATAATTTTAGCATAATTGAAAACTCTTTCAAAATGAAGAAATATGCACTAGTTAAAAATAGTTTGAAATAATTAGTGATAGATTCTTCAAAACATGAAACCAAGTCATATAATTCATGAAGCATGCATTCAACACAAAATTGACACTCAAGATATAGAAGGCTCAACAAAGTACTCATAAAACAATGTAATCAGTAAACATAAATGAAGTGAGTGTACAAGAGTCATGTGAAAGGCATAATCATGAATATGGGCATTGAAGCTCATATGAAGTTCCTTAAAATAAATGAAAATCATCAAAATATAATTTTCAGTAAAACAATACTAACTCCTAGGCATATGTATGTTTTGTCAAAACTAAAGGCATACATACATATCCAAACACAATTGAGTCTATAAAGAGATTTTACATGAAAGGCAAATGACTGAAGGGTATACATGTATATCTAATAGTTTTGGCAAAATTAACATATACATGAAGTTAAACACATATTAATGAAAACATGTACAAAATAGGAAATACAAGTTAAAATGTATGAATCATCAAAATTAGGTTATATTAGTACATCTAATAGGTACAAATGAGCAATCAAGTACAAACATATAATAATCAATTTGTGGCTCATTAGTTGTACAAGCATATGCACAAGTTTTAATGAAAAATTACATCTAAACATGTAATCAAAGCATAAAGTGTAAAATGAAAACATAAGCCAACATGATTAATATGTATATGCACATGATTTAGAATTATGATATACACAATAGTTAAACTATGGTGAGAACACAAAAGTAATAATCCATATGAACATGGGTGTATCTCCAATACTATACATGTATGTCACAAGTCTAATTTTCATGACATTTAACATAGTAATCAAAACATGCTAAAAATCAATAATATAAAAACATGTAAACTAAATGGGAGTTAGAGATCGTTACCAAAACCAATAGGTTACATCTCTATGTCTCCAAATCATGGTGGTCCTCCCACCAAACTCCCCTTGAAAGTGATGCATCCAAAATAGTCACCGTTTAGCTCGGAACGCATTCACCTCAAGGCACCAACAACTCTCACGTCATGTGAGAGCCCACACCTACATCAAATAAAGTAGGAGTGACTTTTGGTACTCATACTCTTTTGGGTCCATGAAGGTTAGCATCTTTCCTAACCCAAACAAATCTATTTGCTAAATTTACATCATGTACTTTATCATAACAAAATTTAGCAAAGTGGCCCTTACGTCCACAATGTGTACAAGTGTACACATGAGCATACATAGTGTTGTGTGTGTGAACGTGGGAAGCATGTGTATGCCGTGGTTTGTGTGCATGCATAGGAGGAACTTGTTTCTTACGAAACATGGATTCCAAACGTGTGTGGTTCAAGGCACATTGGCTCAAAGTGGAGCCCAAACAATCAACACTCTTCTTTAACATGCATATATCATTTTCAATTATAGAAGAAGAGGTGCATGCAATAGATACACTAGATGGTGAAGCATGGCAAACATGTGTGTCAATATCATTTTTCAAAGAAGTATTTTTCTTAGAAACTAAATCTAGCTCTTTTGAAATAGAAGAAATTTTATTTTTCAAAGATTCATTCTCTTTTAACACAAAATCAAGTTTTGAAGTTAAAGTCTCATTTTCTTCAAAACAATTTCACAATCATTTTTATTTTTTAAAATTTTGTTTTCATTGAGGGCAAGTTCAAGTTGGGATTTCAAGGAGTCACATTCATTTGAAATCTCAACCTTCTCTTGCAAAGTCAAATCAAGTTTTGAAATCAAATCCTTATTTTCTTTATTAAGTCCAAAACTTTTCTTTTTCAAGGCTTTATATTTTTCTAATAATTTTTCACAAATGATGGAAAGTTCTTCATTTAAAGAATCGGCATCAACTAAATCATCGCCGGAAGAACTAGCACAATCATCTAGTTGAGTTTCTGAATTTACCTCAAGGGAGTCATTCCCTTGGACCATGAAGCATCGTTGATCGGACTCTTCTCCACTAGATTTCTCCATCTCATTGATTTGCGTTTGTAACTCGGGAGATGTCAAAATATTCCACACTGTAAAGGCGGAATCACAATGAGAAATCATATTTAAATATTCTTTGCTAAGTGATTTTCTAAGTGCCTCTAGGGCTTGTGCATTGGCCTCTAAATGCTTGCTATTACTAAGGTAAGAGTCCTTGATAATGGTAAGGTAAACTTTCCAACCTATGGCTTTTAAATGCCAACTCATCATAACCTTCCATATATCAATTTTAGAGATATCAAACATGGGAGGGTTATCCATGAGTGCAAACAATATGTGTGCAAATGAAAATGTAGATTAGCAACTAAGATCTCACTCCTAGGTGGTTAAACCTAATATCAGGAGCGTAGGCTCTGATACCAATTGAAAGTACACCTAGAGGGGGGTGAATAGGTGTACGGCTAATCTAATGACAACTAATGCGGAATTTAAAAACTAAATGCAACATACTTAGTGTAACCAAAGAGTGTAGCTGAATTTTCGGTGAAGGACTCTGGACTAACTCCTCTTGATTCCTCTGAATAAGAGTTGAGGTGCTATATGAAGCTCTCTTGGTTTAACACAAGTATGGGCACACAATCAAACCAAGCATGTATATGATAAGAACAATATGAACAATGCACAATGTAAGAGAGAGAGTTAGAGATAGTGGATCAAACGCAAACACCAAGATATGTTTCGAGGTTCGAGCACCCAGCTCTATGTCCCCGCCTTCGCACAGAAGGATTTCCGCTATAGCGTACACACAGGACTTCTCACACAGGGAACCTCCACTGAGTATTTAGGTAAATACAATTGGGAGTACACAACTCCTCTCTCCAATAATACAACCTCTCACTAGAGGCAAGGCACAACGCAAATCACCTCTACACTTAGAGGGATGGGCACTTAGCCAAACAACAAGCAACCTCACAAAAGAGGGATTAGGCTCAAAGCCACACAACCACAATCACCTCTACACTTAGAGGGATTCCAACACAACGTCCACAATCACCTCTCACTAGAGGGATATCAACACAATCACCTCTCACTAGAGGGATGTCACAAAGTAAGGAGGGTTACAACACTTGGTGGTCTCTCTTAACCACAAACTAATTTTTCCATAAAATATCCTAATAGATAGGATAGATAGATAGCTCAAGTGTGAGAAAATAAAGAGTTTGAAAATCAAAAACACAAAGAAAAACTCTTGGGAAAACTTCTAGAATAGCTATAGAAATGAAGATCAAAAACAAATCCCAAAGACTTCTCCTTTTCTTGATTTTTCCAACCCTTTTAAAACAAATAAAGATCAAATCTTTTGCACTAAAACTCTTTTAAGAACTTGCTGAAAGATAGAAAATTTTGCTCTTGAATTTCTTATATAAAACAGTTCAAGAAATGGGGTATATATAGCCCCAAAACAAATCTGCCCGTTGGCAGCTGGAAAGGACAGAATTGCCCTTCCGGTCGACCGGGCGGTCGACCGACCAACGGTCATATTTATGACCGTCGACCGGCCGGTCGACCGGACACTGAAAACAGAGAGCAGAGCTCTCTGCCGGTCGACCGGGGCCATTTCTAGAGAGCAGAAGCTCTCTGGCGGTCGACCGGCCTCCCAGCCTGGGCTGCATGCACGTCCTGTGCACATCGGTTGACCGGACCGGTCGATCGACTTCTGCCTCGGTCGACAGGTCCGGTCGGCCGGCAGACAGCCAGGTCTAAACTTTAAGGGATTGAAAACTTGTGTTTTTGACTTTAAATAAATCCCATAAAATCACATAAATTTCACAAAAATCAGTTCTTATTAGATCTTTGAAATACAAAAAATTCAACACATATTATAAACTATTTGAACCATTTTTGTATTCTTAAAAATTTGCCTTAAACCAAAAACTGTATTTTTCAAAACTTGGATTTTTTAAATGGAAAATCGTTTTCTCCAAAACACATGTAAATACAAAAACATGATATTGAAATAACTTTTAAGCATGTTGTATATGGATAGAATCCAATATACATGAAAGATATTATATCTATGTTTATGACATTAAATACAAAAATAAGTTTTGTTTTAATACAAAACTCCAAACTCATGAAATTGACTATCAAAATAAGTTTTTCTAAGTAGATGAAGCATAGATGTATATAGATCAAATCTAATATACATTAAACCATATAAACTTATTTTGATTCTATCTATTCATGAAAACCATATATATGAAAAACTAAAACCGGTTAAACGAAAACAAAACATATGAAATTTCAAACTTGTGCGTGTATTGTGAACTTGAGCATATCAACACTATCTAATCTTTAACACAAGATCTAAACATAATCTTAAACTAAACAAACCGATGTCTTCTTGTAGAACTCCGTCTCCAAGTCGACTCGATCCAAATGCGATCCAACGAGCTTGACTCCAACCGAGTGCTAGATGCGATCTTGACGCGCGAGCTCTTGAATCACCATATGAAAGCTCCAAAATACCTTTGTTGAAGCTAATCATCTACTAATATCTTGATCAAATATTCGAAACTATATATCACAAGATTATTAATAAAAAATAACTACATGAGTTAATCATCATCAAAACTAGAGTGAAGGGCCTTTGGGAAATAGTTTTCTCACCCGGTGCCCTATAACCGTTTGGTCTGGGTGTCACCGACAAAAGGCTCGTTACATAAGCAGATTAGAAAGCCTAATAGAACTAAAAAATAATACCACCAAAAATATAAAAAAAAAAAGGCATAAGAGTTAGAGTTAAAGAATCCCGAGTCAAAATTTTATTGTCATAAAGGTGCATATGACTTAAGATAAAATAATAGACTAGATGAGAAATATAGTTTGACTCCTTACCTTGATTGATTACAAGTTTTTGAATACAGACTAAGTTTAGAAAAAATTCAGTTTTTCTATAACTTATAAGATTACTTGAACTCTTACAATAATACTTCAAATATTTTCTCTCCTTTTCTAAATTCTTTTCGAAAATGCTAGCACTTTGTTTCTCTTTCTTTATGGATTTTGTGCTGTAATACACTGAAAATCCTCACGAGACAAAACTTGTTCTCTAGGGGCAACCTAGAGGTTTAACGGCTTATTTCACATGCTAAGTGCAACCATGATTCCTATGAAAATGAGCTGACTAGGTTAGTTCTGTTTTACTTTTATTTGTTTTGCTCGAGGAAGAGCAAAAGATAGGTGTGAGAGTGTGATCAGTCGCCAATATTGCATATTTATCGTCACATTCCCATATTATTTGTTTAATAAACTCTGCTATTTATCATTCTTTTGTCTAATTATTTGTAGGACTTTTACTAAATGAAAGAGGAGTAAAAACAAAGCTCAAAAGCTCACTGAAATTCAGAATAAAGGATTAGGGCAAATATTAGCTAAAAATCAGAGCATATCGGGGAGGATAGCAGCAAATAAAAACTGGTTAAATTTGAATTTTTGTGGACCCAGTTGGTTAACTTAAGATCAATAGAAGAATCGTAGAAATCAGAAGATCAAACGGAAAATTCCATTGGATTAAAGGAAAAAAAGACGAAATCATGGAGCTACACCCCCCGAGTGTGGCCACTTGACAACATCCATTTCACGAAAATGCAGCCCAAGTCGGTTTTCGCAGCAATACTGTTGAGATACGGTGAGTGTTTGCTCCTTTATCTTCAGACGCGTCCCCCTTCTACATTTTGCTATAAATACATGTAAATTCTCAGTACAGAGGGAACGATTAGGAAGAGAAGGATTCTTAAGCTAGTTTTCAATTTAATTTAGTATAGGTTTTCAATTTTATATAATTTTTATTTATTTGTAAACATAGGTTAAATAGAAATTCATGTAAGTAAGAGAGAGATTTATGTTAAGAGTGCACTGATGTAACATTCCTCCTTTTTTTTCATCGTTTTCTATATAATTAAAAGGTACAGATTTTTATGTTCTTCTTTATTTTTTTGTTGTTCTTCTTCTTTTTACTTTTTCTCTTTTGGTACCAATTGCAATTCAAGTGAGTCATATAGCATTGAAAGAGCCTTGTCTTTACGAGTGCCACCAATAACTCCTGACATTAGATTTTAGTCTCAGTCTGTATCATTTCATACTTGTGTCATCTTGATGATATAATGTGGAAGAGACGAGAATCAACTCTTATGGGTTATGCGCTGATCGCCTCCATTTCAAGGTAACATCATCGCCAAAGATTCAAGGTAAGCATTTGGCCAAAGGAGCCAGCATTTCTTTTTGGTTTTCTTTTTTTCTTTTAATCTTTTAGTTTAAATCACTTCTAATCACCAAATATTTTCTTTACTCTTTTCATTTGTTTTCTTTAACTAAGTTTTCTAAATTTTCAAAATCACCATCTCCTTCTATTTACCACCTTCACAAATTAACATAGCTTTTTCCTTTTTTCTTTCTAAAGAACAAAGAAGACTTTTAACCATCTCTAGTGAACTAAAAGAGAATTTACAAAAAGCTTCCATCGCTAGTCTCTCCTTATGGATCACGACCCGCATAGTCACCTACTATAGCGGTAATATTGAGTACCTAGCACTATCTATTATCAATTCTAAAATTCTATTTTTTCTGTGCTAGTTCTAACTCAATCAGTTATCTCTCTCTAAACTCTACTCTATTTATATCTTGTATTGCTACTATTATTTATTTACTCATGCTTGATATTGTTTGTGTGCTTATACTTGTTATAATCTAAGAGAGCTATTGAAGCATCTCAACTCTTATAAAAGAGGAATCTTGAGGAGAAGTTCTAGAGCCCCTCACTGGGAATCGGCTTCACTCTTTGGATATCTATTGTGATAGTGTAAAAGTTTAATTCCGCATTGTTTGTCATTAGATTAGCATCACACCTATTAACCCCCTCCTTTGAGCTAGTGCTCCTGATATTCAGTTTAACAACTTAGGAGTGATCTTATATTTGCTAATCACATATTTACTTTATACATTCATATTTGCTTCACACACTCATGGATTATTTTACTCCACCTATGTTTGATGTTTCTAATAGTGACATATGAAAATTTAAAATGAGTTCAGAAATCACCTAGAGGGGGGGTGAATAGGTGATATGGCTAATCTATAAACTAAATGCGCTAAATGCGGAAGCTTAAAAAACTATTTGCAACACACTTAGTACAACCAACAAGTGTAGCCGAATTCTCCGTGAAGGGCTCTGGACTAACTCCTCTTGATTCCCCTAGATATGGGTTGAGGTGCTATGTGAAGCTCTTGTTGGTTAGGTACAAGTGAGGCACACACAAGCAAGCCAAGCATATAAAGATGAACAATATGAAATAATGCAAGGCACAAATGCAAGCAATAATATATGAATGAATGAATGATGCTTTGCACAAATAAAAGAGAGATAGTTAGAGAGACAAGTGGATCAAACGCAAACACAAGGATATGTTCCGAGGTTCGAGCCCCTAGCTCCACGTCCCCGCCTACACCACCGTGTAGGATTTCTAATCCACTATATCCCACCGAGGGAACCTCCACCGAGGAGGATTTGTTACAACAATGGAGTACCGAACTCCTCTCTCAAACACCGCCTCACAACCGAGGGGTAGGCCCGTAGCCAAACAACAACCAATCCACCTCACACTTGAGGGATACAAACCAACACCAACTCCACCTCACCAAGAGGGAGTAAACCACAATCTCAACCTCTACCAAAGAGGGAGCAAACCAATCACCCGATCAACCTCTACCAAAGAGGGATACAACAAAAGTAAGGGTGTTTACAACTAGGAGGCTATAACAACCTCAAACAATCTCTCTTTCCTCTTTTCCACAAAATAAAGATCCTAATAGATTAGGATAGATGATAGGCTCAAGTGTGAAAAACTAGAGTTTGGAAAACAAGAACTCAAAGAAAAATACTTGGGAAAACTCTTTGTAAAGGATAGAAATGAAGAACAAAACAAATCTCCCAATTTTTCTATTTTCTTTGATTTTTCCAAAAACTCTAAAACAAATAAAGATTGATCTTTTGAAGCTCTAAAACACTTTTTAAAACTTGTAAAAACACTTCAGAAAACTAGGATTTTTTCTTTTCAAAAGTCTTATCAAAATCCCCAAAGAGATGAGGTATTTATAGCCCCATTAGAAAACTAGCCGTTAGGCTGAGCTGTCAGCCTGACAGGCTTGCGGCCGGCCGGCCCGGTCGACCGCCAACGGTCATAAATATGACCGTTGGGCCATCTCGGTCGACCGCCCGGTCGACCGCCCAGATACAGAGAGCAGACTTCTCTGCTCCGTCGACCGCTCGGTCGACCGCCCAGATACAGAGAGCATAGCTCTCTGGTCCGGTCGACCGCCCGGTCGGCGGCCCACTGTGCCAGCGGACATGCACAAGTCTGTGCACGTCGGTCGACCGTCCGGTCGACCGGATTGCCTGTCAGCACAGTTCTGGGACAGAAACTGGGTCAGAAAAACATGTTAAAATATTTCTAAAATTCTTTTAAGTCTTGTAAAAATCCCCAAAAATAGTTTTAACATTTTGCATTGATACATAAACATGTGATAAAAAGTTTAGCTCAAATATCAATCAATATGAACTATTTTTGTGTCTTATCATTTTACCAAAAACCAAATCTTGTATTTATCAAACTTAGATTTTTCAACACATGAATAGGAAAGTCAAAATAAGTTTGTATACGAAGTTTAAGCATGCATGTATAACTAGAATACATCTACTATACATATAAACCATTTAAACTTGTTTTGATCAAACTATTCATGAAAACCAAATCCAAAACATGAAACGTGTGTGTATTGTGCACTTGAGCATATCAACTATTCTAAACTTTACAAATGGATCTAAAACTCAAACTAAACTAGGATACCTAAGTCTTCTTGACGATCTTCATCTTCAAGGCGACTCGGTCCAAAAACATCGTGATCCAACGAGCAAGGCTATGTATGATCTTGATGCTCGGGCTCTGGAATCACCATGAAAAGCTTCCAAACTCCTCTTTTTGAAGCAATCACCAACTAATATCTTGATCAATGATCTGTAACTAAAATCACAAGAATATTAGTAAACATAACTACATGAGTTAATCATCATCAAAACTAGAGTGAAAGCCTCTGGGCCAACAATCTCCCCCTTTTTGATGATGACAAAACTCATGGAGTTATATATGCATGGATTAAAGTTAAGCTTCAAAGAAGCTCCCCTTAACTCATGCATAAACAAATAAACATAAATATGCAATGAATATGAAACATGAAACATGCATAGATATGCATAAAACAATAATAGGCTCTAGATATTAATGAAATTTTCAATACATAATCTAGATACCAATTAAACTTAATATATGCAAAAACATAAGTATGCATATAAAACTTTGTATAAAACTCAAAATCTTTCTCCCCCTTTTTGTCAATCATCAATAAAGGGCTAAAAGCAAAACCAAATCAACAAATTTTTCTCCCCCTTTTTGTTCGAAACAAAGAATCAACAAAAGGGTCAAAAACAATAAAAACAGTGTTCTCTCCCTTTTTGTCTAAAACAAAAAGAATATCAATAAGGGGTTACAATTAATTAAGATATCAATTAAAAAAAATATGTCAAAGATAGCATCTTGATACCAATTGAAAGTGAACACAAAAACAATCAATAAATGATATATGCGATATACATTCATGAAGAGGAAGACGGTAAAGTAACTTCCCTACATATATACATTACATGAAAGAGAGATGACAAGCCCTAATTCACATAACGTAAAATATGCAATGCATAAGAAGAGATGTGAAGCTCCCCCTACACATGTGTACCACATAAAGAAGAGTTGTCAAGCCCCTCAATACAAGATACACTCAACATGAATCTATGTGTAGAAGAGATGTTAAGCTCTCCTTGCATATAGGCAATATAAATCAAAAATTTTGAATATTTTCTTTTAAACAAAATTTTGAGATACCAATTGAAATTAAACATAATAAATTTTTGAATACCTAAACATAAATCTTGATACCAATTGAAATTATTATTCTTTTAAAAACAAATGATACCAAATAGAAATTCAATATTCATTCATAAAGTTTGGGAGTGAAAATCAAATACCAATTGAAATATGAAAATCGAAATTTTCTTCCCCTTTATGAAATACAAACTAAACACATGCATAAGCTAGTTGAAGAATACCAATTGAAAATTAAATCAATTGAAACAAAGTTAAAGCTCAAGCTTAGCATAAACAAATATATGTATGAAAAATTAATACCAATTGAAATTGATATTCTTTGAAGTGCAAGCATACATATAAAAAATATATGAGTATACCAAAAATGTCAATATTGATACCAATTGAAAGAATTCAATGATACCAATTGAAACAACAATAATCTCAAGTGTATATCTCATATTATCTACCACCCAATCATGGTTCAAGTTATAAATGATTTTCATTTTAAAGCATACATGAACATGATCTCCCATCCAACCACCCTTGGATGGTAGGGGTTTGCAAAAATAGATTTGAAAATGTAGTTTGTTTGAAAAACAGTACCAAAATGAAGAATACGAACTAGTCAAAAATGGAAAAACTTGTTAACTAGTACGAAATCCTTCAAGTAAGGAATAAAACAAAATAGTTTTTCATAAAAACATGAAATCCACATGATAGTCAACACTCTAATCCAATTTAGCATAAATATGACTCATGAAAACAAGACATGAGTAAACAATAAATGTGAGTGTACAAATAAAATGTGAAGATCATAATCATGAAAATGGCAATTAAGCTCAATATTCCTTAAAACATGAAAATCATGAAAATCATTAAAACTATTTAATCTTCAAGGCATATGTATGTCTAATACAAACTAGAGTTATACATACATATCCAAACACAATGAGTCCACAAAAATATATGCATGAAGGCACGTGGCTCAAAAAGGATGTATATGTATAAGAGTAGTTTGGACAAGATGGACATATACATGAAGTTAAACATATAAATACATGAAAACATGAAAAGCTAAATTTTCATTAAAACAAAATTCATACTTCAAGGCATATGTATGTTTTGTCAAACATGAAGTATACATACATGTCCCTAAACACAATTTGAGTCCATAATAAAGATTTGCATGAAAGGCAAATGACTCAAGGGGTATACATGTATATCTTATAGTTTGGCAAGATAAACATATACATGAAATGAAAACACATAAAATAAATTCAAAAATAGAAATACAAGTTTAAAATGCATGAATCATCAAAACTAGACTATACTAGCACATCTAATGGGAACAAATAAGCAATCAAGCCCAAACATATATAAATTTATTTGTGACCCATTATATGCACAAGTATATACCTAGTTTTAATAAAAAACTAACATTTAAACATATATTCAAAACATGAAGCATCAAAAACAAGATAAAAATTATCATGATAAAGCTAAACATGGTTACTATGTAAATTCACATGTTATTAGATTCATGATGTACATGATAGCTAAACTATGGTGAGAACACAAAATAATAGTCCATATTAAACATGGGTGTCTCAAATACTATACATGTATGTCATAATCCTAATAAACATGGTATTTACATGATAATCACTAAACAACAACCATACTATAAATAATGAATATGAAAAGCATGTAAACAATAATTAGGAGTTAGGAATCGTTACCAAAACCTAGAAGGCAACTCTCCTTGTCTCCAAAATATGGTGGTCCTCTCCACCAAACATCCCTGAAAGTGATGCATCCAAAATGTTCTCTTTAAGCACGGAACGCATCCACTCCAAGGTACCATCACTCTCACGTCATGTGAGAGCCCACACCTACATCATAAATAGGAGGGGTGGTCTTTGGTACCCATATCTTCTTGGGTCCATGGGGGTTAGTACCTTCTCTAACCCAAACAAACTTATTTGCTAAATTATCATTATGTATTCTATCATAGCAAAATTTAGCAAGGTGGCCCATACGTCCACAATGTGTACATGTGTACACA
Source organism: Agave tequilana (assembly GCA_038442645.1). Taxonomy (NCBI): domain Eukaryota; kingdom Viridiplantae; phylum Streptophyta; class Magnoliopsida; order Asparagales; family Asparagaceae; genus Agave; species Agave tequilana. Next base: position 148,558 of record JAVJIF010007505.1, read on the forward strand.
TGAGCATACATGTGATGGTGGCCGTGAGGAGCATGTGTATGCCGTGGAGGGTGTGCATGAAAAGATGGAGCTTGTTTCTTTCGAAACAAGGATTCCAAACGTGTATGGCTCTTGGCACAATGGCTCAAAGTGGCGCCCAAATAATCTACTCTCTTCTTTAACAAACATATATCATCATTAATCCTAAAAGAAGAGGTACATGCAATAGGTAAACTAGATGAAGAAGCTACACTAGCATGGCAAACATGTGCATCTATTTTATTTTGCAAAACAATATTTTTCTTTAAACAAATTTCTAAATCTTTAGAAATAGAAGCAATTTTTATTTTTAAAGAAACATTCTCTTTTACAACAAAATCAATTTTTGAAGTTAAAACTTTATTTTTCTTCAAAACTTCATTGCAATCATTTTTATTTTTCAACAAATCATTTTCTTTTAATGCAAGTTCAAGTTGAGATTTCAATGAATCCCTATCATTAGAAATCTCCTCTTTCTTTGCAAACCATGTTAAGCTTAGAAGACAATTCTCTTTTTCTTTATTTAAAGCACAAGTCTTCTTTTTCAAAAGGTTGTATTTTTCCAGTAATTTTTCACACACAATTGATAGTTCTTCATTCAAGGCATGGGCATCAACATAATCATTTGAAGAACTAGCACAATCATCACTATCTAGTTGAGATTCCAAATGTACCTCAAGGGAGTCATTCCCTTGGACCATGAAGCATTGTGAATCGGATTCTCCACTAGATTCCTCCGGTTGGATTTGTACTTGCCGTACCTTGGAGGTGGTGGTTGTGGTTGACAACATATTCCACACTGCAAATGCGGAATCAAAGTTAGAAACACTTATAAGATAATCTTTAGGCAATGTGTTTCTAATAGCCTCAAGGGCTTGTGCATTGGCCCCTATATGATTGCGATTTCCAAGATAGCATTTCTTGGTAGCGGCAAGGAAAACATGCAATCCTAGGGTCTTTAGGTACATGGACATCCTATACTTCCAAACAACAATGTTGGAAGGATCAAAGCTAGGTGGGGTCATGAAGTCCATGGTATAAACTATATGTGTGCAAGCAAGCAAATGCAAATAATAGATTAGCAAACAAATGGATCTCACTCCTAGGATGTTAAGCCTAAGTATCAGGAGCGTTGGCTCTGATACCAATTGAAATCACCTAGAGGGGGGGTGAATAGGTGATATGGCTAATCTATAAACTAAATGCGCTAAATGCGGAAGCTTAAAAAAATATTTGCAACACACTTAGTACAACCAACAAGTATAGCCGAATTCTCCGTGAAGGGCTCTGGACTAACTCCTCTTGATTCCCCTAGATATGGGTTGAGGTGCTATGTGAAGCTCTTGTTGGTTAGGTACAAGTGAGGCACACACAAGCAAACCAAGCATATAAAGATGAACAATATGAAATAATGCAAGGCACAAATGCAAGCAATAATATATGAATGAATGAATGATCCTTTGCACAAATAAAAGTGAGAGAGTTAGAGAGACAAGTGAATCAAACGCAAACACAAGGATATGTTCCGAGGTTCGAGCCCCTAGCTCTACGTCCCCGCCTACACCACCGTGTAGGATTTCTAATCCACTATATCCCACCGAGAGAACCTCCACCGAGGAGGATTTGTTACAACAATGGAGTACCGAACTCCTCTCTCAAACACCGCCTCACAACCGAGGGGTAGGCCCGTAGCCAAACAACAACCAATCCACCTCACACTTGAGGGATACAAACCAACACCAACTCCACCTCACCAAGAGGGAGTAAACCACAATCTCAACCTCTACCAAAGAGGGAGCAAACCAATCACCCGATCAACCTCTACCAAAGAGGGATACAACAAAAGCAAGGGTGTTTACAACTAGGAGGCTATAACAACCTCAAACAATCTCTCTTTCCTCTTTTCCACAAAACAAAGATCCTAATAGATTAGGATAGATGATAGGCTCAAGTGTGGAAAACTAGAGTTTGGAAAACAAGAACCCAAAGAAAAATACTTGGGAAAACTCTTTGTAAAGGATAGAAATGAAGAACAAAACAAATCTCCCAATTTTTCTATTTTCTTTGATTTTTCCAAAAACTCTAAAACAAATAAAGATTGATCTTTTGAAGCTCTAAAACACTTTTTAAAACTTATAAAAATACTTCAGAAAACTAGGATTTTTTCTTTTCAAAAGTCTTATCAAAATCCCCAAAGAGATGGGGTATTTATAGCCCCATCAGAAAACTAGCCGTTAGGCTAAGCTGTCAGCCTGACAGGCTTGCGGTCGGCCGGCCCGGTCGACCGCCAACGGTCATAAATATGACCGTTGGGCCATCTCGGTCGACCACCCGGTCGACCGTCCAGATACAGAGAGCAGACTTCTCTGCTCTGGTCGACCGCTCGGTCGACCGCCCAGATACAGAGAGCATAGCTCTCTGGTCCGGTCGACCGCCCGGTCGGCCGGCCCACTGTGCCAGCGGACGTGCACAAGTCTGTGCACGTCGGTCGATCGCCCGGTCGACCGGATTGCCTGTCAGCACAGTTCTGGGACAGAAACTGGGTCAGAAAAACATGTTAAAATATTTCTAAAAATTCTTTTAAGTCTTGTAAAAATCCCCAAAAATAGTTTTAACATTTTGCATTGATACATAAACATGTGATAAAAAGTTTAGCTCAAATATCAATCAATATGAACTATTTTTGTGTCTTATCATTTTACCAAAAACCAAATCTTGTATTTATCAAACTTAGATTTTTCAACACATGAATAGGAAAGTCAAAATAAGTTTGTATACGAAGTTTAAGCATGCATGTATAACTAGAATACATCTACTATACATATAAACCATTTAAACTTGTTTTGATCAAACTATTCATGAAAACCAAATCCAAAACATGAAACGTGTGTGTATTGTGCACTTGAGCATATCAACTATTCTAAACTTTACAAATGGATCTAAAACTCAAACTAAACTAGGATGCCTAAGTCTTCTTGACGATCTTCATCTTCAAGGCGACTCGGTCTAAAAACACCGTGATCCAACGAGTAAGGCTATGTATGATCTTGATGCTCAGGCTCTGGAATCACCATGAAAAGCTTCCAAACTCCTCTTTTTGAAGCAATCACCAACTAATATCTTGATCAATGATCTGTAACTAAAATCACAAGAATATTAGTAAACATAACTACATGAGTTAATCATCATCAAAACTAGAGTGGAAGGCCTCTGGGCCAACAAGTTCATATCTTAAAGCCTTAAGATTACATGTTTATCTTGCCACCACTATGAAATCATACATTGAAAATGGCAAATACTTAGAGGCTAATGTACAAACCATGATTGCACTAAAGTAAACACTTAGTAATACTTATCTTTTTATGATTTCTCATTGAGATTCCACTTTTGTCGTGTGGAACACGTTTATCTCTCTTGTGGAACAAGCTTCAAATTATGTTAAAAGAGAGCCTAGTGAAGAAGAGTCCAACTAAGCTTGCTACATGATCTAAGGGAATGACTCCTTTGAGGTAATTTTGAATTCTCATCTTGATGATTATGCTAGTACATCTAACGATGATAATGATAGTATGGATGCACACATGTTACATGAAAAGCTTTCCAAGTTTTGTGAGAATTTACTTTCAAAATACAAACTATTTAAAAATAAGAGTTAGATTTGATGAAAGAAAATGAAATGTTGTTTTCAAATCTCGACTTTGTTTTGAAAGAGAAAGAAGAGATTTTAAATTAAAGAGAATCTTTAAAAGCTCAACTTGATTTTGTTTTGAATGAAATTGAGATTTTGAAAAATAAAAATAATTTGAATGTTGTTTTAAAGGAAAATAATGTTTTATCCTCAAAACTTGATTTTATTATGAAATAAAATGATTCTTTGAAAAACCAAGTTGTTTTAATTTCTAATGAAAAAAATCTTGTTTTAAAAAAAATGTTTCTTTGAAAAATGCTTTGGCTGAAAAAGAAAAGATTTCTATTCCTATTTTTAAAGTAAAAAAGAATTTTGTTTCTCACACTCTTGCTAATTTTTCTTCCATTATTGATAATGATATTTGTGTTTTGAAGAAGAATATTGATTGTTTGAGATCCACTTTGAGCCAATGTGCCATTGAGCACAAGAGATTGGAGTCCATGTTTCAAAAGAAACAAACTCTACATATGCATGCACACCCTCCATGAAATGCACATGCACGCCATGTTCACAAACATGCCACTATGTATGCTAGAATGTACATATGTACACATTGCGGTCGCAAAGGCCACCTTACAAAATTTTGTTATGATAAATTAAATATTTCTAATTTTACTAGTAAAAATGTTTGGGTTAGAAAAGGTACTAATTCCCGATGACCCAAGAAAGTTTGGGTACCAAGATCCACTCTATTTTATTTGATGTAGATGTGGGCTCTCACAAGACGTGAGAGAGTTGGTGCTTTGGTGGTGAATGCAATCGGAACTAAATGGACAAATCAATGGATGCACACTGTCAAGGAGTTTAGGTCAGAGGACTACCTTGCTTTTGAAGAAATGGAGATTAGTTCTATCGATTTGGAAACTATCTCTATCCTCCTTAATATGTTTACATACTTTAAATTGAATAATTTTTAGCATATCATCATTCATATGTTTTGATCATATTTACATGATTTGATTATGTGTTTAAATGCAAATTTAGTTTGAACTTGTGATATGTTTGTATAGCTCTTGAGATACACTCATGATTTTGTGCAAAATTGATTCATATTTTTTGTGTACTCAATTATTATTTAGCTGTGTGTGTATATCTCAGTTTTGATGACTCTTACATTTACACTAATGATTAAGTTTGTTTCGTGACCATGTTTTGGTGTTCTTATGCAAATTTTATTTTGATTACATGTCTAGGTACAATTTTTATTAAAACTTGTGATTATACATGTATGATTTGTGAGTTACACTTGATTCTTATACTTTACATGTTATATTGCCTTAGTGTACTCATTGCTGTTTGATTGTACTTGTATGACCTAGTTTTAATGATTTTTACATTTATACATGTACTCTTTTATTTGTTTTGATGTCGCACTTGTACATGTCTTGGTTCTTTATAACAATATTTTTACTTCATGTATGTGTAAATTTTGTTAAAACTATATAATATACATGTTATATTCTTGAATCACTTAAGTTATATGCCATATTTTCTATATGTACTCACTTCATGTTTGAATATATATGTATGCTTTAATTTTTACAAAACTTACATATATTTTGAATTTTGTTTTTACATTCTCAATGTATTTCTTGAATAGTTTTTAATGAAAATAGAACCTTTCATGATTTGTATTTTTATATTTATGAGAAAGAATTTCATATGGGTTTTGATGAAATTGAGTTCATTGCTTTATCTTCATGAAAATGCTATTCGTATGAATTTTATATACTCACATTTTTTCCCTCATGATTTCATATTCATGAGCTCATATGTGCTATAGACTTTTGAGTGTCAATTTTTGTATGATTAGCATGTTTTCACAAGATATACATGATTTGATTTATGTTTGAAGAATCTTGAACTAGTTTTCAAAATTATTTTAAATTAGTTCTTTTATTCTTCAAGCGGTGGTGTTTTCATACCTACTCAGCTATTTTCAAAATATTATTTTTGAAAATTTTCACTCTTTGAGGGAGGTTGGATTTGCAATCATGCCTTGTATGCTCTCAATGACTATTCTTTTGACATGTGCATGTTAGGGTGGCATATCAGTGAGTTATACACTTGTTTATCATAAAATTAATTTTTGTATACTCATTATTGTTTATTTATATATGTATGCATCATATGTTAAATGGTATTTTAATACATATATAATTTCTTGTGCTTGTTTAACAATGTCCATATATGTTTTTAATAGCACAAATTGATTTATGCTAAGGTTTATTTAGTTCTAAATGTAATTGATATCTTTTACAAGCTTATGCATTAATTTTATTGGTGTTTCAAAAAGGAGGAGAAATTTCTTGAGTTTACTATCAATTGGTTAAATTATTACAATTGGTATCTATCTTTCAAAATTGTTTTAGAATTTCAAAATTGACATCATGGGCTTTCACTTTCTATTTGATTGGTATCATGTTTAAACTTTCAATGGTATCAATATTGTTTTGCAAATTGGTATTTATGCTTAAGCTTTCAATTGGTATTCCTATTTTTCAATTGGCATTTATGTTTTGTGCTAAAATTGGTATCTTAGAAAATCATAGTTTCATTTTGTTTTCAAAATGTTTTTGATGCTTATTTCCTATATGCAAGAGAAGTTAACTTAACGTCTTTTCTATATATGAATTTATGATGAGTGTATTATATAAAGAAGAGCTTGACTTCTCCTCTTTATATCGTACACATGTATAGGAGGAGCTTAACATCTCTATCTATACATTGTATATTATGCTTCTGTGGGTTAGGGCCTGGTCGTCTCTTCTCCATGTAATGCATGTCTACAGAGGGAGTTAACTTGACGTCTCTCTTCTTTATAAATTTATAACGCATATACATGTACTTTGTTTTCTGTGCCCTTTTTTTATGAATTGACAAAAAGGGGAAGAGGATTTCAGAGTTTATATATGCATGCTTGTATTCTTTATTTGCATATATGTGTTTATATTCATGATTTGTGTTCATGATTTATTTGGTATCTATGAGCTTACATTGACTATTTATATGTTTTATTCTATGCATGAGTTAAGGGAGAGATTTTACAAAGTTTTTCTCTATTCAAGCATATATAACTCTACGAGTTTTGTTATCATCAAAAAGGGGAGATTGTTGGCCCAAAAGACCATCACTCTAGTTTTGATGATGACTAACTCATGTGGTTATAGTACTAACGATCTTGTAGTATTTGAGTTTCAGATATTGATCAAGATCTTAATTGGTGTTTAACTTCTTTGAAGCTAAGACATGGTGATTCAAGAGCTCAAGCTTATGAACATATCTAGTACTCAAGATAGAGTTTAGCTCAGAAAATCAAGTTTGGATCAAGTCTACTTGGAGAAGAAGATCTACAAGAAGACTTGTCTAGAGTTTGTGAGTTTAAATCTCTTGTAAAAAATAGATTAGTTTTGAGTGCCCAAGCTTACACACACACACACAAAAGTTTTCATATCTAGTTTTCTGGTTTTGGTATTTTACACGAATTGGTTTTTGATACATGTCTAATATTTTTAAATTTTTATATCATATTTTAAACATGTATCTCATAGCCTATGTATTGTCAAAACACTTTTTAAACTAATATAAAATATTTAAAAATGAGTTTAATTTCAAAAATTATCTGAAAAGTGTTTTCTAGGCCTAGTCAGTCAACCGGGCAGTCTGCCGAGCCTCTTGGCTGTTTCTGGGTGTTTGTTTGTGCACGTTGTGCACGTTTGTCGGACGACCGACCAATCGATCAGCAAACCTAGCCGTCGGCCAGGCGGTCGACCGACTGTCACACCCAAGTCTCAATTTGGCTCGGCTGACGGGCGGTCGACCGATGCCTAGTGGCTAATTCAAAATTTTGAACTGTCGGTCCACCGACCGGTCGACCGTTCTACTGATTTGCTCGACTCTATTCAGTATTTTCAATATAACTTTTTAATTTTAATATTCAATCATTATGATTCAAGTTGCATTACAAAGATAACTTTCAGGGATATATTTCTTATTCCATAATTATTTCTGATTCAATCATTTAAAATGTCAAATATTGATTTGAAATCAGTTCATGTTCTGAAAACAGTTTACAGTTTTCTGGTTTGACATATTTTAGTATTTTTCTAATATCATTTTACTCTGATATTAGATTGAATTTATTTAAGTTGCATTACAAAAAGGACTTAAAGATATACAAATGTTTTCTATATATTTATTTCCAAATTCGAACATTTTAGACCTCAAAACTATGCTCAATTTTACCTATTGCAGACACTGGTCTTTGGTCAGTCGATCGGTCGATCGACCGCTAGGCTCCAACGGTCAAAAATATGACAGTCGGTCGGTCGACTGTGCAGTCGACTGACAGACCATTTCTGACACTTTTTTGAACTTAACGGCTAGTTTTTCTTAAGGCTATATATATGAGGTTTTTTGGTGAGTTTTACACAAGAGTTTTAAGAGCAAATTTTCTAACATTCAACAGAGTTTTTCAACAAGTTTTCAGAAGTTTTTGTGCCCAAAATCCATATCTCTATTGTGTTTTAAAGTTTTGAAAAATAAAAAAAACAAGTTTTGGGAAATTCATTTGTTGTTCTTCAAGTTCCTATATCTTTCAAGAGATTTTCCTAAGTGTTTTTTTTTGTGTTTTCATTTTTAAAATCTTTGTTTTCTCACAAAATTGAGCTATTCATTGCAAAATCTATCCTCTAGGATTTTGTATTGTGAGAGGTGTTGTTTGTGATCTTTGTGATCACCAAGTGTTGGAACCACTCCTTGGCTTTGTGCCTTGGCTTTGTGCCTTCCCTCTTGTGTAGTGGTGATTGATTTGTGCATAGGCTTTGTACTTTGGCTTTATGTCTCTTCATGTGTAGAGGATTGGGTTTGTATCCTGTGGAGTCCTTAGTGGAGATAGTAGAAATCCTTCACGTGGTGAAGACGGGGACGTAGAGCTTGGTACTCAAACCTCAAATTATATCATTGTGTTTGTGTTTAGTTATCTTTCTCTAAACTCTACTCTCTTTATATCTTGCATTGCTACTATTATTCATTAACACATGCTTGTTATTGTTTGTGTGCTCATACTTGTTATAATCCAAGAGAGCTATTGAAGCACCTCAACTCTTATAAAAGAGGAAACTTGAGGAGAAGTTTTAGAGCCATTCACTGGGAATTCGGCTTCACTCTTTGGATATCTATTGTGGTAGTGTAAAAATTTAATTCCGCTTTATTTGTCATTAGATTAGCATTACACCTATTCACCCCCCTCGAGGTGTACTTTAAGGTATTCTATGTGAATTGCTTTAAGGGCTTGAATAAGTGTAAGGTCACCTTACTTGTGACGAAGGTCTCCAGTAAAAACTGACCAGGAAGGAGGGAGTTTATCAATGTGACAGGACACCTTATAATCATTGGAGAATTGATTTCTTTTTGATTGAAGCTGTTGAATAAAATCTTAAAATTCATGAAGTTGATCATTGATAGGTTTACTATTAGATATCATAAATTTATTAAAGGAAGAGGAGGTGAGTCTTTCGATTCCAGCATCATCGAGACCATATTCTTCCTCAAGTGTTGTTCACAGTTCTTTGGCACTCTTATATTCATAATATATATCATATAGACTATCAGAGAGTGCACTAAGAATCTTCTGGAGATAATGATAGTGAATCTTCTCAGATTTCAAATAAATGAAAGAGAAAGGAGTTGAAGGATGAGTATCAACAGATGATGATTTGGCAGGTGATGGTTTAGGAGTCCTAAAGTAGTCAACTAGTACCTCAAATGGTTTGAACACCTCTTAAAATAGGTGCCAGAGAATTTCTCAGGTTTCACACCTTTAGAATGATCAAGGTTAGCCATAGTGATAGGATGAAGCTACTGAATTATATATTTCAAGTTTTGAGAATGTCAGAATTTAATTAAGTGGATAGTTTTAAAAAAAATCTAGTATGATAATGTCACAAGAGATCTAGCATGATAAAATAATTACAATTAGAAATTAAGAGCACTAAATAGTCTAGATCGTGGGCGCGCGCCACCCGTACCCTAACCCGGCTTGGTGCGGTTTGGTGCGTGCGCGCGCGTTTGGGGAGTGTGACCCATGACCTAACACTCATAATAATAGACAACGGAAGAGTTTATATATAAACAACTCAATTTTCTTTGTCTATTAAATGTAAGACTAAAAATCAAAGATGAAATGAGGGAAACTCAAGTTTTTCCTCTAAAACTAAATACACATCCAACAGTAGGCACATTCGATGTGACCAAGTGGACTATGGATGGGGAAAGAACTTAGTTTTGTGTTAAAAAAGAAAAGAATATTGCGCAAAAAATAGTTAGCAAAAGACGGAATTTTCAACTATTATAGTTGGAGATATGAACAATTTGGCCGCAGTTCCTTCACTGAATACAATGGTCTGTCGAGTTGAGTCGCGTGGACCATTTGCAAGATGTCAGATGATTATTGGGCGAGATTATTAACAGATGGCCTTTATTTTGACCACCTTGAGAACGTATATCGATGAACTAAGAAAAGTATTTTAATTTGTCCATGGGCTTTAATTGGGATTTGAGTGGGGCTGGACAATAAAGTCATGCAATAGCAATCTGAGTCCAATTGCAATTAACCACTAGCTTCTGACTTGATTTGGCAATTGCTTCTAGCTATATACGATGCACACGCAATACCATAAAGGCCTCTCAATCCCGGCCCCGGGGGCGATGGTTTCTAGTACCAATAGAGCTCGTCATTCACACCTCGTCGATGGGTCAAACCCGGGACGAAAAGGAGGAGATCAAACACGTGTTAGTCCACGAGGCTGACCCTAGCTTGTCCCATCCAGTCACTTCGGGTTTGAACGTGATATACTTGAACAGTTGTAAGTGAGTTATGAGTTACATGCAAGTAAGTTTTATAGTGTTTTATTGGTAATATAAATTGGAAGTGAAAAAGTGTATTGTATTTTACAGTAGTTGGATGTCGTATTGTATGTTAGTGTAAAGTAAAAAAGTTGACCATAAAATTAACTGTTTGGTGATTTAAAAATATTAAAAATAGTAAACATTAAAAATATCAAATAATTAAATAAATAAAAGTTAAATTAAATTTATTAAAATATAATGTATTAACTATTAATAATTAAAAATATTAAAAATTAGTAAATATTAAAAATTAAATATTAAACATTAAATAATTAAAATTTTAATTTAATAATCAAAACTTATTAAATTTTATATTAAATATTACTAATCAATTAATAAAGTCAGAATTAAATTTATAAAATACATTATAATAATCTAGTAATAAAAAGATTAATCTAGTAATAAAAAAATTCTAATATTAAAAATTATTAAATTATTAATAAAACTTTAATCTAATAATTATATTTATTCTAATAATTAAAAAAGAGTTTTTTATAATTTAAAAATATTAATCTAATAATAAAAAATATAAACTAATTACAATTAACTGTCTAAAATACATATTTGCATGACCACAAAATTAACTGTTTGTACTGCAATTGAGCTGTTAGTGGGATTTAAATGACCACAAAATTAACTGTTTGTGTTGCAAGTAAATCGTAAGTGGGATACAAGTGTATTTTATGATTTACGGTCCAAACAAACGCTGTAAATCATAAGTCGCCATTGCCACTTGCGACTTACGACCTTTTACGGTGAAACAAGCACACCTTAGATAATGACTTGGTTAACATTGACATGTTATCCTGAGAGTGCACTCACTCGCTCTCTCTCGGTTCCTTTCGGTGGACCATTGGCCACAATTTGGCTTCGATATTTTTACTTCTTGTTACATGCTTCATTTTTTTTATTTACTCGATTTCGGGCCTGTTGTTTTCTTGGAAGAGAGAGGAACTCTCTTCCTCATCTCATATGTTTATTTCCTCTTAGAATAGAAATTGAAGAGGGAGAAGAGTGGTGACAAGGTGCTGATATGACACATCTCTTCCCCTCTCTTCTCCTTTCCTCTTTGTAGCCCACTGATCCTTGATGTACGTATTACAGTAACAGGATACAACGTACAAAGTTGATTTGACCTTCCTAGTAATCATATTGAGCCGATTTAAGTTTTAAATATTATTTTCTAATATTTTAGATTTTTCAGAATTTTTTGAAATTTTTTGGATTATTTTGAAAAATCTCCGAAGTCGGTGTCGACTGATACCGATAATCGGCTTTACGATTTTTAATCACAAACGGAGTTGAGTTTCTGGAATTTATTTTCACATTGTGACTTAGAATCATATTTTTCTACGTTAGGGTATTTTTGGGGATTTTTCTGAATTTATCAAAAATTCGGCCAAATTGGTGTCGCCCAGTATTGACAATACATTCCAGGATTTTAACTTACAAATCAGACATAATTTTTTGATTCGCATTACTCCTCAGTGTAATATTCTCTATTTTACAGAATTTTTTAGGACCGTTCTGAATTAATCAAATTTTACTCAATTAAATAATATTAAATTAAATTCATTTTCTTTAATTTCTTCTTCTCCAATCCCATTCTTTTCTTCCCCAACAAGACAGCCGATCTCTGCCAACTCTCACAACCGACATCCCTAAACCCCTTCTAATCTCTACTTAATCTCTTTCTTTTAAAACCCTCTCCCACTCTCCAATTCATTCCATTTCTCATCTCTCCTTAGTTCTCTAATGTCCCCCTCTCTCTTCTCTGTTTCAAAACTTCCCAACCACAGGCTTCACCCAACCCCAGCAACCCCCTCACCGGAGGCCGCCACCACCGACCAACACCATCAATCACCCTCCACTTCCTCCAATTCCTTCCAAATCTTCCCCACCAATCACCAACTTCATCATCTCCATTTCCATCTTCTACCTCCATAACCTCCATCACTCAAAATTCTTTATCTTCACTTCAAATCCACCATCACAACCACCACTCCATTTACAACATCACCAACACCTAATTCTTCCACCTCCACTTCCAATTTCACCCAATCATCCACTTTTCCTCATTAATTTTCATCATCACCATTGTCAACTACATACCCGCCATATTCTCCTCCACCCAAGGCCAACTGGGCCCAGGCCGCCGGCCCCTTTGCCGCGCCGCTGGCGTCCCCGGCCGCCGCGCACCCGGCCACCGAGCCCCACTGGCCAGCACCCTCCCTCCCTCTTCTTTTTTTCTTTCTTCTCTGTTTCTTCTCTTCTTCTCTCTTTTGGATTCATATGGATCCAACCCATTTAACCCAATGCCCATATCCACTTCACTGTATAGGTTTGGGTTGTGGATATGAACCCGACCCATTAAGAGCCCAAACCTACTTTTAAACCTATAAAGGTAAAATTACAGAAAACCCTCTGCTAAATAATATGTATTACATTTTAAGCGTTCGGGCGATATCTGGAGTATCCGAAGTCCGATTTGGACGATTCTGAACCATTGCGATCGTGGAGAAACAAGCTACATTCTTGTGCTACCTGAGTGAGTATTTTTATTTTATAAATTATATTTTATTATGTTTAATAAAATTAACTGATTGCTTTATTTAATAAATCTTGATTATCGGTAAATCATTTTAACTATTGTTTACTAATAATGTAATTATCGATAAATCAATATACATGATTGTTTTTTAAAAATAATCAATAACATAATAATAATTAATTTTGTTTCTAATTTATTATACTATATAGACGAATTGTCTAAATATCAGGATTAATAAGTTAATAATTTTAATAAGAAAATAAGTAATAAATTGATAATTAAAATGGATAATGATAAATAATAACGTTGTGATACATATCGTATTAATAATATCGGAATCATTATTATTAATAGAGAGGGATACCTTACACTCAATTACATTGCATGGCCACCGTTATCTAACTCACATTGGACATTGTTATCATATATTGTGATATCACTTCACAATAATCATATTTAATTGCATATTCATATACACTTGTTACACATAGACTCTATTCTACTAAACATTAGTAATTGTATACTTGGAGCACCGTGACATGGATATACTATCACACCATATATTGATATTTCAGACCTGTATCATCATGACATGGTCACTACTATTACATGTATTTGTATCATCGATTACATGGATACGCTATATGTGTATTTCATATGCTTGTATCACCGTTACGTGGATATTCTCCTTCACTAATCACTGTCACTTCATGCATAAATCTCACTGTTACACAGACACTGCTACACTAGACACTATTATGTCATATTCATGTACCACTGGTATACGGATACACGGACACATTATTGTTAGTTCATATATTTATATCATCGTTACACAGATACTCGGTACACAATTGTTTCATGTTCTTTATATTGGATTTACATGTAAACAAGCATTGATTGTTTCTATATTCTTATTGCATAGATCACTGTTCACATTACATGAATTATTGTTATATGGATATTCCTGTATTTTTGTTACATGATTGTTTCCCGTTACTGATATTGATATTTTCGTTACTGGACATGTGAGCTATTGGTATGCGATGTGTGAAATTAAGTGCCACGTGGATTCAAGCCATGAGGGCCACCTCTAGAATCCCACATCTCTTATTTTTCGTTTCATGTTATCTTGTTTTATGCTATCAACAAAGCTCATGTCCTGTTATCGTGTTACATGTAACATGCACTGTACTTGTTCTTGATACACTGTGTACTTTAAATATAATAAATATAACTTGAGAAATGGGGGAGACTTGACGGTTGATTAGATCTTATCGGGTGAATGTACTGGATCCATATTTATCCTACTGCAGGGATGGTAGTGCTGGCTACCGATTGTATATAGCTCCATGAGCTCTTGTTTCTCATTTCATGCTCCCCTCTCAGTGGAGGGCCCTAGTCTCAGCAGCTAGAGAATTGTTTAAGGTCGTGATCCTGGGTATGCACGAGATACACCCACCTAATAAGAGCTCCTTGACCATTGGGTTTCCAATTAACATACTAAAACGTGTAACCAACAATAACGATGGGAACACTTGTTATTTGATCACTCTCTCGTTCAACTCATGGTGCCCGCATATCATGTTCGGATGGGTTCGGCTGTAGTACGGGCTCCGGTATGAACTGTCAGTGGTATAGGATACAGGAAGAGATTGATTAAAATACCAAGCGGTATAATTGTTATTATTGTATAAATAATATGACTTCATAGATAAGATTAGGCAAAGGAAAGTAATTTCAGATTTCTCATTGCATAATCAAACAAGTTACAACTGAGAGTATATATTACAAATCACACAATTGAATAACTTCCCACTACAAGCGACAACTACCTACACTACTCCATAACTACCCATTACTTCACAACTGAAATACAAGAAATACATCTCTAGTATAAGAAATATAATACAGTGAAATACAATAAATAGATGAGTATCCTTGTGCTCTGATGTCCCCATCAATTCTCCCGGGGTGGAGAAAACTCGACTCCGTCGAGTGGATATCTCTATTGCTCTCGTATCGCTCCAGAGCATCGGGACCTCAATGTTGCACATCCTTTCGATCCAGTCAAGTCTCGTCGGGCTCAGGTTTCCCTTTTCAATGAATCAAATATCGCCTAATTCCACCAGTAGTAGATATAATCTCATCTTCTGTTATTTTATTAATCTGTTTTGCTGCATAAGGTAGGAGATTTGAAAGTGGAGATAAGAAAGGTCCCTCAGAAATAAGGTTTTGGGTAGGCTCATCAAGTAAGGGGTTACTCGGATTGAAATCCGGACCTTTGTATGCTACCAGATTTTCAATATTAAATATAGGACTAATACCAAAACCTTCAGGAAGGTTCAGAACATATGCATTATCATTTATTCTTTTTATCACTTCGAAAGGTCCTGCTCCACGTGCATGTAACTTTTTCACAGTTCCCGGAGGAAACCCTTTGGAAAGAATCCGAACCATCACATAGTCTCCAACTTCAAACCTTTTAACTTTTCGATGAAGATCAACTCAAACTTTGTAGGCTGCATTGCTTTGATTTATTTTGTTGCTGATTTCCTTATGTATGTCGTGAATATGTGATGCAAATGCAGATTCAGTTGTCTAGGCTTAAAATGCTGAACCATGAACTCTATAATAAAATATAGCAGAGAACTTAACTTAGTACCTATCATTGCTAAAGGGGTCTTCCAAAAGATAGCTAATAAACTTTGACTCCTTACTGGACATTAAAAGTTTTAGGCATTTGGATCATCGGATCAACAATATATACGACCTTAATCAAAAGGGATGATTAGGTGTACTAACCTAAATGTACATGGTAGTTGACCTGTCTTAGTAATAGTGATATGAAGTGATCTCCTAACAAGGAAAGTCTGAAAGATAACACTCCATTGTTTAACTAGCAAGAAGGAAAAGTCGGTAATATGAATAATGCTAGATTCTCTCATAATAGATTCATTGAATATCTGGACATGGGTTTACCATAGATGATAACATTCTTGGTCTGACTCACAGCTTTTGTTACTATATAACTCCAAAACTTATCCTCAAAGAAATGGATGCTTATAGGGACAATGCACTGTTGCTTGACACTTAGCGACTGCTCATCAACTCGCGCTTTAAGTTCAGTATGCATGGTAAGATCCATCCTATGGTGCAGCAAGTCGAGAAAACTAGCTCCTGGGGCTGATTCAATGGCGCGTTGGATATCACGCGTCGGTGGTAACGTGCCCAGGAGGTCTTCAAAAAAGACATCATCATCCTCTGTAATCACAAGGGTGATTTTGGAGGGAGTCGGAGTGTCTTTATGGAAGATATAGTAAACTCCACAATCACTGGGATGACCTCGAGAGGACTCAAAATACTGAACTCTTCAAAGTTATCACCTATGAATTCTCTGTTAAAGTCAGAGTTTTCTGAATCTTCCGCCTGGTAAATGATCTCATCAGAGTCAAACACTGTATTTGTTACAGGCAGTTTGTCAATGACAACTCTGACCGGGAATGGTGTTGGCAGTAGAGGAGGAAGGGGTTAACGACCAGAGCAGACAACGAAAGTAAGGGTCGATAATAAAAGAGGAATGGGCTCTAAATTTGTAACAGGTGATTCCATAGCTTTAATTACTTTCACTAGACTTGGACAGTTGGCTGCCACATGCCTATAACCTTGACACTTGTTATGCTAGAGTGCAGGACAATAAGAGGTGGACTTGAATGCCTGATCCAACTTAGTTATGCAACTTAAAATTTCATCTAGCTTTTGGAGGATTTTAGAGTTGGTATCCATATTGATGGTTCTACATGCAATGACACATTTCTAACATCTATTGGATGCAACCTAACACATGAATGATTGAAATTTCTAGCCTAAAACACAGCTCTGATACCAAATTGTGTGAAACGTGT
>JAVJIF010007506.1:0-170132 GCA_038442645.1 Agave tequilana
CGATTTCATAGTTCTGGAGACACAACCTGTGTCCAACTCCAATCAAGGGCTCAAACTCCTGTTATCCTAGGGCGACCATTCCTTGCTACTGCCAATGCCATCATCAATTGTAGGAATGGGTTCATGAGGTTAACCTTTGGGGACATGACTGAAGTCAATGTCTTCAATCTAGGAAAACAACAACGAGATGTTGAGGGACCAAACATTTGAAGTCAACCTAATGAGAGAACTTAACAAGTGAACATAGGGAAGAATTGGAACTAGAAACTGAGTGTGTGACTTTGGATTAGAGTCTGACGACTTTAATCTTGATCAGGTTGTAGATTCTGATGTGAATTGGGCCTCGAACCCTATTTCACCAATAATGGAGCCAACAAATTTGACTAGTCCTTCCAGTGAGCCTTCCTCTTTCTTAGAAATGAAAGTCTTACCTGCACATCTCAAGTACGTCTATCTAGGCGAATAAGAGACCTTTCCTGTCATCATTGCCTCCCATTTAAATGACGGGGAAGAAGAAGATCTTAAAGGAATTCTAAGAAAACATAGGGAAGCCATTGGCTGGACTATGACTGATATAAAGGGATTAGTCCAACCATCGTTCAATATCGCATTCATCTCAATGAAGATGCCACCCCTAAAAAGACCCGCAGCGTAGGTTAAACCCTATAATGCAAGAGGCTGTTCATATGAAATTGTAAAACTCTTAAACAATGGGATAATTATCCCATTTCTGATAGCCAATGGGTCAGTCCTGTCCACGCAGTTCCAAAGAAATTCGGTTTCACCGTAGTGGAAAATGAAAACAAAGAGTTGGTCCAAACTCGACTTCCCACGAAGATCCGAGTTGAGTTTGCATTGACTATAGGAAGCTAAATACTATAACTCGTAAGGACCATTTTCCACTTCCCTTTATTGATCAAATGCTTGAACGTTTGGCGGGTCACGAGTATTACTGTTTCTTGGACGGTTACTCGGGTATAACCAGATCCTTATTGCTCCTGAGGACCAAGAAAAGACTACGTTCATATGTCCATTTGGGACATTGCTTATCGTCGAATGCCTTTCGGCTTATGCAATGCCCTAGCAACGTTTCAACGTTGCATGTTGAGTCTTTTCTCTGATATGGTAGAACGATTCTTAGAAATCTTTATGGATGATTTCTCCATCTACGGAGATTCATTCACTCAATGTCTCCACCATTTAGAACTTGTCCTCCAACGTTGTGCTGAGAAAAATCTGATACTGAATTGGGAGAAATGTCACTTCATGGTAAAACATGGAATTGTCTTGGGTCATGAAGTCTCCAAGAAAGGAATCGAAGTGGATAGAGCCAAAATTGAGGTTATTGCAAAGCTTCCCATGCCCAAATGCGCGAAGGATATTAGATTTTTCTTAGGACACGCTGGTTTTTACCGAAGATTTATCAAGGATTTTAGAAAAATTGCTAGACCCTTGACTAATTGTTAGCTAAGGATGTGTCCTTCACTTTCGATGCTGAATGTCTGAATTCTTGGGAGAAGCTTAAGAGAGAGCTTATTTCTGCCACCAATCATATCTGCACCGGATTGGTCTAAGCCCTTCGAAATCATATGCGATACTTCCGATTTTGCCATAGGCGCTGTCCTAGGACAACGCATTGATAACAAGCAGCATGTGATTTACTACTCTAGTAGGACTCTCAACGATGCTCAATTGAACTACACTACGACTGAGAAGGAATTCTTGGCAGTAGTGTTGCCTTAGAGAAATTTCATCCCTACCTACTAGGGTCCAAAATCACCATTTTC
Source organism: Agave tequilana (assembly GCA_038442645.1). Lineage (NCBI taxonomy): Eukaryota > Viridiplantae > Streptophyta > Magnoliopsida > Asparagales > Asparagaceae > Agave > Agave tequilana. The sequence goes on from JAVJIF010007506.1 coordinate 1,788, forward strand.
ACCGATCATTCTGCGCTTAGGTACCTCATGATGAAGAAGAATGCCAAGGCCCGACTCATTCGTTGGATCCTCCTTTAAGAATTCGATCTCGAGATTCGAGACAAGAAAGGCGTAAAAAATGTCATTGCTGACCATCTCTCACGAATCCCTAATTCTCCATGCAACGAATTACCCATAAATGAGGATTTTCCTGATGAAAATCACTTAGCTATCTCTAGGGAGCCTTGGTTTGCTCATATAGTGAATTACTTAGTCACAAACCAAACTCCGTCTCATTGGTCCAAAAACGATATATACCGGTTCTTATCGCAAGTCCGGTATTTCTTTTGGGAGGAACCGTATCTTTTTAAGTACTGTACTGACCAAATTATTAGGAGATGCATTCCCGATGAGGAGGTTAAGAGTGTTCTATCCTTTTGTCACGAATTTGCATGCGGTGGAAACTTTGGTCCCCGCAAAACTGCTGAAAAAGTGCTACAAGTGGGTTCTATTGGCCCACTTTGCTCAACGATGCTTATGAATTTTGCAAGACGTGCCCTAGATGCCAGATGGTAGGAAGGATCTCAAAACGAAATATGATGCCCCTCAACCCAATTCTAGAAATAGAACTCTTTGATGTTTGGGGCATCGACTTTATGGGTCCATTTCCTAATTCATTTGGAAACCAATACATATTGGTTGCTGTGGATTATGTGTCCAAGTGGGTAGAAGCCATTCCTTGTAAACTAATGATAACAAAGTTGTCATAAAGTTTTTGAAAGAGAACATTTTTTCACGCTTCGGAACCCCTCGTACTATCATCAGTGATAATGGCACTCACTTTTGCAATATATCCTTTGAAGCTCTTATGCGAAAGTATGTCATAACTCACAAGTTGTCCACACCTTATCATCCTCAAACCAGTGGGCAGGTTGAGGTTTCCAATAGACAAGTCAAGCTTATCTTTGAGAAAACTGTGAACCAAAACCGGAAAGATTGGTCCATCAAACTTGTAGATGCCCTATGGGCCTACAGGACCGCTTTCAAGACGATTCTAGGAATGTCTCCTTATAGGTTAGTCTATGATAAAGCTTGTCACCTGCCCGTTGAGTTAGAGCACCGGCCTTATGGGCAATCAAGCAGTTGAATTTCGACTTGACTAAGGCCGCGGTGACCTTCGGAAGTTACAAATTTCCGAATTAGAGGAGTTAAGAAATGAGGCCTATGAAAATGTTAGGATCACTAAAGATAGAGTTAAGATTTTTCATGATAAACACATCATAAGAAAAACCTTTGTCCCTGGACAAAAGGTCTTACTTTATAATTCTAGGCTTCATCTTTTTTCAGGAAAATTAAAATCAAGATGGACTGGGCCATTCGTTGTAAAAACCGTGTTTCCACACGGTGCAGTTGAGATCAGTGACACCAAGAATGGAAATACTTTAAGGTAAATGGTCAACGCCTTAAACCTTCTTGGAATCGGTGCCGGTAAATGAAACGACTATGGGTCTTTTTGACCCAGTGTATCGGTAACTTTCCTCTTTTCCCTTTTATTTCATGCATCTATACATTTCTTTCATACATTGGGGACAATGCATGAGATAAGTGTGGGGGAGGGTCTAACATGACTAATATAACAAAAAAAAAAAGAAAAAAATATATATAAAAAAAACTTTTTAAAAGGTTAGAACAATATTTTGATATATTTTTTGTAAGAAATTAAGTCAATTTTAAGGAATAGGAAAATCATAATTAGGATTTCTTATACTTGGTCAAAGTCAGATGACTTGTTTGATTTTTAGGGTTAGGAAGAAAATTTGTGAAAGTAATTTAGTCTTGATATTTACCTTGATGAAATATGCACACTAAATACACTTACACACTTAGGGTTTAAAAACAGACTCTTATGCCTTATAAAATATATATATATATGAAAAAAAAATATAATAATAAACAAATCTAATTATTGATTAGCTAGGTGCTTTGGCCTAAGCAAGCCTTGGTATTTATGCAAAAGATAATTAGATAAGTTTGAATATATATATATATATATATATATATATATATATATATATATATATATATATCCTCTAATTAAGCTGGGTATTTATGCCTCATGAAGCATAAGTATTCACGCCTAAAAGGGGTACATTTATAATAAAAACCTTGGTTTCGTGGCCTTGTCTGCTCGAGTGTTTAAGTCCTTAGGGGTGTTTTCTCACCTGGTGCCCTAAAACTGTCCGGTTTGGGTGTTACCGACTAAAGGCTCGTTACATGGGAAGATTAGAAAGCCTAATGAAATTGAGGAATAAATTCCACCAAAAAGAAATATAAATAAGGCATAGGAGTTAATATTAAAGAACCCTTAGTCAACTTCACAGTCACGATGGTGCATACGACTCAGGGTAAATTAATAGACTAGATGAGAAGTACAATTTGACTCCTTACTTTGATTGATGACATGTTTTTGAATAGAGACTGAGTTTCGAAATGAAAAATTTGATATTTCTATAACTTATAGATTACTTAAAGCCTTACAAATATACTTCAAATATTTTCTCCTTTAAAATGCTTTTTGAAAATACTAACATTTTTTATGGATTTTGTGGGTGCAATCCACTGAAAATCCTCACGAGACAAAACTCGTCCTCTATGGGTAACCTAGAGGTTTAACGGCTTGTTGCACATTCTCAGTACGATCGAGTGACCTGTGAAAGTGGTCTAATAATTGATTAGAATTAGTCTGATGTTTTGCTCGAGGGTGAGCAAAAGATAAGTGTGAGGGTGTGATCAGTCACATATATTGCATATACATTGTCACCTTACCATACTTTTTAGCTAATAAATCCTATTAATAAGTCTTCTTCTTCTTTGTTAAACGTAGGCCCAATTGCTAAAAGAAAGGAAAGAGGAACAAGCCCAAAAGCCCACCAAATTCTGATTTAATTCAGAATAAATTCGAAATTAAGGAATCAGGGCAAAATCTTGGCATATCGGAGAGGTTGAAAACCAGTTGAAAAGAATCCTCCCAAATCAAGCGGTTAAAGCCAACAATCGAAGGTTGTTTCGTCAAATCCTGGAGCAGGAACGAGAAAACCAGCAGAAGATATGGGCGAATCACCAAAGAGGGGAGTTCCACCACTTGGGTGTGGCCATCTGGCCACACCAGAGCCGCAGAAACGCGACCCTAGCCGCATTTTCGTGACTTTGTTAAAGTGGTTGGGGAGTGTTTGCTCCCCCAATCTTCCTATGATCTCCCCCTCTGGTTTTTCCCTATAAATACCAGTTTCAACAGAGAAAAAAAGAGCGAAGACTAGGATTAGAATTTTGGTTTATACTTTAAGGTTTAGGCTCTTTGTTAGATAATACAAAAGTTGTATTTTTGTTTTGCAATTTGTAGTTCAGTACAAATACCTGTGAGAGAGAGGAATTGAGTGCTTGTAACTTAAAGATTGAAGTGACATCAATACAAGAATCGAGCTACATTTTCTTCCACTCATTTTACGGTATGTCTTGCGTTATTTACTTGCATTGTTCTTTGTCTTCCATGAGTAGCTAAATCGGTTTTCTGGGCTCACTATTATTCCTCTCTCTGTTCCCTCTTCTTTTCGAACGGTTTTGATGAAATGACCCAATGAATCATTTGCATGCCTAACTTAAGCCTTTCTTCTTGAAAGTGTTCTTGAAGGCACATGAGGATGGGTTTGGATTTTTAACTTCTACCTCTTTTCAAAACGTCTCTTGAACTTGTTTTTATCTCATACTTGAACTTCTTGATGATTTAACATTCAATTCAAGACGATTTCTTAAAGAATAGAATTAACCTTTCCAACCATCTTATGTGTTTTGCTTAAAACTTTCTAGAATCAATCTTAAGTTTTGCCTATGATCAAGTTGAGGCATTAAGATTTTCAAGAGAAGAACATATCATTGAGTAGTGAGAATCTTCATTAAAAAATAACAAATCACTTTTTAAACTTTATACAAAATTCACCTTTTTCAAAGCCTTTTCTAAATTTGTAATTTCTCTTTTAATCACTTCCTTCTCTCCATTCTTCTTTTCAACTGAAAAACGAGCACAATTCTTTGTTACTAAACAAAACACCAAAAAGCTTTAATCGCATTCCTCCTCGTGGACACGACCCGTTAGCCCGAAGCTACACGGTAAATCTCTTAACTCTTTGATTTTACAATCAATATTGCACATTCATTGTCACATTCTCATACTTATTATATAATAAACTCTGCTTTTAATCCTAATTATTGTCTAATTTATATGCAGGCCCATTGCTAAAGGAAAGGAAAGAGAAACGAGCCCAAAAGCCCATCAAAATTCTGATTTAATTCAAAATTAATTTGAAATCAGAAAATTAGGACAGATCATGGCAAATCAGAGAAGTTAAAAATCATTTAAAATAAATCTTCTCAAATCAATTGGTTAAAGCCAGAGATCAAAGGCCGTTTCGTCAAATCCAGGAGCTGAAAGAGAAAATCTAGAACCATATAAGGGGATATCCCCAAACGAGGAGCTGTACCCCCCCGAGTGTAGCCACCTGGCCACACCCAGGCCGCGAAAATACAGCCAAAAGTCGTGTTCTGTGGCTTTGTTGTGTTTATTGGGGGAGCGTTTGCTCCCCCTATCTTTGTACACTCCTCCCCGTTGGGTTTTGCCTATAAATAATGGGATTTTCAGAGACCACAGGGAGCGACCAAACAGAGAGTAGAATTTAAGCTATATTTTAGTTTGTAACTTAGGTTTTTAGTTTTTTATGTCATTTTTATTTTCTTTATGTAACTGAGAGGAGAGGAGACTGTCATGAAGGAATGAGAACAAGCTTATACTGAGGGTAACACCGGTGTAAGTAATCTTTTCTTTCATTGTTATTTGAATCGAATTAAAGTTTTCTTTTCTTTTCTATTCCTAGAAGGTAATTCTCACTGCTTTCATTTTCAATCAAATTTTAGCGCCGTTGCTGGGGAGGGACGGTAAGTTATTCTCTTTTTAGATTTATATTTTTGGTTAACTTTCTTCTTTGTTCTTGGTGTACATGTTTAACAACAAGAAAATTTTTGGTACAGTGATCATATAAGTGGCCTTGCACTCTGCTCTAGAAAGTAGAGCCCATAAGCCCTCAGATTTGCTACATTCTAGTGGCAATCTGAGTGAACTACTAACCTATATTTCTGCAGGTTGGCTGAATTGCAAAGCTGAATTTCTGTATCTTTTTATTTTCTAGTTTGTCTCACTGTACATACTTTCTAGCCTCAACAGTAAAATGATGTTTGTTAAATGCTAAAAACAGTTTAGACTTGCATTTAGGCACGTGTCTAATTCATTTACATTTTATATTACTATTGAAGAGTTGATCGGTCGCTAATATTGCACATTCATTATCATATCTCATACTTATTATAGAATAAACTCTACTTTTTCTTAATTATTGTTTAAATTATTTGCAGGCCCATTACTAAAGGAGAGGGAAGAGAAACGAGCCTAAAAGCCCATCAAATTCTGATTTAAATTAGAATTAATTTAAAGTCAGTAAATCAGGGCAGATCAGGTCAGTTCAGATCGGTGAAAATCAGTTAAAAATACATCTCTTCAAATCAATCGGTTAAAACCAACGATCAAAGGTCGTTTCGTCAAATCCAGGAGCTGAAACGAGAAATCCAGAATCGGATAAAGTAATCTCTTGAAACAGGGACCCCCACCATTTCGGTGTGACCACCTGGCCACACCCAGGCCGCGAAAACGCCGCGAAAACGCGGCCAAAGTCGCATTTTCGTGGCTTTGTTGCCACAGTTGGGGGAGCGTTTGCTCCCCCTTGAAAAGTCACCTAGAGGGGGGGGTGAATAGGTGACAATGCTAATCTGTGAACTAAATGGGAAATTTAAAAATTTAATGCAAATTACACTCAAGTGTGATCAACAAATGATGCACACACAACCAAGCCAAGCAAATATGAATGCACAATATGAATAATTGCAAGGCACAAAGTAAAGAGAGAGATAGAGAGAGAGTCAATGGATCAAGCGCAAACAACGAGATATGTTTCGAGGTTCGAGCACCCAGCTCTACATCCCCGCCTTCGACACACGAAGGATTTTCAATCCACTAGCTTGTCCACAAAGGACTCCCACAAAGGGAACCTCCACTGAGGATTTGGGGCAATCACAATTACAAGGAGTTCCCAACTCCCCTCCTTACAAACACAACCTCCTCCTTGAGGCACTTCTCCAATCCAACAAACAATCACCTCACAACTTGAGGGATTAGCACCAAGCTTACACAAAACACCTCACAACCCAAGTTGCACAACCTCCTCAACACAATGAGGGAAATGGCACAAAGTAAGAATTGGGTTTACAACTTAGTGGTTTCAAACAACAACCACAAAACAATCTCTTTTTCCACACAAAATCCTGTAGAGAAGATAGTAGATTTTAGCTCAAGTGTGGAGAAAACCAATGGAATGAAAATCAGAATCACAAAGAAAAATCCTTGGGAAAACAATAGAAATCAAGATGGTGAAGTTCAATCAAAGCTTTTCCCAAAAACCCTCTTCTTTGATTTTCCAAACCCTAACAAAAACTCCAAATAGATTGTTCAATATGAGTTCAAAAACTTCTTTTAAATGCAGCAAAAACACCAGAGAGTATGGAAAAATTCGCACCAAAAATCTTAGAGAAAAACTCTTGCAAATGGGGTATTTATAGGCAAATCTGGAAACTAGCCGTTGGCAGCAGATTTGGCCAAAATACCACTGCCGGTCGACCGCCGGTCGACCGTCCAACGGTCATATTCTGACCGTTGACAGCTACCGGTCGACCGCCCGGTCGACCCAACCAAACAGAGAGCAAACTGCTCTCAGTCGGTCGATCGGCCCGGTCGACCGTCTCAGGGACTCCAGACGTGCACAGATCTGTGCACGTTCGGTCGACCGGCCCGGTCGACCGGACTTCAGCCAAGTCGACTAATAACCTGGTTTAGTCGACTGGTTGAGTCCTGGACCTGAAAACTGGGTTAGAAACATATTTAAAAATTCTTTTATCATTTCTAAAAATCACCAAAAATAGTTTTATCATTTTGCATTGATATATAAACTGTAACGCCCCGATCCCAAGGGTACGGAGACGTTATGGCGACGTACATACGCGAGGTGAAAACACTCTCACGCGTACGTTAAGCCTCAGTACAGGAAATAACCTCCACATCTACATGAGTTCCAGCATGAAATAAGTATAAGAATACCTGCAGAAGAGGTCAGCGATCATAACAGATATGAAAAATAAGGACAAATAAGATAGCAGAAATAAAGCACTAAGATACCTATGAATAGTCCCGAGGAGGAATCTCCTATGTGACTCCCAGGCACTCTCTGATACTACGGTAACTCGGATCTCCAACCTGGGCACGCAAACCCAGGGTCATCAGAAAGCGACCTAGTGAGTGGTAAAATGAAGGAGGCAGTAATATAAACTATAGTACTACAAGCACGATGTTGGCCCAAAGGCCTATCACTCTAGTTTTGATGATGATCAACTCATGTAGTTATATTTGCTAATGATCTTGTGTTTAATTAGTGACAGATTCATTATCAAGATCTTAGTAGGTGTGGAGCTTCAACAAAGGATTTAAAGACAAGTTGGAAGCTAGCACCGGTTGATTCACGAGCCTATGCATCAAGAACACATCTAGAGATGAGCTCGGTGGATTGCGTGTGTAGACCAAGTCAAGAAAATGAGAAGCCTTCAAGTGAAGACTTCAAGAAGTTGAAGACTTGTGTCTAGGTATAAGATTTTGTTTTGTTTTAGTTAAAATGTAAAGGATAGAATAGATTGGTGGATTGCTCAAGTCTATATCACACACACACTCTTGATAGAACTCTTGATAGAATGATTTTCATAAAAGATTTTCCTAGTTAAGAAAAGATTTTTATTTGTGATAAAATACAATTTGGTTTTTTGGTATTTCATAGTTTACATATCTTATATCCAAAACCATGCTTAGAGCCTATTGTCAAAAACTAGATATTTCATCTTGATTGTGTAGTGGATCATATCCACACACACTATGCTTTAAAGTGTAACTTGTTTTTGTATTTGATGGAAATTTGGAAAAACATGTTGTTTTAGAAAAACAGTTTTTATTATGAGCCAATATTTCCAAGTTACAAAAATAGTCAAATCTTTAATAAACATGCCTTGATTTTGTGCAAGCATGTTTCTATATCATAAAACTATTTTTGTAGAATTTCTAAGTATTTATGGGATTTTTATTAAGCCATAAAGACCTATCCTTAAATCCCAAATTTTCAGGTTCTGGCAGTTCTGATTTTTCAGAACTGACAGAGGCCGGTCGACCGGGTCGGTCGACCGGACGTGCACAGCGTGCACGCCTGTGTGCACTGGAGGACGGTCGACCGGACCGGTCGACCGCTTAAGAGAGCTTTGCTCTCGGGAATTATCGGTCGACCGGGCCGGTCGACCGACAGAGAATTTTCTCCCTTCTCCAGTTGCGCGGTCGACCGGGCCGGTCGACCGGAGGCTGTAACGGTCGGATTTTTGACCGTTGCCGGTCGACCGGGCCGGTCGACCGGTAGCTCTGACAGAACCCAACGGCTCTATTTTCTGTCAGCCTATAAAAGGGGGTCTTGTCAACTGTTTTTGGTAGAAGATTTTAGAGACTCTTGAGCCAGTTTTTCTGATACTTTTAGAAGAGTTTTCTCCACAAAATTGAGTGCAAATACTTCCCATCTTAAAGGGATTTTATCAAGAGAGTGTAAAAGTGAGTTCTTGTGTTTTTCACCATAGCTTTCTTTCCTTGATTTCTCACACTTCACTTGAGCATCCATAGACATATCTATCCTATAGGAAAGTGTTGTAGTGAGCTTTTGTAATTGGTGATCAAGTGTTAGATCACCAAAGAGATTTCCATTGTATTTTGAGGAGACGGGCAAGTGTGCTCGTGTGGTAGAGTTCTTGTGTGAACTCGGTGGTTTGAGGTGCGCCCTCATTGAGCCGGTGGGCTTGTGGTGTACGGACAAGGGAGTCCGAGAGCTTGTAGGTGTTGCGGCACCAAGGAGAGATCCGTTGGGGATCTTGCATAGTGGAAATCCTTCGTGTGTCGAAGGCGGGGATGTAGAGCAAGTGTGCTCGAACCTCGAAACAAACCCTTTGTGTTTGCGATTGCTCACTCTTGCTCTCTTTCTCTTTTTGTCTCTATTTTATATCTTGCATTCAATTTATTGTGTTCATCTTATTTATGCATGATATATTCCCTTGTGCTCATAATTGATATACATACTTGCTTGGGATTGTTGTTAACACTAGTATTCAACCAAGAGAGCCAACGCGGCACCTCAACCCATTCAAGGGGAATCTAGAGGAGTTTGTCCAGAGCCTCGCAAGGGGAATTCGGCAACACTCTTGTGTTATACATAAGTGTTCAATTAAAAGAAGTTTAATTTGGTCATCTTAGTTTTAATTCCGCATTATTTGTTCATAAGTGACCATTAGATTAGCCATCACCTATTCACCCCCCCTCTAGGTGATCTTTCAATTGGTATCAGAGCTAGTGCTCTTGATTTGGGTCTAACAACCTAAGAGTTAAAGATCCTCCTTTTTGGCTAATCACAATATTTTTGTACACACACACCTTACCATGGACTTCATGTCTCCACCCACCTTTGACATTCTTAACATCCAAATTTGGAAGGTTAAGATGTCTTTGTTCCTCAAGGCCCTAAGCATTCATGTCTATCTTGCTACATTTAATGATTCATATATTAACAATAGCAAGTATATTGAGGGTAATGCAAAAGCCCTAAATGCTTTGAAGAGTACCCTAAATGATGATTACTTATTTAGGGTTGCTAATATTGATTCGGCTTTTGTAGCTTGGAACATCATCACCTCCCTTGGCGAAAAGGATCTATATTATGCCGGGAGCGATTCGGACGTTGGAAGCAACACCTCCAACACATGCTTTATGGCCCAAGGGGATAACCCCCTTGAGGTAAATTCCGAATCCGATGATGAGAACATGTCATATGATGAGCTCACTACCTTTTGTCATCTTATACTTGAAAAATATGACATGCTTAAAAGGAATAATAAAAATTTGAAAAAGGAAATTGCTTGCATGCATGTAGAACATGACTCTTTTAGAGATAACATTGCATGCTTAGAAAAAGATAACAATATTTTGAAAAAGAAATTTGATTGCATGCATGTAGAAAATGATTCTTTTAGAAATAAACTTGCATGTTTAGAAAGAAAAAGAGGATTTGAAAAATGAAAATGTTTCCCTTATGTCTAAATTAAATGAATTGTGTGAAGGGAACACTATTTTGAAGGATAAGATCATTTTGGTGGAAAAACAAAAGGAAAATATTTTTCAAGAAAATATTACTTTGAAAAGAAAATTTGTTGAAAAGGAAAAAGACTTTGTTTCTAAAAAGAAAAAGAAAATGATTCTTCATCTCATCATGCTTTTCATGCCACATCTAATGAGATTAAGAATAGGAAAAACAAAATGAATAATTTGAGTTCAACTTTGAACTCTTGTGCATTCAATCATTCTAAGTTGGAATCTTTGTTTCAAAAGAAACAAGTTCCCCATGCTCATGCACATACTCATCATGCTCATGCTTATGGTGCACATCACGATCACAATCACACTCATAAGCATCATGCTAAGGTGTACACATGTACACATTGTGGCCGCAAAGGCCATTTAGCAAAATATTGTTTTGATAAGAAACCATACTTATATTTTGCTAAATATAATAGATTTTGGGTTCCTTATAACAATGCTAACCCCAAAGGACCCAAGAAAACATGGGTACCAAAACCCCCACCTTTTGATTGTGATGTAGGTGAGGGCTCTCACAAGACGTGAGAGGATTGGTGCCTTGGTAGCCAATGCAATGGACATGATGGACAAACATTGGGATGCATTGCTATCAAGGAATCTTGGTGGGAAAGGCCACCATATTTGGAGCTTTGGAGTTGGTAATAATTTCTAAACTCCTACCTTTTATGTACATGCTTTTACATATGTCATACTCATAGCATGTTCATGATTTTATTTGATTTGTGCTTCATGTGGTATTTACATGCTTAGATGTAGATTTGTCAAACTTGTATGTATACATATACAAATAGTGAATACAATTGACTCTTAAATAATTTGAACTTCATGCTCACTTGTATCCACTTTATGCATATGTATAATCTAGTTTTGATAATTCTCATATATACATGTTTTGCCAATTTTTGTGATTTACTTCATGTATATGCATGCTTAATTCAAATCTAATAAATATACATGTATACCCGTGAGTCTCTTGCCTTCATGCAAACATTTAATAGACTCTTTTATTTTTGGGATATGTATGCATATTGTTAGATTTGTATAAACCATACATATACCATGAAAATTGTTGATTTTAGTGAAAAATGATTTTTCATGATTTGTTGTTAAAAATTTGACTTATGATCGTTTTGGGCTTCAATGACTATTTTCATGAAGATACTATTTACATAACCTTTGAACACTCATCTTTAAGAAAACATATAATTTGGAGCTTTATGGACTATGAGTGCTTGAACTTTTATGTACTTAGTAGTATTTATGAAAAACATTTGAATTTGATGTATTTGAAGGATCTTTAACTAGTTTTTCAAAAACAATTTATACTAGTTAGTTATTCTTCAAATAGTTTTTGAGATTTACACATGATCCTACTTTACAATAATTTGGATAAATTATTTTGTATTCTCAAGATTTGATGATTCATGATTTGAATATTAGTTTAAGTGTTAGCTTTTGTCAACACTAGGATTTATACTTGTACATATCATGGGCCACAAATAAATCTATTTATATTTGTTCTTGAATGCTTATTTGAACCCATGAAATGTGCTTGTATTGCTTAGTTTTGATGATTCATACATATTTAAACTTATGTTCACCTTTTGGATTTGATTTATGATCATGTGCCTTTTATTTCATGTATATGTGTATTTTGCCAAACCTTAAAATATACATGTATAACTCTTGAGTCTTTTGCCTTCAATGCAAATCCATTCATATAGACTCACTTGAGTTTAAGAGATATGTATGTATATTTCATGTATTGTCAAAACATACATATATCTTGACATATAGATTTTGTTTTCAATGATTTAATAAAAAAAATGTGAGATGATTTTGATGTTTATGATTTTCTAAGGAATATTGTACCTTATTGCCATTTTCATGATGCCATGTTTCACATAACATTAGTACACTCACTTCTTTTAAAACTATTTGGACTTTATAGATTAGAGTGTTTGAGTGTTTTGTGTTTCATTGCTATTTCATGAAAATCCTTAGATTTATTCCTTGATAGAAGGATTTCGTACTAGTTGATAAACACTCTCATGTAACTAGTTCGAATTCTTCATGTGTTGTTAATGCTAAGCTTAATTCAAATCTTATTTTTCAAGCTTATGCATTAGATTTTAAAATGGTATCAATATTTTTTATTTGATATCAAAGAGAAAATTCAAAATTTGTTTTGATAAAATAGAATTAATGATTTTGTTTTTATGAGAAAAAATTCAAAATTTTTGATTTGTATTGCCCCTCCTTGACTTCTTTATTTTTGACATAAAGGGGGAGAAAATTGTTGATTTGATTTTACTTTGAACCCTTTGTTGATGATTGACAAAAAGGGGGAGAAGTATTTGTGTTTTTGTTTTGATATATATGCATGATTTCCTTGCTTAAGGGGGAGAAGTATTTGTCCTTCTTACTTAAGGGGAATTAAGATTTGTATTTATGCATATGTGTTTTGATTTATGCAAATAGGAGTAAAAGAGATTTGATTTATGCTTGTTGCATCTCCATATTTGCATCCATATTCATGTGCTTCATGATCATATTTATTATTTATTTTGTATGCATGAGTTAAGGGGGAGCTTCTTTGAAGCTTTACTTTAATCCATGCATATATAACTCCATGAGTTTTGTCATCATCAAAAAGGGGGAGATTGTTGGCCCAAAGGCCTATCACTCTAGTTTGATGATGATCAACTCATGTAGTTATATTTGCTAATGATCTTGTGTTTAATTAGTGACAGATTCATTATCAAGATCTTAGTAGGTGTGGAGCTTCAACAAAGGATTTAAAGACAAGTTGGAAGCTAGCACCGGTTGATTCACGAGCCTATGCATCAAGAACACATCTAGAGATGAGCTCGGTGGATTGCGTGTGTAGACCAAGTCAAGAAAATGAGAAGCCTTCAAGTGAAGACTTCAAGAAGTTGAAGACTTGTGTCTAGGTATAAGATTTTGTTTTGTTTTAGTTAAAATGTAAAGGATAGAATAGATTGGTGGATTGCTCAAGTCTATATCACACACACACTCTTGATAGAACTCTTGATAGAATGATTTTCATAAAAGATTTTCCTAGTTAAGAAAAGATTTTTATTTGTGATAAAATACAATTTGGTTTTTGGTATTTCATAGTTTACATATCTTATATCCAAAACCATGCTTAGAGCCTATTGTTAAAAACTAGATATTTCATCTTGATTGTGTAGTGGATCATATCCACACACACTATGCTTTAAAGTGTAACTTGTTTTTGTATTTGATGGAAATTTGGAAAAACATGTTGTTTTAGAAAAACAGTTTTTATTATGAGCCAATATTTCCAAGTTACAAAAATAGTCAAATCTTTAATAAACATGCCTTGATTTTGTGCAAGCATGTTTCTATATCATAAAACTATTTTTGTAGAATTTCTAAGTATTTATGGGATTTTTATTAAGCCATAAAGACCTATCCTTAAATCCCAAATTTTCAAGTTCTGGCAGTTCTGATTTTTCAGAACTGACAGAGGCCGGTCGACCGGGTCGGTCGACCGGACGTGCACAGCGTGCACGCCTGTGTGCACTGGAGGACGGTCGACCGGACCGGTCGACCGCTTAAGAGAGCTTTGCTCTCGGGAATTATCGGTCGACCGGGCCGGTCGACCGATAGAGAATTTTCTCCCTTCTCCAGTTGCGCGGTCGACCGAGCCGGTCGACCGGAGGCTGCAACGGTCGGATTTTTGACCGTTGCCGGTCGACCGGGCCGGTCGACCGGTAGCTCTGACAGAACCCCAACGGCTCTATTTTCTGTCAGCCTATAAAAGGGGGTCTTGTCAACTGTTTTTGGTAGAAGATTTTAGAGACTCTTGAGCCAATTTTTCTGATACTTTTAGAAGAGTTTTCTCCACAAAATTGAGTGCAAATACTTCCCATCTTAAAGGGATTTTATCAAGAGAGTGTAAAAGTGATTTCTTGTGTTTTTCACCATAGCTTTCTTTCCTTGATTTCTCACACTTCACTTGAGCATCCATAGACATATCTATCCTATAGGAAAGTGTTGTAGTGAGCTTTTGTAATTGGTGATCAAGTGTTAGATCACCAAAGAGATTTCCATTGTATTTTGAGGAGACGGGCAAGTGTGCTCGTGTGGTAGAGTTCTTGTGTGAACTCGGTGGTTTGAGGTGCGCCCTCATTGAGCCGGTGGGCTTGTGGTGTACGGACAAGGGAGTCCGAGAGCTTGTAGTGTTGCGGCACCAAGGAGAGATCCGTTGGGGATCTTGCATAGTGGAAATCCTTCGTGTGTCGAAGGCGGGGATGTAGAGCAAGTGTGCTCGAACCTCGAAACAAACCCTTTGTGTTTGCGATTGCTCACTCTTGCTCTCTTTCTCTTTTTGTCTCTATTTTATATCTTGCATTCAATTTATTGTGTTCATCTTATATATGCATGATATATTCCCTTGTGCTCATAATTGATATACATACTTGCTTGGGATTGTTGTTAACACTAGTATTCAACCAAGAGAGCCAACGCGGCACCTCAACCCATTCAAGGGGAATCTAGAGGAGTTTGTCCAGAGCCTCGCAAGGGGAATTCGGCAACACTCTTGTGTTATACATAAGTGTTCAATTAAAAGAAGTTTAATTTGGTCATCTTAGTTTTAATTCCGCATTATTTGTTCATAAGTGACCATTAGATTAGCCATCACCTATTCACCCCCCTCTAGGTGATCTTTCACACGATACTAATATATAATGACGTGGTAATAGTGATACCATATAATAATCAGTGGGAATATATAAACATGAAAGCAGTGAAAATACATAAACATGTCATATTTTAATACCATCACTACCTAGCCGGTTATCATCTGGTCATGTCTATAGTCGTCTCCAGTTTATATCATAAATAATGTTGTCTAGTGGAATATGCTAGTGGTGACGTGATAGAAGTGGACATGCAGATGTGCATATGCCATATGCCCCTAATACGGTGTCGTGCATATACAGTAATGATGTCTGAGATACAGAACACATAATATATGCAATGCAGAACATGCGTCGTATGCCATGCAATGCAGGACATGTGTCGTATGCCACCACAGAAAGTGTAACATGTATCGGGTAAAGTAACAAATAGACATGTAACATGATATCGGATAAATGATCAGGTACAATAAGAAGTACAACTATACAATAGGAAACATGTATCAGGCAAGGAACAGTAACAAGTAGTAAACATGTATCAGGCAAGTCATGTTATTTATACAATAGTAGCAATCAGTACCACCTGGTATTTTAATTACTCTCTTCCAGTGTCCCATACCACTGGCAGTTCATACTGGAGCCCGCACTCCAGTCGAACCCATCCGGACATGGCCTACGGGTACCATTATCCAAAAGAGAGAGTAACCAAATAACAAGTGTTCCCGACGTCACTATTATGTATACTGGTTTTATTATGTTAATTGGAAACTCATGGTCGAGGAGTTCTTATCGGGTGGGTGTATCTCGTGCATACCCGGGACAACGGCCTTAAACAGACCCCTGGCTGCTGAGACCAGGGCCAGCCCGCTAAGGCTGTAACATGTACGAGAACTCCATGAGCTAATCACAATAACGGGAAACGGGAGCTCATGATAATAACAGACGGTAGCCAGCACTACCCCGTCCCCTGCAGTGGGACAAACAATGGATCCAAACATCCACCCGATATGATCTAGTCAACCGTCAAGTCTCCCCCATACCCAAGTTCTCTTTATGATATGATATGTCAAGTATACAATGTAACAAGAACCAATACAATACATGATATGGGTAACATGATAACTGGACCAGAGCTCTGTTGATAGCATAGAACAATATCACGAGAATCAGGAACAATTTAACATGATCAAGATAACATGAACAATATACCGGGAAACGGGAATAATAGATGTGGGATCCCCACATATCACATATCAACAGTTCTCATGTCCAGTATCGGGAACATCCATATCAGTAACGGGAACATGTATCCAGTAACGGGATTAACAATATCAGTAACGGAAAACAAGCATATAACATGTATCTGATAACATAGAACAATAATACAGGTAATTGAAATGGGGATCCATATGACAAGAATAAAGAAATCATACATGCATGTGTAACAGTGACATGACGAGAATCCATAGCATGATGAGAATAATAATATGAAATGTGGTAGTCATATATGTGTAGCAATAATCCGTGTAATCTATCTGTGTCATAACAGTGGTCCGTGTAGCACAGCATAG
Organism: Agave tequilana; assembly: GCA_038442645.1. Taxonomy (NCBI): domain Eukaryota; kingdom Viridiplantae; phylum Streptophyta; class Magnoliopsida; order Asparagales; family Asparagaceae; genus Agave; species Agave tequilana. The sequence goes on from JAVJIF010007506.1 coordinate 18,407, forward strand.
CATGGCTAGTGAACTACCGTAGCCGTGTAAAGATGATACCAGTGCATGAAATAATGGTATCTAGCATGCATGTCTAGTAACAGTGTAGTGTCACCGAGTATCGTGGATTCGTATACATGTGACTATCGTTCTCTAATTGTGATCCAATATATGACATAATAGTGTTCATGAAGATGGTAACACAGTGACCTGTGTGTCCGTGGCTGTGCAGGTATGATGACCGTGTCTGAATAGTCTATGTTAGTATTTCTTGTTACTATAATTATCTCCTTATTACATCAGGAAATACCTAACCATATTACAGGAATCACCTATTACAATGGGCGTCCAACTAGTACCAGTTAATATTTAATTATTACTGTCTTTTATCCATAATCACGATATATCAATCACTGTTACTAAACATGATAAAATATAATTTATAAAAGAAAAGCACTCACAAACTAGCTACAGGACTGTAGCTCTCGTTCCCACGATCGCAACGGCTCCAAAATCACCTCAATCAGAGTCCGGATGCTCCCGATATCACTCGAACACTAAATCATAACAAATAGGGTTAATTATGTAAATAAAATATTAAATGCAAATACTGAAATGTTACAGGGGGTTTTCTGTAAATATACCTTTAATGGGTTCTGGAGCGGGTCAGGCTGTTAACGGGTCGGGTCCGGATTCACAACCCAAATCCGTTTAACTTAAGTTAATGGGTAGTGGGTTAACGGGTCGGGTTGGAGGAGGTATTGGTTTTCTAGTGAACCCAATTTGGCTTATTGGGTTTGGGTAACCCAAACCCAATAAGAACAAAGACAACAGCAGCAGCAGCAGCAACAGAGTTGCTGCTGCTGGCTGCGGCTGCGCCACCGCCGGCCAGCCCTGCTGGCCGGTGGTGCCGGCCGGCCTGCCGGCGGCGATCCCGGCCGCCGGCGGCGGTCAGCCCACGAGAGAGAGGAAGAGGAAGAGGGAGGGAAAGTGAGTGGAAAAAAAAGAAAAGGAAAAAGAAGAAAAGAAAAACAGAGGAAGAAGAAGAAGTAGAAGAAGAAGAAGAAGAAAAAGAAAAGAGAAAGGAGAAGGATTGGGGGTGGCCGGCTATCGCGGCCGCCGGCGGTGGCCGGCGGCGGCCTGGCTGCGGCGATGGGTCGCCCCCCCTCTTTCCAAAACAAAACCCCTGATTTGCACAGAGAGGGAGAGAGAGAGAGTGGGAAAAAGAGGGAAGGAGAAGAGAGAGAGAGAGGAGAGAGAACTTGGAGAGAGAGAGAGAGAGAGAATCCATGGAGGAGAGAGAGAGGAGGAGGGATTTAAAGGGGGAAAGAAGAGAGAGAGAGGGCGGTGGAGCTACAGTATGGCGGTGGGTGGATCCTTCGTGAAGAAGAGAGAAGGAAAAGAAAAGAAAAGACTTTTAAAAAATAATAAAATACTATTATTTTAATAGGGTCCAAAATTGACTAGTTCCGAACGGTACCCAAAAATTACAGAAAATAGAGAATATTATTCTGAGACGTAAGATGAAAGACGGTTTGTTGAAACTCAATCCGGTTTGCCAATTAATAATCCAGGAGTGTCTCGCCGATACGGGCGACACCAGTTTGGCCGAATTTTCAATAAATTCAGAAAAATCCCCAAAAATACCCGAACGTAGATAATACAATTCTAAGACATACGGTGAAGGTCGATTCTCAAAATTCTACTCCGTTTGTGAAATAAAAATCGGAAGGCTGGTTATCGGTATCGGTCGACACCGACAACGGAGATTTTCCAAAATAATCCAGAAAAATTCTAAAAAATCCTGAAAAATCTACAATATTAGGAAATGATTTTTGAAACTGAAATCAGGTCAATCAGAATACTACAGAAGTCAAATCAAATTTGTACGTCGTATCGCGTACAGATACGGTGATACGTACACCGGGGATCAGGGTGTTACATAAACATGTGGTAAAAAGTTTAGCTTAAATATCAATCAATATGAACTATTTTTGTGTCTTATCATTTTTACCAAAAACCAAAACTGTATTTTCTAAAACTTGAATTTTTGAATAGAAAATACATTTTGTCCAAAGCTCTTCCAAATACAAAAACATGATATTTAAACACTTTGAAGCATGATGCATATGGATAGAAATCCAATATACATGAAACATATACATATCATAGTTTTTGTCCTTAATTCCAAAATATGTTTTGTTAGAAATACCAAAACATAAAACACATGAATAAGTAAGTCAAAACTAAGTTTGTCTAGGAAGTTGAAGCATGCATGTATATAGAACAAATATAATATACATTAAACCATATAAACTTGTTTTGAATCTATTCTTGAAAACCAAGATCGGTTAAATCTAAAACCGAAAACCAAAACATGAAACGTGTGTGTTGTGAACTTGAGCATATCATACTATTCTAATCTTTACAATTAGGATCTAAACCCAAACTAAACTATGGTACCGATGTCTTCTTGTAGAGCGCAATCTCTAAGCCGACTCGATCCCAAAACTCCTTGATCCATCGAGCAAGTGCTATATATGATCTTTGACGCTTGGGCTCTTGAATCAACATGTGGGTAGCTTCCAAATCATCTTGTTGAAGCTAATCACCTACTAATAACTTGACTAATGATCTGAAACTAAAATCACAAGATTATTAGTACACATAACTACATGAGTTAATCATCATCAAAACTAGAGTGGAAGGCCTTTGGGCCAACAATCTCCCCCTTTTTGATGATGACAAAACTCATGGAGTTATATATGCATGGATTAACGTTAAGCTTCAAAGAAGCTCCCCCTTAACTCATGCATAGGATAAACAACTAATAAATGGCTCTAGATACCAATGAAATTATAAAACAAATAAACATGTTCTAGATACCAATTATCAAAAACAAATAAACATGCTCTTGATACCAATTATTAGCAAAAACAAATAAACATGCTCTTGATACCAATGAAAATCTTTAAAAAATAAACATGCTCTTGATACCAATTAAACTAAACATAACATGCTCTAGATACCAATTGAACACAATATATGCAAAAACAAAACTCATGATCTCTTTTACAAGCTCTTGATACCAAAACTAAGCAAACCAAATATGTTCTTTAAATAATGCTTTGGATACCAATTGAACTTTATAAAAACATTTAAAAACATAAAACATGCATAAAACATGCATATAAACTCAAATTCTTCTCCCCCTTTTTGTCAATCATCAACAAAGGGGTTTAAAAACAAAACTAATGAAAACATATTCTTTTTATATTCAAAACAAGGAATCAAAAACAAGGGATGTTCTCCCCTTTTTGTATAAAAATAAATATGATACCAATCAATGAAGTGCATATTGATACCAATTAAAAATGAAACTATACCAATTGAAAAACAAAAATCTAGATACCAATTGATAAGTAAACAATCATCATATCAATTGAAAATAAACAATCTTGATATCTAAACATAAATGTTGATACCAATAGAAATTAAACATAGATCTTTAATACCAAAGTATTGAACATATAAACACATATGATTTTGATAACAATTGAAACTATTGCCAATTGAAATTATTATTCTCTATCATAAAGTAAGGGAGTGGAAAACTAAATACCAATTGAAAAGTTGAAATTACGAGATTTTCTCCCCCTTAATGAAATACTAATAAAAACTATGATAAGGCTCGAATAAGGATACCAATTGAAAACTAAATCAATTGAAACAAGGTTGAAGCTCAAGCTTATCATCATAAACAAGATTTGTGCTTAAAAATATAGGGATATAGTAAGCACAACTAAAACATATATATGTATGATAAGTAGATACCAATAGAAATTGATATACTCTGAAATGAAATCATACATACACACAAATATATGAGTATACAAGAAATGTCAAGATTGATACCAATTGAAAGAATTCAATGATACCAATTGAAACAACAATAAAATCAAGTGTATATCTCATATTCCTATACCTCCCAATCATGGTTCAAGTCTCAAATGATTTTCATTTTAAAGTAAACATGAACATGATCTCCCATCCAACCACCCTTTGATGGTAGGGGTTTTCAAAAATAGATTTACAAATATAGTATGTTTGAAAACTACTACCAAAAGAAGAAGACCGTAGCTAGTTATATGAATCAACTAGTACGAAATCCTTCAAGCAATGGACAAATCCAAAAGATATTTCATGAAGCATGAAAATCACATGATCACTAAACACTCAAAAACCATATAGCACAATTTGTACTCATGAAAACTAAGTCATGAGAAAACATTAAATAAGGTGAGTGTACAAGTGTTGTGAGAAACATATCATCATGAAAATGGACAATCAAGCTCAATATTAAAAACATGAAATTCATGTGAAATCACCAATTGAAATCATCTTAAAAATATGAGATTTATCATACATGTGAAATCACTTAGCAAACATGAAATTCATCCAAACGATTTAAACTTCAAGGCATATGTATGTCATGTACAAACTAAAGTATACATACATATCCTAAACATTATGAGTCCACAAAGAGTATATGCATGAAGGCACGTGGCTCAAGGATGTATATGTATAAAAGATAGTTTGGACAAGATGGACATATACATGAAGTTAAAACAAAATATGTAAAATGATGAATACAAGTCAAATGCAAGAATCATCAAAACTAGACTATACTAGTACATCAAATGAATACAAATGAGCGTTCAAGCACAAACATATATAAAGGTCTATTTGTAGCTCATTTGTTGTACAAGTATAAATCTTCTAGTTATAATGAAAACTAACATCTAAACATGTAATCAAGGCATAAAGCATAGAAACAAAACACAAATCATTTAGACTAGGATTTATACTAGTGTTGTAAACAAGATTATCATGCAAATACATATGTTATTAAACCTATGATGAACATGATAGCTAAAACATGAGGAGAACACAAAATATGGGTCCATACTAAACATGGGTGTCTCAACAACTAATCATGTAAAGCATAAGTCTAATAAACATGGCAAATATCATACTAATCATGAAACAATAAAACATGAGTCATCAAAACATAAATCATAAACATCCATATGAACATTATGTATATGCATGTACATTAGATCTAGGGCATACATGTTAGTTTAAACAAGGTGAGAACACTAAATATAGATCCATATAAAACATGGGTGCTCAAGTAACTAAACATGTATAACACTAATCTAATGAGCATGGCATAGGCATAATGAACAATAAACATGACATGCTATAGAAGGAAGAACATGAAAAGCATGCAAATAAAAATGGGAGTTAGAGAATGATACCAAAACCGATGAAGGTGCATCTCTAGTTCTCCAAACCAATGGTGGTCCTCTCCACCAAATCCCCTTGAGAGTGAAGCATCCAAATGGTTCTCTTTTAGGCTTAAAACGCATCCACCTCAAGGCACCAATACTCTCACGTGATGCGAGAGCTCCCACCTACATCAAAAGTCAAAGAGGTGATTTTTGGTACCCATTTTCTTCTGGGTCCACGGGGGTTAGTATCCTTTCTAACCCAAACAAGATTAGTTGCTAAATTTTCAAGATAAATGCGATCATAACAAAATCTAGCAAGATGGCCTTTTCGGCCACAATGTGTACATGTGTACACATGAGCATACATGTCATGGTTGTGTCCGTGGGAAGCATGTGTATGCCGTGTTGGGTGTGCATGCAAAGATGGACCTTGTTTCTTGCGAACCAAGGTTTCCAAACGTGAATGATTCAATGTGCATTGGCTCAAAGTGGAGCCCAAACATTCAACACTATTCTTCAAAATATTTATATCATTTTTAATAGTGGAAGACAAAGTGGAGCATGCAATAGGTGTGCTAGAACATGAAGCTACATTAGCATGGCAAACATCAATCTCTTTTTGCAAAGAATTATTTTTAATCAAACCCAATCCAATTCTTTAGTAATTGAATCAATATCATTTTTCAAAGTGAGATTTTCTTTAAAAACAAGATCCAATTTAGAAGATAAAATCTCATTGTGCTTTACAACATCATCACAATCATTTTTATTTTTCAAAAATTCATTTTCCTTTAAAACAAGTTCAAGTTGAGATTTAAGTGAGTCACATTCACTTGCAATCTCTTCCTTTTCTTGCAAAACCAATTCAAAGTTAGAACACAAATCCTTTAATTCATTTTGCAAAACAAGATTATCATCTTTCAACAAATCATGTTTTTCCAACAAATTTTCAAGCTTTTGAGCAAGTTCCATATTTAAAGTTTGAACTTCAAAACAACCATGGCAATAGGAACTAGAGCTATCATCAATATGAGAATCCGATTTTACCTCAAGGGAGTTCTTCCCTTGGACCATGAGGCATTGCTCTTCAGACTTTTCTCTCTTAGATCTCCTCATCTTGTTAATTATCCTTGGAAGCTCGGGAGACGTCAAGATGCTCCAAACTGCAAAAGCCGAATCACAGTGATCAAAAACGGGTAAAAGAAATTCATTTAGAGATGCTCTAAGTGCTCTAAGTGCTAATGCATTGGCCTTCTTATGCTTGCTACTATTTGGGAGGGATTCTATGGTAATGGCTTGATAAACTAGATGTCCTAGGTCTTTTAAATGTTTAGTCATATTAGCCTTCCAAGCATCAAGTCTAAAATGGTCAAACATGGGAGGGCTAGCCATAAGTGCAACTATATGTGTGCAAATGAATAATGCAAATGAAGATTAGCAAACCAAGATCACTCCTAGGTGGTTAAACCTAAATATTAGGAACACTAGCTCTGATACCAAATGAAAAGTCACCTAAGGGGGGTGAATAGGTGACAATGCTAATCTGTGAACTAAATGCGGAATTTAAAAACTTAATGCAAATTACACTCAAGTGTGATCAACAAATGATGCACACACAACCAAGCCAAGCAAATATGAATGCACAATATAAATAATTGCAAGGCACAAAGTAAAGAGAGAGATAGAGAGAGAGTCAATAGATCAAGCGCAAACAACGAGATATGTTTCGAGGTTCGAGCACCCAGCTCTACATCCCCGCCTTCGATACACGAAGGATTTCCAATCCACTAGCTTGTCCACAAAGGACTCCCACAAAGGGAACCTCCACTGAGGATTTGGGGCAATCACAATTACAAGGAGTTCCCAACTCCCCTCCTTACAAACACAACCTCCTCCTTGAGGCACTTCTCCAATCCAACAAACAATCACCTCACAACTTGAGGGATTAGCACCAAGCTTACACAAAACACCTCACAACCCAAGTTGCACAACCTCCTCAACACAATGAGGGAAATGGCACAAAGCAAGAATTGGGTTTACAACTTAGTGGTTTCAAACAACAACCACAAAACAATCTCTTTTTCCCACACAAAATCCTATAGAGAAGATAGTAGATTTTAGCTCAAGTGTGGAGAAAACCAATGGAATGAAAATCAGAATCACAAAGAAAAATCCTTGGGAAAACAATAGAAATCAAGATGGTGAAGTTCAATCAAAGCTTTTCCCAAAAACCTTCTTCTTTGATTTTCCAAACCCTAGCAAAAACTCCAAATAGATTGTTCAATATGAGTTCAAAAACTTCTTTTAAATGCAGCAAAAACACCAGAGAGTATGGAAAAATTCGCACCAAAAATCTTAGAGAAAAACTCTTGCAAATGGGGTATTTATAGGCAAATCTGGAAACTAGCCGTTGGTAGCAGATTTGGCCAACATATCACTGCCGGTCGACCGCCCGGTTGACCGTCCAATGGTCATATTCTGACCGTTGACAGCTACCGGTCGACCGCCCGGTCGACCCAACCAAACAGAGAGCAAACTGCTCTCAGTCGGTCGACCGGCCCGGTCGACCGTCTCAGGGACTCCAGACGTGCACAGATCTGTGCACGTCCGTCGACCGGCCCGGTCGACCGGCCCGGTCGACCGTCTCAGGGACTCCAGACGTGCACAGATCTGTGCACGTCCGGTCGACCGGCCCGGTCGACCGGACTTCAGCCAAGTCGACTAATAACCTGGTTTAGTCGACTGGTTGAGTCCTGGACCTGAAAACTGGGTTAGAAACATATTTAAAAATTCTTTTATCATTTCTAAAAATCACCAAAAATAGTTTTATCATTTTGCATTGATATATAAACATGTGATAAAAAGTTTAGCTTAAATATCAATCAATATGAACTATTTTTGTGTCTTATCATTTTTACCAAAACCAAAACTGTATTTTCTAAAACTTGGATTTTTGAATAGAAAATACATTTTGTCCAAAGCTCTTCCAAATACAAAAACATGATATTTAAACACTTTGAAGCATGATGCATATGGATAGAAATCCAATATACATGAAACATATACATATCATAGTTTTTGTCCTTAATTCCAAAATATGTTTTGTTAGAAATACCAAAACATAAAACACATGAATAAGTAAGTCAAAACTAAGTTTGTCTAGGAAGTTGAAGCATGCATGTATATAGAACAAATCTAATATACATTAAACTATATAAACTTGTTTTGAATCTATTCATGAAAACCAAGATCGGTTAAACCTAAAACCGAAAACCAAAACATGAAACGTGTGTGTTGTGAACTTGAGCATATCATACTATTCTAATCTTTACAATTAGGATCTAAACCCAAAACTAAACTATGATACCGATGTCTTCTTGTAGAGCGCAATCTCCAAGCCGACTCGATCCCAAAACTCCTTGATCCATCGAGCAAGTGCTATATATGATCTTTGACGCTTGGGCTCTTGAATCAACATGTGGGTAGCTTCCAAATCATCTTGTTGAAGCTAATCACCTACTAATAACTTGACTAATGATCTGAAACTAAAATCACAAGATTATTAGTACACATAACTACATGAGTTAATCATCATCAAAACTAGAGTGGAAGGCCTTTGGGCCAACACCCCTATCTTCGTACTCCCCTCCCATTGGGTTTTACCTATAAATATTGGGTTTTTCAGAACGACAAGAACGATCAAGTAGAGAGTAGAATTTAGGCTAATTTGTAGTTTGTAACATAGGTTTTTTATTTTCTTTCATGTAATTTTTATTTTCTTTATGTAACTGAGAGGAGAGGATACTTTCATGGAGGAATGAGAGCAAGCTTGTACTGAAGGTGACACCGGTGTAAATGATCTTTTCTTCTATTGTTATTTGAATCGAATCGAAGTTTCTTTTTCTTATTTACTCTTGATTTCGTTTACTTCCCTCTTCTATGTTTTTGGATCCAAATGAAACTTTGCTTTGCCCTTGCAAGTGCCGTTGATGACTTATGGTGATGGATATCCATTTTTATGATAGTGTAGTTTGCCCCTTCAATTCATAGTGTAATATAGGAATGGCCAAGATCCTTTTTGTCATACTTCACTTGCCTTCAAGCAAAGGTACATCGTCGATACGGGTCAAAGGTAAGCAGGCGCCAAAGAGGTAAATAACTTTTTTAGGTTTTAGTTTTCCTTTCTTTTAATTTTAGTGTAAATTACCAGCACCACAATCTTCCAAATCTCTTTCACTCTTTTTCAACTTCTTTGTACATATCTACTTTCGTTTTCTCCACCTTCTCTATCTACCACTTTCTTCCTTACTTAACTTTAACTTTTTTTCATTTTCTTTTAAAGAACTAAAAGAAGATCTTTAACCATTCTTTGTAGCATAAAAGAGAACTTATTAAAAAGCTTCAATCGCTAATCCCTCCTTATGGATCACAACCCGCATAGCCACTTACTATAGCAGTAGTATTGAGCACCTTGCACTATTGTTATAAAAGTTTTGAAATTCTATATTCTTTGTGTAGGTAAAATCTCAATCAAATTTTGACGCCGTTGTCGGGGAGGGACGGTAAGTAATTCTCTTTTTAGTTTACATTTTTTGGTTAACTTTCTTCTTTGTTCTTGGTGTACAGATTTAACAATAAGGAATTTTTGTTGCAGTGGATATATAAGTGGCCCTGGACTCTGCTCAAGAAAGCAGAGCCCAAAATTCTCAGATTTGCTACATTCTTGTGGCAATCTGAGTGAACTACTAACCTGTATTTTCTGCAGGTTGGCTGAATTGCATAGTTTAATATTTGTAGCATTTATTTCCTTGTTTGACTCATTGTATATACATTTCTAAGACAATAGTAAAAAAGTTGATTGTAAATGCTAAAAATGATTTAGACTTTACATTTAGATACGTGTCTATTTTATTACATTTTCTATTTACTGTTGAAGAGTGCTGGAGCCAAGGTATGTGTGCATAGCATTTAGTGTAAGGTTCATTCTTGTATGAAATATTGCTTGAGTGTTACTTTTTTCTATATACTTTGTATACTGTACTAATTGATTTAAGGGCTTGTCCTATAAATAAGATAAGGTGGGAAAATCATTACCCTCCCTTATCTCACAAACAATCTCCTCACTCACTAACCCAAGCCTAATTAAAACTGAATAGACATTGGCCCTAGGGACATCTCGGACTCAAATAGGAGACTAACCTAAGGGAGAACTTTATTTGAAACTGACTCTTGCCAAATCGGTGACTAAGGTTAGGGATTGAGGGGTGAAACCCTGAAGGCTGGTAGTTTGGCTTAATTAGGCCCGTCGCTTTTGCGCGATAGCTCCCACCAATCTTGCCCCTACCTGGCCGATTAACTTGTGGTCAGATTCAACAATATAGCCCCCATGGACAGTCTAACCAGTTAGGAGTAAGGTTTACCATAACTTAGGTTAGATTTTTTTTCTTTTTATTTGTTTTTTTTGTTTGTTTTTCTCTATTTGTGTTTGACATTTCTTGTGTGATATGGCTTATAACAATAATTTTTCTAATTTTAATGGTAATCCATATTACACCCTGACCTCTTTTTCGGATATTACCAACCCGGCATATCATAACTTTAACCAACCTAGTGTGCCGGATTGGTCTTATCTGAATCAATATAACCCATACCCTTAATTTTATGACCATAATTTATAGAATAATTTCAACTCTTCACAGAGTCAATGGGGATTCACCTCCCCCGAGTCCAATTTTCAACCAACTTGTCCACTTTATCTACCTTGTCTACAATATTTCCAAGATTCAACTCAGTTCCGCCAGCTGAAAATAGAAAATCATCAATCTTGAAAATGAGTATGCGTGAGTCCAAGCAACAATCACAAAATATGACGGACTGATGATTTCACCATAATTTTCAAAACAAAACTTCATCCTTTCAAGTCCAATCGCAACAAAATGAAGAACCAATCGACTATGAAAAGATGCTTGAAGCCATGACTCAGGCTCAAATCGCTTGTAATCATGACATAGATCTGAAATCACCTAGAGGGGGGTGAATAGGTGATATGGCTAATCTAGAAACTAAATGCGGAAGCTAAAAACAATTTGCAACTACACTTAATACAACCAACGAGTGTAGCCGAATTCCCCGTGAAGGGCTCTGGACTAACTCCTCTTGATTCCCCTAGATAAGGGTTGAGGTGCTATATGAAGCTCTCGTGGTTAAGTATAAGTGAGGCACACAAACACAAGCCAAGCATATAATGGATATAGACAATATGAAATAATTCAAGGCACAACACAAGCAAATATGATATGAATGAAATGAATGATGCACAACACAAATAAAGGAGAGAGAGTTAAGAGACAATGGATCAAACGCAAACACAAAGATATGTTTCGATGTTCGAGCCCCTAGCTCTACGTCCCCGCCTTCACCGAGAAGGATTTCTAATCCACTAGGAGTACCGAACTCCTCTCTCAACCAATACAATGCCACCGAGGCAATACAACCACAATCCACCTCTACCGAAGAGGGATCCAAATACCAAACTCCACCTCTCACTAGAGGAAGCAAACCAACAATCTCAACCTCTACCAAAGAGGGAGCACCCACAATGAAAGGGTTTACAACTTGGTGGTATCTTTCAACCACAAACAATTCCTTTTCCCACAAACAATGATCCTAATAGAATAGGATAGAAGATATGATCAAGTGTGGAAAACAAAGTGTTTTGATCAAAGAAATTCTCTTGGGAAAACACCAAAATAGATATAGAAGTTTAGATCAAAAACTAATTCCCAAAACCCTAATTTCTTTGAAATAAACAAAACACTTAAAACAAATAAGATTGATCTTTTGGCACAAAAACACTTTTGAAAACTTGTTTTAAACACCAAGAAAAGAGAGAAATTTTAGCTCTTGAAAAACTTGGCCAAAATCCCAAAGGAATGGGGTTTATATAGGCCCAAACAGAAAACTAGCCGTTAGGCTGAATCCTCAGCCTGAGACGGCTGGCGGTCGACCGCCCAGTCGACCGCTAACGGTCATAAATATGACCGTTGGAGCATCCCGGTCGACCGCAGATTTACAGAGAGCAAAGCTCTCTGTCCGGTCGACCGCCGGTCGACCGGCCCAGTTGCCTGGCCAACGTGCACGGATCTGTGCACGTCGGTCGACCGACCGGTCGACCGGCTCTGGAATACGGTCGACCGTCTCGGTCGACCGCCAAAGCCTGGCAGCCAAATTTCCTGGGACAGAAAAACAGTTTAAAAATATTCTTAAAAATACTTAAAATCTTCTAAAAATCCCCAAAAATAGTTTTAACATTTTACATTGATATATAAACATGTGATAAAAATTTCAACTCAAATATCAAGCAATTTGAACTATTTTTGTGTCTTATCATTTTTACCAAAAACCAAAAACTGTATTTTATCAAACTTGGATTTTTCAATAGGAAATCTGATTTTTCCTAAAAACTCATGAATAGACATATCAAAATAAGTTTGTCTAAGATATGAAGTATGTATGTATATTGAACACATCTAATATACATAAAAACCATTTAAACTTGTTTTGATCTAAACTATTCATGAAAATCAAAATTCATAAAACGTGTGTGTTGTGCACTTGAGCATATCAACTATTCTAAGCTTTACAAATGGATCTAAAACACACTAAACTATGGATACCTAAGTCTTCTTGACGATCTTCCATCTTCAATCGACTCGGTCCAAAACGCCGTGATCCAACGAGCAAGGCTATGTATGATCTTGATGCTCGGGCTCTGGAATCACCATGTGAAGGCTTCCAAAACTCCTCTTTTTGAAGCAATCACCAACTAATATCTTGCTAAATGATCTGAAACTAAAACCACAAGATTATTAGTAAACATAACTACATGAGTTAATCATCATCAAAACTAGAGTGGAAGGCCTCTGGGCCAACAATCTCCCTCTTTTTGATGATGACAAAACTCATGGAGTTATATATGCATGGATTAAAGTAAAGCTTCAAAGAAGCTCCCCCTTAACTCATGCATAGGAATAAACAATATATATGTGCAATGAAAGCTCATAAACATGTATGCATAGTTATGCATAAAACAAGGTACCAAACAAAGACATGCTCTTGATAACAAACATATGAAATGCATCATGCATAAAACGTGCTCTGGATACTAATAAAAACATGCTCTTGATACCAATTAAACAATTAAATGACAAACTAATAAATAAAACAGAACATGTATATAAAACATGCATATAAACTCAAATACTTCTCCCCTTTTTTGTCAATCATCAACAAAGGGGTCCAAGTAAAAAAACAAAACATTCTTCTCCCCCTTTTTGTTCGAAACAAAGAATCAACAAAGGGGTTAAAAGCAAATAAAACAATGTTTTTCCTTTTTGTCTAAAAATGATGTAAATAAGGGGTGACAATCAATTAAGATATCAATTAAAAATATGTCAAAGTAGAGCATCTTGATACCAATTGAAAGGAAACAAAAAAACATTGATACCAATTTTAAGAAAAACACATAAAAATCTTGATACCAATTGAAATTAAACATAACAAATTTGAATTTCTAAACAAAAATTTTGATACCAATTGTAAATATTTTTCATTTTGAACATATGATACCAAATTGAAATTTTCAATCATAAAGTATGGGAGTGGAAATTAAATACCAATTGAAAGATAAAAATACAAGTTTTCTCCCCCTTTATGAAATACCAAAAGAAACAATGAATAAGCTTGTATATGGATACCAATTGAAAACTAGTCAATTGAAACAAGATAGTCATTATAAAAATAAGCTTTATTATGATCAAAATTTGTGCTCTAAGATATATGAATATAATAAGCACAAATAAAAACATATATATGTATGAAAAATTAGATACCAATTGAAATTGATACTCTTTGAAGTGCAAGCATACATATAAAAAAAATATATGAGTATACAAAAAAAAATGTCAATATTGATACCAATTGAAAGAATCCAATGATACCAATTGAAAACAACAATAATAACAAATGTATATCTCATATAACCTATCCTCCCAACCATGTTCAAGTTTAAAATGATTTTCACTATAAAGCATACATGAGCATGATCTCCCATCCAACCACCCTTGGAAGGTAGGGGTTTCCAAAAATAGATTTGAAAATAATGTATGTTTGAAAACATCTACCATAACGAAGAATACGAACTAGTTAAATGGAAAAACTTGTTAACTAGTACGAAATCCTTCAAGTAAAGAATAAATCAAAATTATATTTCATGAAACTATGTAAATCACATGATCACTAAAACACTCAAAGTCATAAAGCTCATATCATACTCATGAAAACATAATCATGAGAAACATATAAAGTGAGTGCACAAGTATAATGTAAAACATGGCATCATGAAAATATGCAATCAAGCTCAATATTCCTTAAAACATGAAAAATCATCAAAGCTTATTTAATCTTCAAGGCATATGTATGTCTTATATAAACTAAAGCATACATACATATCCAAACACAACGAGTCCACAAATGTATATGCATGAAGGCACGTGGCTCAAAGGATGTATATGTATAATCAATAGTTTGGATAAAATGGACATATACATGAAGTTAAACTAAAACACATGAAAAACATGGATAAAATATGAATACAAGTCAAATGCATGAATCATCAAAACTAGACTATACTAGCACATTTAATGGGTACAAATAAGCAATCAAGCACAAACATATATAGATTTATTTGTGGCCCACTATACGTACGAGTATATACCTAGTCTTAATGAAAACTAACATTTAAACAAGTAATCAAAACATGAAGCATCAAACAAGTCAAAAATCAACATGATAAACATAAAAACAATCATTATGTAAATCCACATGCTATTAGAGCTAAGATAAACATGATAGCTAAACAATGGTGAGAACACAAAAATAATAGTCCATATTAAACATGGGTGTCTCAAAAGCTATACATGCATGTCAAGGGTCTAATAATCATGACATTAACATAATAATCTATAAACATCAAAGCATGCTATAAATAATGAACATGAAAGGCATGCAAAAATAAATAAGGAGTAAAAGACCGTTACCAAAACTATGAGGCAACTCTCCATGACTCCAAAACAAGGTGGTCCTCCCACCAAACGTCCCTTGAAAGTGATGCATCCAAATGATTTCCATGAAGCTCGGAACGCATCCATTCCAAGGTACCGCTACTCTCACGTCATGTGAGAGCCCACATCTACATCATAAACAAGAGGGGTGGTCTTTGGTACCCATATCATTTTGGGTCCATGGGGGTTAGTACCTTCTCTAACCCAAACAAAATTATTTGCTAAATTAGAAACATGTATACGATCATAGTAAAATTTAGCAAGGTGGCCCTTACGTCCACAATGTGTACAAGTGTACACATGAGCATACAAAGCGTGATGGTGGTGACCGTGGGTAGCATGTGTATGCCGTGTAGGGTGTGCATGCATAGATGGAACTTGTTTCTTTCGAAAAAAATTCCAAACGTGTATGGCCCACAACACATTGGCTCAAAGTGGAGCCCAAACAATCTACATTCTTCTTAAGCATGGATATATCATTGTTAATTAAAGAAGAGGTGTGACATGTAATAGGTGATCTTGATGAATCTATCCTAGCATGGCAAACATGTGAATCTATATTATTTTTAAAAGAAAATTTTTTCTTTAAACAAACATCTAATTCATTTGAAATAGAAATTATTTTTATTTTCAAAGAGTCATTTTCTTTTATAACAAATCAAGTTTTGAAGTTAAAACTTTATTTTTCTTCAAAACATCATTACAATCATTTCTATTTTTCAAAAGTTCATTTTCTTTTAGGGCAAGATCTAGTTGAGACTTTAATGAATCCCTCTCATTAGAAATCTCCACTTTCTCTTGCAAAACAATGTCAAGTCTAGAAATCAAATTTTTATTTTCATTGTTAAGGCCTAGACTTTTCTTTTTCAAAACATTATATTTTTCTATTAATTTTTCACAAACAATAGATAGTTCTTCATTCAAAGCATTAGCATCCACATATTCATCACATGAAGAAATAGCATCAAAACTATCTAGTTGAGATTCCGATTGTACCTCAAGGGAGTCATTCCCTTGGACCATGAAGCATTGTGAGTCGGATTCTCCACTAGACTCCTCCGGTTGGATTGGCAATTGAAGCTTGGAGGTGGATGTGGTTATCAACTTGTTCCACACTGCAAAGGCGAAATCAAGGTTAGAAACATGCATAAGATAATCTTTAGAGAGCGTGCTTCTAATAGCCTCTAGGGCTTGTGCATTGGCCCCTATATGATTGCTATTACCAAGATAGCATTTCTTGGTAGCGGTAAGGAAAACATGCAAGCCTAAGGTTTGTAGGTAAATGGACATCTTAGTCTTCCAAACAATGATATTGGAAGAATCAAACATAGGTGGGGTCATGAAGTCCATGGGCGTAAACTATATGTGTGCAAACAAATATATGCAAATACAAATGTAGATTAGCTAAACCAAGATCTCACTCCTAGGTTGTTAAACCTAAAGTATCAGGAGCGGAGGCTCTGATACCAATTGAAATCACCTAAGGGGGGGTGAATAGGTGATATGGCTAATCTAGAAACTAAATGCGGAAGCTAAAAATAATTTGCAACTACACTTAATACAACCAACGAGTGTAGCCGAATTCCCCGTGAAGGGCTCTGGACTAACTCCTCTTGATTCCCCTAGATAAAGGTTGAGGTGCTATATGAAGCTCTCGTGGTTAAGTATAAGTGAGGCACACAAACACAAGCCAAGCATATAATGGATATAGACAATATGAAATAATGCAAGGCACAACACAAGCAAATATGATATGAATGAAATGAATGATGCACAACACAAATAAAGGAGAGAGAGTTAAGAGACAATGGATCAAACGCAAACACAAAGATATGTTTCGAGGTTCGAACCCCTAGCTCTACGTCCCCGCCTTCACCGAGAAGGATTTCTAATCCACTAGGAGTACCGAACTCCTCTCTCAACCAATACAATGCCACCGAGGCAATACAACCACAATCCACCTCTACCGAAGAGGGATCCAAATACCAAACTCTACCTCTCATTAGAGGGAGCAAACCAACAATCTCAACCTCTACCAAAGAGGGAGCACCCACAAAGAAAGAGTTTACAACTTGGTGGTATCTTTCAACCACAAACAATTCCTTTTTCCCGCAAACAATGATCCTAATAGAATAGGATAGAAGATAAGATCAAGTGTGGAAAACAAAGTGTTTTGATCAAAAAAATTCTCTTGAGAAAACACCAAAATAGATATAGAAGTTTAGATCAAAAACTAATTCCCAAAACCCTAATTTCTTTGAAATAAAAAAACACTTAAAACAAATAAGATTAATCTTTTGGCACAAAAACACTTTTGAAAACTTGTTTTAAACACCAAGAAAAGAGAGAAAATTTAGCTCTTGAAAAACTTGGCCAAAATCCCAAAGGAATGGGGTTTATATAGGCCCAAACAGAAAACTAGCCGTTAGGCTGAATCCTCAGCCTGAGACGGCTGGCGGTCGACCGCCCGATCGACCACCAACGGTCATAAATATGACCGTTGGAGCATCCCGATCGACCGCCCCGGTCGACCGCAGATTTACAGAGAGCAAAGCTCTCTGTCCGGTCGACCGCCCGGTCGACCGGCCCAGTTGCCTGGCCAAACGTGCACGGATCTGTGCACGTCGGTCGACCGACCGATCGACCGGCTCTGGAATACGGTCGACCGTCTCGGTCGACCGCCAAAGCCTGGCAGCAAATTTTCTGGGACAGAAAAACAGTTTAAAAATATTCTTAAAAATATTTAAATTCTTCTAAAAATTCCCAAAAATAGTTTTAACATTTTGTATTGATATATAAACATGTGATAAAAATTTCAACTCAAATATCAAGCAATTTGAACTATTTTTGTGTCTTATCATTTTTACAAAAAACCAAAAAACTATATTTGTCAAACTTGATTTTTCAATAGGAAATCTGATTTTTCCTAAAAACTCATGAATAGACATATCAAAATAAGTTTGTCTAAGATATGAAGCATGTATGTATATTGAACACATCTAATATACATAAAAACTATTTAAACTTGTTTTGATCTAAACTATTCATGAAAACCAAAATCCATAAAACGTGTGTGTTGTGCACTTGAGCATATCAACTATTCTAAGATTTACAAATGGATCTAAAACACACTAAACTATGGATACCTAAGTCTTCTTGACGATCTTCCATCTTCAAGCCGACTCGGTCCAAAACGCCGTGATTCAACGAGCAAGGCTATGTATGATCTTGATGCTCGGGCTCTGGAATCACCATGTGAAGGCTTCCAAAATCCTCTTTTTGAAGCAATCACCAACTAATATCTTGCTAAATGATCTGAAATTAAAATCACAAGATTATTAGTAAACATAACTACATGAGTTAATCATCATCAAAACTAGAGTGGAAGGCCTCTGGGCCAACAAGATCTAATAGTCCAAACTCTCTATTTCACCATTTGACCATTTCTGATGTCGTTAACCATTCTGTTAGAGCAAAAAATCATGTTGTTTTGGAAAACAAGATTCCATTTTAGTACACCCGTTTGAACTTGTCCAAACTCCAAATTTAAAAATGACATTAACAGTTTGACAAGTTATCCCTTTCCTGAAATTGAACTTGAGAATGAATATGATCCTGAACCTCAACTTGGTGATTCAATTCTACTTCCTGATTGAATAATGACTCCGGTGTCTTCACCTGATTTTAATCTTTTCTCGAGTCAACATTGGATCCTGTGCTAATTTATCATGAAATTGAATCGCCAATCTTTTATGATCATCATATTGAACTTGACCAATTTCATACTTTGAAAGTCCTATTGACAAATTGGCAAGTTGTCATTTTTATGAAATCGAACTCAATGAGAAATGTGACCTAGATTCTCAGATTTGTGATCCAGTTCAACTTCTTGAATCAATATTGACTCCTGTTTTGTTACCCAACTTGAGCAATAATTTAGAGTCAGTTTTGATTCCTATACCTGACATTCTTGAACTTTAATCACCAATATTAAGTCACATTCCTTTGTTGGAAATGAATGTGGACTTGAGTTTCAAATTCTTGATTTGGACCCACTTCCTGAATCAATCTCGACTCCTAACCTTTTACTTGATTTAAGTCACTTTCCTGAGTTGGTAATAGTTCTTGTACTTCCTAAGTCCAAGTCAATCATTCCATCTTTTCACACTCCATTTTGGGACAAGGGTGTTGATAAAATTAACTCCGAAATTATTTGTGAAATTTGGAAATTTTATGGGGTTAAATTCTTAATAAAAAAGCATTCATGTGTACATCATTTTAGTGGGTTATATTAGAGAGGTTTCTGGTGGGTTCCTCCTAACTCCACGCAAATTCGATTGGGCCGCATTTCGTGGACCAATCAGACCACCACCGGAACCACCACCTTAAGGTAATATTTTCCTTCCCTTTCTTCTTTTTCATGCATCTATGCATTAATTCATACATTGAGGACAATGCATGAGATAGGTGTAGGGGAGGGTTCTAACATAACAGGTTTTTCTTTTTATTAAAAAAATTAACATTTTCTTTACTTTTAAAAACATTTTAAAAATAGAAACAATATTTTAACATATTTTTTTGTAAGAAATTAAGTCAATTTTAAGGAATAGGAGAATCATAATTAGGATTTCTTATACTTGGTCAAAATAAAATTATTTGTTTGATTTCTAAGGTGAGCAAGAAAATTTGTGAAAGTAATTTAGTCTTGATCTTTACCTTGATAATATATGCATGCTTTATACACTTACACACTTAGGGTTCAAAAAAAAAGATTCTTATGCGTTATTAAAAAAGGAAAAAAAAAAAAATATATATATAAAAAATCCTCCGATTAAGCTGGATATTTGTGCCTCATAAAGCATAAGTATTCACGCCTAAAGGCGATTCATACAATAAAATCCTTAGTTTTGTGGCCTTATTTGCTCGAGTCCTTAAATTCTTGGGGTGTCTTCTCACCCGGTGCTTTAAGACCGTTTGGTTTGGGAGTCACCGATTAAAGGCTCGTTACATGGGCAGATTAGAGAGCCTAATAGAACTAAGGAATATTACCACTAAAAATAAAAACATAAATAAATAAGGCATAAGCGTTAGAGTTAAAGAACCCTTAGTCAAAATTTCACGGTCACAAAGGTGCATATGACTTAGGGTAAAATAATAGATTATATGAGAAATACAATTTGACTCTTTACTTGATTGACAACAAATTTTTGAATAGAGACTAAGTTTAGGAATGAAAAATTCAGTTTTCCTATAACTTATAGATTACTTAAATCTTACAATAATATTTCAAATATTTTTCTTTCAAAATGTGTTTTCAAAATACTAACATTTTTTCTCTTTCTTTACGAATTTTGTGCGTGTAATCTACTGAAAATCCTCACGAGACAAAACTCGTCCTCTAGGAAAAACCTAGAGGTTTAACGGCTTGTTGCACATGCTCAGTGCAATCGCGTGACCTGCGAAAGTGGTCTAATAATTTTTTGTTTAGTTGTTTTGCTCAAGGACGAGCAAAAGATAGGTATGGGGGTGTGATCAGTCGCTAATATTACACATTCGTTATTATATTCTCATACTTATTATAGAATAAACTCCGCTTTTTCCTAATTATTGTTTAAATTATTTTGCAGGCCCATTACTAAAGGAGAGGGAAGAGGAACGAGCCCAAAAGCTCATCAAAATTCTGATTTAAATCAAAATTAATTCAAAGTCAGTAAATCAGGACAAATCAGGTCGGTTCAGATCGGTTGAAAATCAGTTAAAAATATATCTCTTCAAATAATCGGTTAAAAACAACGATCAAAGGCCGTTTCATCAAATCAAGGAGCTGAAACGAGAAATCAGAACCAGATAAAATAATCTCTCGAAACCAGGGACCCCCACCATTTGGGTGTGGCCACCTGGCCACACCCAGGCTGCAAAAACACGGCCAAAGCTATGTTTTCGCGGGTTTGTTGCAACAGTTGGGGAGCGTTTGCTCCCCCTATCTTCGTACGCCCCTCCCCATTGGGTTTGCCTATAAATACTGATTTTTCAGAGCGTACAGGAATAACCAAACAGATAGTAGAATTTAGGCTAATTTATAGTTTGTAACTTAGATTTTTTATTTTCTTTCATGTAATTTTTATTTTCTTTATGTAACTGAGAGGAGAGGATACTTTTATGGAGCAATGAGAGCAAGCTTGTACTGAAGGTGACCCCGGTGTAAGTGATCTTTTCTTCCATTATTATTTGAATCGAATCAAAATTTCTTTTTCTTCTTTACTCTTGTTTTCGTTTACTTTCCTCTTCTGTATTTGTGGATCCAAATGAAACTGATAGCCTCGAAGTTGTCTTACCCTTGCAAGTGTCATTAATGACTTATGGTGATGGATATCCATTTCTATGATAGTGTAGCTTGCCCTTTCAATTCAAGTGTAATACGGGAATGGCCAAGATCCTATTTGTCATATTTCGCTTGCCTTCAAGCAAAGGTACATCGTCGATACGGGTCAAAGGTAAGCAGGCGTCGAAGAGGTAAGTAACTTTTTTAGGTTTTAGTTTTTCTTTCTTTTAATTTTAGTGTAAATTACCAGTACCACAAACTTCCAAATCTCTTTCACTCTTTTTCAACTTCTTTGTAGATATCCACTTCCATTTTCTCCACCTTCTCTATCTACCACTTTCTTCCTCACTTAACTTTAACTCTTTTTCATTTTCTTTTAAAGAACTAAAAGAAGATCTTTAACCATTCTTCGTAGCATAAAAGAGAACTTACTAAAAAGCTTCCATCGCTAGTCCCTCCTTATGGATCACGACCCGTATAACCACTTGTTATAGCAGTAGTATTGAGCACCTTGCACTATTGCTATAAAAGTTCTGAAAATCTATATTCTTTGTGCAGGTAAAATTTCAATCAAGAGTCCTGGAGCAAAAGGTACGTATGGATAGCATATAGTTTAGGAAACATTATTGGGTGATATTTGCTTGTGAATGTTACTTTTCTATATCTTGCACACTTTGCACAATCAATCTTAAGGGCTTGTCCTATAAACAAGATAAGGTGGGGAAGTCATTACCCTCCCTTAGCCCATAAATCATCTCCTCACTCATTAACCAGTCTAACTAAAACTGAGTAGATATTGACCCTAGGGACATCTCGGACTCATATATGAGACTGACCTAAGGGGAAAGTTGATTTGAATTTGACTCTTACCAAATCAGTGTCTAAGGTTGGGAATTGAGGGACGAAACCCTGAAGGTTGGTGGTTTGGCATAATTAGGCCCGTTGCTTAGGTAAGGATACCTCCCACTGATCTTGCCCCTACCTGGTCGATTAACTGGTGGTCAAATTCGGCAATATATCCCCTGTGGACAGTCTAACCACTTAGGAGTCATCTAGGTCTAAGGTTTACCCTAACTTAGATTAGATTTTTTCTTTTTGTTTGTTTATTTGTTTGTTTCTCCCTGTTTGATTTTTCTTGTGTGATATGGCTTATAACAATAATTTTTCCAATTTTAATGGTAATCCATATTTCAACCCATTTGACTCGGATAATTCCAACCAGATTTTTTACAATATGAATCAACCAAATACATTGGGTTGGACTTATCCGAATCAATACAACCCATGCCCCCAATCTTATGAGCATAATTACCAAAATGATTCCAACTCTTTACAGAGTTAATGGGGATTCACCTCCCACGAGTCCAATTTTCAACCAACTTGTCCTCCTTATCCACCTTGTCTATAATTTTCACAATATTCATTTCCCGATTTTGCTTCCTATACTCCTTTTCTATACCAACCCATTGAAGAAAAATCTGAGCTAGAAAAGAGTATAGAAGCCATGCAGGAGGCCAAACGAAAATTTCAAGCCTCCCCAATTCACAATATTTCCAAGATTCATACTCAGTTCTACCAGTTCAAAATAGAAAACCATCAATCTTGAAAATGAGTTTGCGTGAGTCTGAGCAACAATCACAAAATCTGATAGGCTCACGATTTCACCACAAATTTCAAAACAAAACTTCATCTTTTCAAATCAATCGCAACAAAACAAAGAATCAATTGACTATGAAAAGCTACTTGAAGCCATGACTCAGGCTCAAATCACTCATAATCATGACATAGATATAATGGTCAAAACTCTCCATTCTCACCCTTTGATCATTCCTGATGTCGCTAACCATTCTGTTAGAGCCAAAGAATCATGTTGTTTTAGAAAACAAGATTCTATTTCAGCACATCCATTTGAACTTGCCCAAACTCCAAATTTTGAAAACCACATTGATATTTTGGAGAGTTATCCCTTTCCTGAAATTGAACTTGAGAATGAATATGATCCTGAACCTCAACATGGTAATTCAATTCTACTTTCTGATACAATATGACTCTGGTGTCTTCACCTTATTTCAATTCTTCTCCAGAGTCTACATTGGATCCTGTGCCTGTCCATCGGGAAATTGAATCACCAATCTTTTATAATCATCATATTGAACCTGACCAATTTCATACTTCTGAAAGTCCTATTGACAACTTGGCAAGTTCTCATTTTTACGAAATGGAACTCAATGAAAAATGTGACCTTGAGTCTCAAATTTGTGATCCATTTCAAATTTCTGAATCAATATTGACTCTTGTTTTGCTATCTGATTTGAGCAATATTTTAGAGTCAGTTTTGATTCTCATACCTGTCATCCTTGAACTTGAATCACCAATCTTAGAAAGTCACATTCCATTATGGAAAAATGAATGTGGACTTGAGTTTCAACTTCTTGATTTGGACTCACTTCCTGAACAAATTTTGACTACTGAACCTTTACTTGACTTCAGTCATTTTCTTGAGTCGATTGTAGTTCATTCCCTTACTGATTTTAGATCAATCATTCCATCTTTTCATACTCTATTTTAGGATAGAGGTGTTGATAATAATGACTCTGAAATTAGTCTCAAAGTTTGAAAATTAGATGGGGTAAAATTCTTAATAAAAATCATTCATATATACATCATTTTAATGGGTTATATTAGAGAGGTTTCTGGTGGGTTCCTCCGAACTCCACGCAAATTAGATTGGGCCACATTTCGTGGACCAATCAGACCACCACTAGAATTACCACCTTAAGGTAATATTTTCCTTTACTTTCTTCTTTTTCATCCAAATATGCATTAATTCATACATTAAGGACAATGCATGAGATAGGTGTGGGGGAGGGTTTTAACATAACTTAGGTTTTCTTTTTATTATTAAAAAATTTATTATTAACATTTTCTTTACTTTTAAAAAATTTTTTAAAGATAGAAACAATATTTTGACATATTTTTTGTAAGAAATTAAGTCAATTTTATGGAATAGGAGAATCATAATTAGGATTTCTTATACTTGGTCAAATAAGATTATTTGTTTGATTTCTAAGATTAGGAAGAAAATTTTTGGAAGTAATTTAGTCTTGATCTTTACCTTGATAATATATGCATGCTTTATACACTTACACACATAGGGTTCAAAAACAAAGATCCTTATATCTTATTTAAAAAAAAGAACAAGGAATATATATATATATATATATATATCCTCTGATTAAGCTGGGTATTTGTGTCTCATAAAGCATAAGTATTCACGCTTAAAGGCGGTTCATATAATAAAATCCTTAGTTTTGTGTCCTTGTTTGCTCGAGTTCTTAAGTTCTTGGGGTGTCTTCTCACCGGTACCCTAAGACCGTTTGGTTTGAGAGTCACCGATTAACGGCTCGTTACATGAGCAGATTAGAAAGCCTAATAGAACTAAGGAATAATACCACCAAAAATAAATAAATAAATAAGGTATAAGAGTTAGAGTTAAAGAACTCTTAGTCAAAATTTCAGGTCACGAAGGTACATATAACTTAGGGTAAAGTAATAGATTAGATGAGAAGTACAATTTGACTACTTACTTTGATTGATAACAAATTTTTGAATAGAGACTAAGTTTAGGAATGAAAAATTCGATTTTCCTATAACTTATAGATTACTTAATTCTGATAATAATATTTCAAATATTTTTCTCTTTTAAAATGTGTTTTTTCAAATACTAACATTTTCTCTTCCTTTATAGATTTTGTGGGTGCAATCCACTCAAAACTCTCACAAGATAAAACTCGTCCTCTAGGAAAAATCTAGAGGTTTAACGGCTTGTTGCACATACTCAGTGCAATTGTGTCACCTGCAAAAGTGGTCTAATAATTTTGGTTTAGTTTTGTTGTTTTGCTCGAGGATGAGCAAAAGATAGGTATGGAGGTGTGATCGGTCGCTGATATTGCACATTCATTGTCACATTCTCATACTTATTATATAATAAACTCTATTTTTAATTCTAATTATTGTCTATTTTATATGCAGTCCCATTGCTAAAGGAAAGGAAAGAGAAACGAGCCCAAAAGCCCATCAAAATTATGATCTAATTCAGAATTAATTCGAAATCAGAAAATCAGGGCAGATCATAGCAAATTAGAGAAGTTGAAAATCATTTAAAATAAATCTTCCCAAATCAATTGGTTAAAGCCAGAGATCAAAGGCCGTTTCGTCAAAATGTAGGAGCTGAAACAGGAAATCCAGAACTAGATAAGGGTATCACCAAACGAGGAGTTGTACCCCCTCGAGTGTGGCCACCTGGCCATACCCAGGCCGCGAAAATACGGCCAAAGTCGCATTTTTGCGACTTTTTTGTGTTTCTTGGGGGAGTGTTTGCTCCCCCATCTTCGTACGCTCCTCCCCGTTAGGTTTTGCCTATAAATGTGGGTTTTTCAGAGACCACAGGGAGCGACCAAGTAGAGAGTAGAATTTAGGCTATTATGTAGTTTGTAACTTAGGTTTTTAATTTTCTTTATGTAATTTTTATTTTCTTTATATAACTGAGAGGAGAGGAGACTTTCATGGAGGAATGAGAACAAGTTTGTACTGAGGGTGACGCTGGTGTAAGTAATCTTTTCTTTCATTCTTATTTGAATCGAATTGAAGTATTCTTTTCTTTTCTATTCTTATTTTTGTTTGCTTCTCTCTTCTGTGTTTGTGGATCCAAATGAATCCGATAGCCTCGAAGTTGCCTTGCCCTTGCAAGTGTCGTTGATGGCTTATGGTGATGGATATCCATTTCCATGGTAGTGTAGCTTGCCCCTTCATTTCATAGGGTAAATCAGGAATGGGAAAGATCCTATTTGTCATACTTTGCTCGCCTTCAAACAAAGGTACATCGTCAATACGGGTCAAAGGAAAGCAGGCGCCGAAGAGGTAAGTAAGTTTTTTAGGTTTTAGTTTTCTTTCTTTTAATTCTTTAGTTTACATCACCAACACCATCAACACCCAACTATTTTACTGCTCTTTTTAATTTCTTTGTATACATCTATTTTCTATTTTCTCCACCTTCTCAATCTACCATTTTCTTATTAACTTAAAATTAACCTATTTTTCCTTTTCTTTTAAAGAACTAAAAGAAGATCTTTAACCTTCTTAAAGAACTAAAAGAAGATCTTTAACCATTAATGTAACTTAAAAGAAAACTTACTAAAAAAGCTTCCATCGCTAGTCCCTCCTTATGGATCACGACCCGCATAGCCACTTGCTATACCGGTAGTATTGAGTACTTGCACTCTTTATTCTAAGTTCTCAAATTTTATATTTTTGTGTGCAGGTAAAACCTTAATCAACGTACACACTACTAATCCATATGATATATATATATATATTAGAGAGAATAAGAGAGGAGAGAGAGGATTAGTTAGAGAGAGAAGAATTAGTTAGAGAGAGGAGGCTAAGAGAGAGAGAGAGAGAGGAGAGTGAGAGAGAGTTGTAGGGGAGATGAAGGGGAGGGTAAAAGTGGAAAGAAAGGAAAAGGAAAAGAAGAAAATAAAGAAAGAAAGAAAGAAAGAAAGAAGAGAAAGGAGAGAGGGGAGTGGGGTGGCCGGCGTCTTGGGGGCGGCGCCGCCACCGGAGGGAGGCGGCGCACGGCTTGTGCCCGGGGAGGAGGGGGTTGGGTG
This sequence comes from Agave tequilana, assembly GCA_038442645.1. Classification (NCBI taxonomy): domain Eukaryota; kingdom Viridiplantae; phylum Streptophyta; class Magnoliopsida; order Asparagales; family Asparagaceae; genus Agave; species Agave tequilana. The sequence goes on from JAVJIF010007506.1 coordinate 45,789, forward strand.
TTTGGAGTTTTGGGTATTGGTTGTTGATGTTGTTGTTGTTGAAGGTGATGGTGGTGGTGCTGATGGTGGTGGTGTTGGTTGAAAATGGTGGTATTGGAGAGTTGGAGAAGGAGGAGGAGATTGTGATTGGGGGGTTAGAAGTGGAGGAGGAGGTGGATTGATGGTGAATTGAAGAAGAAGAAGGAAATGGTGGTAATGGGTTTTTTAGGAAAATTGGAGGAGATGGAGTGGAGTTTGAAGAAGAGGGAAGTGGGGAAGAGAAGGGGGAGTTTGGGGGAGGGTCGGTGCTAGCCAGGGGGCGACAGCGCTGGTGCAAGCGGCGGTCTGCCAAGGAGGGAAGAGAGAGGGTGTGTTGGAGGAAGAGATGAAGAAGGAGATGGAGAATAATGGAAGAAGGAAAGAAAGAAGGGAAAATAAAGAGAAGGAGAGGGAGAGGGGGAGTATGGGAGGAGGAGTGGGGGGAATGGCTACTGGTGCTACTGTCGACTGTGGTTGGCAGGGCATGGGGGCCATGGGGAGCAGGTAGGGGAGATAGAAAAAGAAAAGAAGAAAAAGAAAGAAAAGAAAAGAAGGGAAAAGGAAAAATAAAGAAAAGGAAAAAAAAAGAAAAATTAATGAATAAATATATTATTAAATAAATAAATTAATAGGATAACCTGGGAGTATTAAGTAGAGGAGTGGAGAAGGAAAAAGCAAGAAAAGAAAAGAAAGGAAAATAATATTATTATTTAAATAGGGTAAAATTTGACTGTTTCAGAAACGTTCCCAAAAATTCTCAAAAATAGAAAATATTATTTTAAGATGCCTGGTGAAATCAAATTCGAGAAATTCAATCTGATTTTTAAATTAAAATCTTATAATCTTCCAGCGACACCTGACGACTCCAAAATTGGTCAAATTTTGATAAATTCAGAAAAATCTCAAAAATTGTATTTAGATAGAAAATGAAATTCTAAAAAGTAATGTGAAAGCTAGTTCTAAAAATTTAATTCCATTTGAAAACAAAAAATCTGAGAATCGGTCAGCGATGCGATCGACACCAGTTTTGAAAATTTTGCTGAATAATTCTGAAAAATTTCAGAAAATCATGAAAAATCTAAAATTTTGGAAAATAGTATTTGTACTAAAATCGGTCAAATCAGACTATCAGAAAGGTCAAATCGGGCAGTATGCTAGTATAGGGTTCCTGGTCCAGATCAAGGTTGACTCTAGGACTAAGAATCCAGATCCAACACCAAAAAACATAAGCAATCGCAACCCAAAAATAAATACTGGAAGAAAATTTAAACAATACGGTCGAAAAATCAGAACACGTATCTGGGTACATATCCCGGGAGCAGGGTGCTACAATCTACCCACCTAAAAAAATTTCGTCCTTGAAATTTCTATAAGGAGGTAAACACAGAAGAGATTAGGGTCAACGATGATAATATGATAAAGTGTGAAGGGATGACGGGAAGAAGCTGAAAGGAAAAAGATAGAAGGGTCGAAAGTGGTTTTCATGTTCATACAAGCCTAAAAGGTCAAATTGGGCAGTATGCTAGGGTTCCTAGTCCAAATCAAGGCTGACTCTAATACTGAGAATCCAGATCCGATACCAAATAACATAAGCAATCACAACCCAAAAATAAATACTGAAAGAAAATTGAAACAATACGGTCAAAAAAATCGGGATATGTATCTGGGTACGTATCCCGAAAACAGGGTGCTACAATATGATATTGCCTCTGTTCTTCAAAATTCTGGTCTTTATACTATGTTTTTCACGAAATCTAGGTAAGGATATTGTCCCTTCTTGATTCACCTCTTTTACACAAATTTAACCTATGAAGATAATGATGATAATGTTCATATTTATTCTTTGGTTAAAGGTTTTCATATCAAGTTATCTCTAAAATCTTTAGGTCATATCCTTTCTATTCCGTATCACGGCCTATCTTTAATGATATTGATATGGATGATGATGAAGTTTTATCAAATATCTTTCTTTTACGTCAAGGACTGCCAATGACAAACACAAAATTAAAAACTGTTTCTCGTCTAATTGGTTGTATCCTTTCTTATAATATATGCCAAAAAACAGCAAGTTATAACTATTATTCCCTTGATTTAACTACTTGTGTCGATGCCATCATGGCTGGACTAGAAATTAATTGGGCTAAGATCATTTTTGATAATATTATCAAGGAACATACTTCCTTCTTACCGTATGGAGCTTTTCTGTCTCATGTATTTCAGAAATTTAAAATAGATCTTGCTTTCAAAAAAAGTATCGTCAAAGTTTTTGAGCCATTTGATCGTGTCGTTCTCTATCTCATGAAACTTCATGATTTTCCTCAACCTCCACCACAACCTCAACATCAACCCTCTCCTCCTCTATAAAGTTCTACTCAAATTCCTTCCTCATCAACTCAACCTCCATTCACTGAACCCCCTTCCTCTCAACCACCTCCTTCCTTTCTCGATGTCATCATAACTCTATTTCTACTGAAATTTTGATTCTACAAACCCAACAAACCTCTATACTGAACTCTCAGTCTACATTACTCAACAATCAATCTCTACTTATGGAGCATTTTATGAACATGCAACTGAAAATAGAATCTTTTGAAGCCACACAAATGGAAATACTGGATCTCCTCAAGACCCATTTTCTACCACCTCCTCCTCCCGGCCAACATTTGATGAATATGGCGTTGGATTTGTTTTTTGTGTTGCTACATGTTTTTGGAGTTCTTGCATCTTTTTGTATTGTCTTTCGCTATGAATTTTTCGGCTTTCTATTGTAATAATGGACATTTTCTGTTAATTTATGCAAATTTTGGTTGTTTCTGTATGCTTTTATGATCTGAGATATTTCTCTCTTTTTGGTAATGACAAAAGGGGAGAAAGTTAGAAGTTATATATATGCTATGTTGTGATTCTTGAAGTTATATATGTGATATGTTGTGATTCTTGATATCTTTTTGTGCTATATATGGCAAAGATATATGGATATGGTTTATGTCCCATGTAGGGGGAGAACACTTATTATCTATATATTTGTTATAACATGTTCACTACAGGGGGAGTTTTTGTGCACACAGTTGTCATGATCAAAAAGGGGGAGAATGTTGGAACTTACAGTTTAATAAATTTTGATGATGGATAACAAATATGATACAGATGCATTAGAGCTCTATCTCAAGAGTTAATACTGAGTCCTCATTGCTCAAGCTCATATAAAGATTTTAACTATTTTGTGTATTATTAGAATTTTATTAAAAGCCATGATCACACACAAAAATTGTCTTATAGTCGACAAACCCATTTCTATAGTCGACTAACATATCTTATAGTCGACTTGGTTTGTTATATAGTAGACTAAGTGTCTTCACAAAAAATATATCAGTTCTCTGTTTGTTGACTGTAACTAATATTAGTCGACTTACCCTCTCTGCTAGTCGACTAAGTTTAGTTTTTAGAGACTTGTTAGTTTGTGTCAGCCTTCATATAGTCGACTTGATCTCTTGACTAGTCGACTAACCCAGTCAAAATGTCTTACACTAGTCGACCACCCTCCATACCCTAGTTGACTAACTTTAGTTTCTGATTGTTAATCAGTTATTGATTTTCTAGTTTTTATCCAACATTCTAATTATTAAATTTGAGTTGATAACTTTCCTAATTGACCGTTGATTTCACTTATAAATAGGGATGTTGTCCTAGGAAGAAAAACCAATTCAAAACACAAGTTTTCTGCCCAAAACTCTATTCAAAAATTCTGTTTTTTAGAAAACTTGTTTCTACTTTTTGTTCTTCACACAATTTCAATTCTATTGGGAAGAATTATGAGAGTCCACCTATAAGAGTTCTTATTCACAATCACGTACAAGTTTTAAGACTTATAGGATTCATTGTAATCATTCAAAGAGTTGTTGTCTTCTTGGTATACAAAAGAGTTGTACAGATTTACCAGAGGTTGTTTTGTCAAGTGGTGTACAAAGAGTTGATTTTGGGGTGTATTAAAATTAGGATAAGGAAAATTTCAAGCGAGTTGCTTGGGGACTAGACGTATGTTACAAGGACTGAACCACGATAAAATCTCTTGTGTTTGTGTTTGCATTTTTCTGAGATTTATTTTGTAAATTTTACTTTCATGCAAGTAGTCTATTTTTAATAGTTTATAAACACTTTTCACCCCCTATAGTGTTTGTGTTGCCTTGTTTATAGATCCTACATCACTATCATCAAGTGAGGGTTCAGATGTTACCTTAAGTGTGTTATCGTTAGCCGTGAAACACACATGTGTCGTATCCTTTTCTTCATCAGTTTCACTCGCCGAGTCTCAAGTAGCTTTGAGAGCCTTCTTTTTGTAGGTCTTCTTGGAGGTTGATGGTTTGCTCTTGGTCTCTGGATAATCCACAACTATGTGGTCCGACTTCTGGCAATTGAAGCATATGACCTTCTTGTCTTCTTTTCCTTTCCATCTTCTTCTATTGTTAAACTTGGCCTTGTTGTATATCCGCTTTATATTTTTCACTAGGAGGAAGAGTTCTTCATCATCTTCTTCATCATCATCATCGTCGGCGATGGTGGGAGTGAATTTGAAGGCGATCATCTTCTTCTTTTATGGTGCCATCTCTTCCCTTGCCTTCCTCTCCATTTTATGGATCTTAAGGTTTCCTATAAGACCGATTAGCTCCATCTTTTTTTGTCGTTTAACTCCTTCAATGTAGTAGCCTTAACATCTCATGAGGGTGGAAGTGCACGAATAACCTTCCTTACTTTTTGATCATTGTCAATGACATCACCTAAAAAAGCAAGACCATTAGTTATTTTAGTAAATCTTGTTACCATGTCATCAATGGTGTCATTATCATGCATGGTGAAATTTTCATATTGAGAACGCAAGAGATCAATTTTTGCTCTCTCGACTTGTGACGTTTCCTCGTGTGCGACTACTAGGTCTGTTCAAATCTCGTAGGCGGATTTGCAATTGATGACCCTAGCAATATCGTCATCGTTCAAAACTTGAAGCAAGGCATAGTGTGCCTTAACATTTGCATCAAACTCCTCAGTGAAAATGCCAGACTAAGTGTCCTCATCACCAATGGGTACACTAAAGAGTTTAGTCACCGCTTTTAAAATCCGGCTTCCTAAGGATTGCAAAAATACGGTCATCTTAATCTTCCATATAGGAAAGTTAAGGCCATCAAACTTGGGAGGGGTTTTAATACCTTCGGCCATTTTTACTATAGTGGATAAAAATGAAATTATGAATGAAGTGATTAGAAAATAGGATCTCTCTAAGGTGGTTAAACTAAAATCTAGAGACCAAGACTCTAATGCCAATTGAAATACATCTAGAGGGGGGTGAATAGGTGTTTTGCTAGTCAAATGTAATTTTAAAACAACTTATGATGAATTATGTAAATGGTCACTTAAAAAAAGAATTGAAGCCGAATTCCCTGTGAAGCGCTCTAGAACTTCTCTTCTTTGATTCCTATAGATAATGAGTTGAGGTGCTCAATTGCCTCCTTGTTAAGATAAGTATAAACCAACAATGAAAGTGATGGAATGAAAGCAATTATAAAATACAAGATGAACTATTACACAAGTATGGATAATGAAAAGCAATAAAGAGTAAGACACAAGCAATCACAAACACGAAGAAATTATTCTGAGGTTCGAGCCACCGCTCTACGTCCCCGCCTTCACCACTATGAAAGATTTCACTATCCTCTAAGCGATCTTTCACAAAAGGACCTTACACAAAAGAATTACAATTTGGTCTACACAAGACCGGAGTACACAACTCCACCACTCAACCCTCTACACAAGAGGTAGCACAAAGCCAATTGAGGTTACAAAGCTCATGGTGATTCAACAAGATCACAAACACACTCTCTTACAACTTCCTAGAGAGTAGAATATGAGTGTAGCTCAAAAAGTTAAGTGAGAGATGAAATTTAGTTAGAAAGAATAGAAGAGTTTTAAAACCAACTAAAATTAGCTTTTGAAAGGAAAAAACTTGAAGATTGAAAGCTAAAAAAACTTTTCTCTTTTGAAACAAACTTGAAAACTTATGTTACCTTGTTCTCTAAAAATCAAAACCAATGACCCATACATATAGGCAATAGATATATATCATTTGCTAATCATACCAGGTCATTTGGGGTATGTTTAAACACTTGGAAACTAAAAATGCCCATTGGAATCTGCTAAAAACAAAACAGATCCAAAAACTAGCCGTTATGGACAACTGGCAAGCTGTCGGTCGACTGGTCGGTCGACCGCCAGCTCATTCAGAAAAGAGTTGTTGGCTCCAGTCGACTGGCCCAGTCGATCGCCCTGAAATCACCTAAAGGGAGGGTGAATAGGTGAAAATGCTAATCAATGAACAATTTAAAAATGAGATGATGCAACGATCACTCAAAGCAAGATTAGAAGCCGAATATCCCGTGAAGGGCTCTGAACTCCTTCCTCGTGATTCCTCTAAATAAGAGTTTGAGGTGCTCAATGCAATCTTGTTGTGAGAGTATAGATCGACAATATAAGAATGAATGAATAGAAAGTAAACAACACAAGTAAACCAATCGCAAACACAGAGATTTGTTTCGAGGTTCAAGCACCCAGCTCTATGTCCCCGCCTTCACCCAGAAGGATTTCCGATCCACTAGAATTTTCACAAAGGATTACGACCACTAGGGAGTACCCAGCTCTTCAATCACACTCCTCTAGTCCAGAGGTAGTGGAGCCACAATTACAATAAGCACTGGATGATCAAAAAACCACAAACTCTCTTTTGAAAAACTTTTCTTCACAAAAACCCTAGAGAATAATATATAAGATTGAAGCCAAGGTTTTGTAAGTGATATAAAAATAGAAGAGAGATTTTAAGAACAAAAAACTTTCAGAAAACTTTCGAAAATAATAGCCCAAAACTTAAACAAAAGCTCTTTTTCAATAAAACTCAAAACTTTTGATCTTTGAATTTGTTGTTTTGAAAACCTCTACCCTAATGACCCCTTTATATAGGATTTAGGAAGAGCAAACATAGAAAACTTTTACCTGAATAAAAGAGGAAGAAATTGACCCTTTAATACAACTAACCACGTTTTTTTTTAAACTTGAACACGTTTTAAAAACATGTTAAAAATCAGCCTCCAGAAAATTAGCCATTACTGCCAATCTGACAGATTGGTCAACTTTGAGCACATTTTTTAGGCTATAAACGTCCGAATTCAGAATTAGATATAGAAATAATTTGTAAATCTTTAAGTATTCTTTTTAATGCAACTGAAATCAACTCAATATCATTTTTTATTAAAAAGTTATCAATAAAACACTGACAGGTGTCAAATCAAAAACTGTAAGCTATTTTCAGAACAAGAATAGAGTTCAACCAAATATTTGACATCTTTAAAATTTGAATCTGAAAAAGATTATTAAATAAAAAATTTAGATATGAAAGTTATCTTTGAAATTCAAGTTAAATCATGTTATTTGAATATAAGAATAAAAAGTTATGATAAGAAATGTAAAAGGGTGTCAAGCAGATCAGCAGAACTAAAACTAGTTCAAATCCAAAACCCGATATATGTACTTGAAATCCAAAACCGGTTAAATCAAAAACCAAACGTATTAAATTTGTGTGTGTGTATTTGAGCTTCAAACGTATATACTATTCTTTAACAAAATAAACTATATGAGTCTACAAGCAGGAGTTTATGATAGTTAATGTTGAGTAACGTTTGAGCTAGACTCTAATATCTCATGCTTGAGAACTCTTGAGCCATCAATACCTGTATTAACCTGAAATTCATTCTTGAACTTCTATTAGTATCAAATAGCTTCTATATGGTTTGTTATCATCAAAACACATAACCCGAGGATCGTAACCTTTGGGCCAACAATCTCCCCTTTTTGATGATGACAAAACATATAAGCTGTAAAACAAAATATAGGAGGGAGGTAAAAGCTCCCCCTCAAATGATGCTCTATTTTATCAAGTATAAAACATGAAAACATATACATATATGAACATGTACAAAACATGAAAGCTACATATATGAGATAAACATGTACAAAATATGAACATGTACAAAACATGAAAACATATACATATATGAATAAAACATGAAACCTATATATATATATATATAAGATAAACATGTACAAAACATGAACATGTTCAAAATATGAAACCAAAACATGAAACCACTAATACTTCTCCCCCTTTTTGTCATTCATCAAAAAGGGTTAGGAAACAACCAATAAACAATATATGCATAAACAAGATGTAAACATGCATATATGCATACATAAACTCAAATATCTCTTCCCCTTTTTGTCAATTCATCAACAAATGGGCTAAGGAAAAAACAATCAATTGTCATATCATCAAATCTTAAAGATCAAAACTTAAGTTTTTTTTATACCAATTTAAAATTTTTGATAAACATATTGATATCAATTGAAAAATATTGATACCAATTAAAGGTAAAAACCAAATTTTAAGATAAACACTAAAATCATTTTGCAATAAGGATACCAAATGGAGAATAATGTCAATTTAAGATCATTGATACTAATATTGAAAATGTTAGCATATATCAAACTAAAGTATTTTACATCATAAATGGTGGGAGTGAGAAACCAATTTAAAATGAAAACTGATACAAATTGAATATACAACCAATACCAATTTTACATAAAACCAATTTAAAAACAAGAATTTTCTCCCCCTTTATGAAATACTAAAAGAAACAATGCATAAGCTTATAATAGATACTAATTAAAAATAATTGACATGATGAACTAAATCAAGCTTAGCAAACATAATTTGTGCTTTTTCAAAAAAAATTGTAAAGACATGTGAAACAAGCACAATCAAATCATATATATGTATGTATGGATATACTAATTAAAATATGAGGCATATATAGAAAATACATATGAGTATATAAATATATGAAATATCAATTTTGATACTAATAGAAATATAATGAGGATCAAGTGTATAACTCAAACCTACCACCCTTATCATGCACAAGTTTAAAAGATATTCAAGAAGGGTATGCAAGGCATGGTCGCCCATCCAATCGCCCTTTGAAGGTAGAGGTTTTCAAAAATCATGATTTGAAAGTAAATAGGCATAATTTGAAAAGTCTACCATTTGAAGAATAGAAACTAGTTTTAAAGATATTTTTAAAAACTAGTAAGAAATCCTTTAAAATATGAACCAAATCATACATCCCATGAAAACATGAAAATCACATAATAATTGACACTCAAAGTCTATAAAACACATATATGCTCAAGAAACAAAAATCATGAGTAAATAAGAATAATGTGAGTGTAAGAATCATGTAATCACAAAATTATGGGAATAGGCAATAAAGCTCAATATGAAATTCCTTTATAAACATGAAAAACATGAATCTTTAATTTTTACCAAAATAATTCCAACTTCAAGGCATATGTATGTTTTGTCTAAATCTAAAGGTATACATACACATCCCTAAATACAAATAAGTCCATAATAAAGATTTGCATGAAAAGCAAATGACTCAAGGGTATACATGTATATCTAAAGTTTTAAACAAAATTAACATTTAAATAAAAAACATGTACAAATGGGGAATACAAGTTGAAATGCACTAATCATCAAAACTAGGCTATACTAGTACATCTAATGGGTACAAATAAGCATTTAAACACAAACATATAAGAATCAATTGTGGCTCATTAGTTGTACAAGTATATACACAAGTTTTAATCAAGGTTACATTTAAACATTTAATCAAAATATGAATCATAAAATAAAATATAAATCAATATGATCATTGGGCTAAATGTACAAGTCTTAGAGTAAGGATATACACAATACTTAAAATAAGGTGAGAACACAAAATATGAATCCATATGAACATGGGTGTATCTCAATCACTATACGTGTATGTCACAAGTCTAATTAACATGGCATTTAACATAATAATCATTTAAATCATGACATACTAAAAATTACTAATATGAAATCATGTAAACTAAATGAGGAGTTAGAGATCGTTACCAAAGCCAAGAGGGCACATCTCTATATCTCCAAAGCATGGTGGTCCTCCCACCAAACTCCCCTTGAAAGTGATGCATCCAAAAGTGTCACCGTTTATCTCGGAACGCATCACCTCAAGGCACCAACAACTCTCACGTCATGCGAGAGCCCACACCTATATCAAATAGACTAGGAGTGGATTTTGGTACCCATATTTTCTTGGGTCCTAATATGTTAGTGTTTCGAACCCAAACATGATTATTCGTACTATTTATATAATCATAATAAAATTTGGCTAAATGACCATTCCGGCCACAATAAGTACATTTATAAATTCTTTCATATTTAAAAGCATAATGAGCATGTGGTTTATGAACATGTGATTTGTGAGCATGAAGTGTTTTAGCATGACTGACATGTGATGTGTTGGCATGATGAACATGTGGAGTTTTAGTATGAGATGGTTTATCATGTTTAACATGTGAAGTGTGCATGTGTTTCTTTGAAAATATTTCTTCTAATTTAGTATTGTTTAATGCACATTCTTTTAAAATATTTTTCAAATCATTTATTCTACATTTTAACATAGAAATCTCATTTTCATCAATTTTAAGATATTTAGCTTTGCATGCAACTCTATAGGCATCAAAATCTCTTTGTGTTGAAATAATAGTGGAAGATAATTCATCCTTTTCTTTTGAAGAAATAACAATTTGGTTTTTAAGCATTTCATTTTTCCTTTTTCAATTTTAAACAATCTTCTTTTTTAGAATCAAAACTTTCTGAAAGTTCAATGAAACATTGTAATAATATTTCTTTACTTATTTCACTATTATCATCATATGGTTCGGTAGTTACCTTAGGTGTGTTTGCCATGAAACACACATTAGCCGTGTCAACTTCATCTTCGAATTCACTTTCTGAATCCCAAGTGGCTTTGAACACCTTCTTTACAAACGGCTTCTTTTGCTTCAAGGAGGAAGATATCTTTTTCTTGAAATCTAGACAATCGGCCATGATGTATCCGGATTTCCGACAGTTGTAGCATGTGATCTTCTTCTCCGCCTTCCCTTCCCATCGCCTTCTATAGTTGAGCTTTTTCTTGTGGTACATTCTTTTACATTTCTCACAAGAAGAGATAGCTCTTCATCATCTTCTTCATCTTCTTCATCATCGTAGATGGTGGAGGTGGACTTGAAAGCAATAGACATTTTCTTTTGAGGTGCCGCTTCGTCTCTAGCCTTTTTCTCCATCTCATGAGTCTTAAGATTTCCAATAAGACTTATGAGCTCCATCTCGTCTTTGTCATTCAATTCCTTCAAGGTGGTAGCTTTGCTTTCCCATGATGAAGGGAGAGCACGAATCACCTTACGCCCCTTTTGGTCGTTGTTGATTTCATCGCCTAGAGAAGCAAGAGTATTTGTGATTTTAGTAAACTTAGTAATCATATCATCAATAGATTCATTTTCTTGCATTTTAAAGCATTCATATTGGGATCGCAAGAGATCAATTTTAGCTCTCTTGACTTGTGATGTTCCCTCATGAGTGACCAATAAGTGTTGCCAAATCTCATAGGCGGACTTGCAATGGATAACTCGTGTTAAGTCATCCTCATTTAATGGTAAAAGTAAGGCATTTTGAGCCTTCGAATTAGCATCAACTTCCTTAGAGGTAAGATCGGACCAAGTGTCCTCCTCACCTACGGGTTCACTAAAAGGCTTGGTCAAAGACTTAGCAACTCGATTACCTAGAGATTGCAGAAAAATGTTCATCCTAACTTTCCATATGGGAAAGTTGAGTCCATCAAATTTGGGAGGGGTGTAGGATCTATATAACAAGCAAAACAACACTAGAGGGGGGGTGAATAGTGTTATTTAAACTTTAAACAAATCACTTGCAGAAATTAAATAATCACAAGAGATTAAGCACAGAAAAACAAACGCAAACAGCGGAGAGTTATCCTGGTTCGGTCCTTGTGACCTACATCCAGTCCCCAAGCAAACGCTTGAGATTTTCCTTTACTTTCCTTGTGTACACCCTACAACAAGTGCCTTGTGCACCACTTGACAAACACCCTTTGCCAACGTGCACAACTTCTCTTCCACCAAGAGAACACGCCTTGTACAATCTTCTACACCCAAGAAGACTCCTTGTACAACTTTCTTTGAAATGAATACAATAACTTCCTATAGCCTTGATAAGGATCTGTAGTGGACAAGGTTCTGTATAGGAAGGTTTAACTTTAGAATTCTTCACAAGAAGAGATGGCTTTTGGTGAAGAAAGAAGTTGCAAATTTCAGTTTTCAGGATTCTGGAAATTTTGGCTTTGGAAATCTGATTGAAAGAATTAGTAAATGGCCTTAGGAATAACTTCTCTATATATAGATGTAGACTAGGGTCAGTTAGGGAAGTTATGGCATCAATTCAGACAATTTAAACATTTGAAAACGTTGCCAAAAGAATCAGATAAGAGAAACTGTCCAACAGTCAGAAACTGCTTATAGTCGACTAGGATACTGGATTAGTCGACTAGGCTAGGCAAAAGTTCACTTATTAGTCGACTAGGTAAGATTGTTAGTCGACTAGGGAAGTGTCTGTTGGAAACAAAAGTTTCTTGATAACTGAAATTAGTCGACTGTAACTAACTGGTAGTCGACTTAAAACTGGATTAGTCGACTGGATAAAAAGAGGTAGTCGACTAATTTTGTTTCAGAAAAGAAACAGAGAGTTGGATATTTTTTGTGTCAAAGATTAGTCGACTTGGAAATAGGGTTAGTCGACTAGAGTATCTGTTAGTCGACTAGGAAGAAAGTCAAGTCGACTAATTTGGCTTACAGAGTCCAAAAAGAGAGTTGAGAGTTTTTGTTCTAAGTGGACTAGTCGACTAGGGCTATATATCAAGTCGACTACATTGGGGTAGTCGACTATATCACTAGGGTAAGTCGACTTGGAAAGGGATTTTTGTGTGTAAGTAATCAAGGCTATTACAAAAACTTTCTACGTTACACAACAACTTCCACAAACACCCATAAGCATAATAAACTCCATCTGAGGTAGAGCAAACATCATGTAGTAGTCGTGTTCGTCCATCATCAAAATCTAGTAATTGGAGAGGCGTCAACATCTTGAACTTGTCAGGTTCCAACATTCTCCCCCTTTTGATGATGACAACATATGTCTATGATGGCTCCCCCTGCAACAAAACTCCCCTGCAGTAACTAAGTTATATAAAAAAAATAAAAATTTGTCCCTGCAGAAAATGTTAGGTTGCACCTGCATGATTATATGTTAGTATTCATAACATATATATGTCAAATAGTGTCACAAGTTTGCACAACATGCAGAATTTTCAGAATATACATACAGATACACATAGATACACATATCACTATAAACACAGATACACATATCACAACATAAAATTCTTACATAACATAACAGAGTTTTTACATAACAAGTTACAAACATAACACAAAGTGATAACAAACAGAGTTTTTACATAACAAGTTACAAACATAACACAAAGTGATAACACATAAACACTTAACATTTCTCCCCCTTTGTCATTAACAAAAAGAGAAGATACATAGGTCTGAAACATAAACTGACATAGTCTTTAAAAAACAGAAAATACATAATAGTTCTTCAAAAGCAAAAAGCAGAAAAAGACACTCCAACGTCAATAGCTTCAATCTTCGGATCCGGGAGGAGGAGGCGGGTGATGGATCTTGAGAAGACTGATTATGGCTGATTGGGTAGACTCAATGGATTGCAGCCTAGTCATCATCATAGATTGATTCTCAAGAATGCGAGAGTGAGAATCCAACAAATTTTGTTGTTGAGATTGAAGGGATGCGATCTGGGCGGACATGGAATTATAGAAAGCATCGGCATATGGATTTGGTTGAGTTGGAGGAGGATCGGGTTGTGAAGTTGTAGATGGACCATGTGGAGGACTTGGTGGATTAGAAGGTGGTTGTTGGGGTTCATTAGAAGGAAACTCAGGTAGCTTCATCCTATTAATGGCAGCACGATCAAAGAACTCAAAACTCTTGACAACAGTCTCTTCAGAATCAAGATCAACATTATACTTCCGAAAGATTGGAGTGAGAAAGGCGCCAAATGGTAGGTGAGAAGAATGATACTTGACCATGGTGTCAAATATGATTTTAGCCCAATTAACGTCATGTCCAGCCATAATAGCATAGACACAGGACGATAATTCCCTTGAGTAGTAATTATAACTACCAGTCTTAGGGCAGATGTTATAGGAAAGGATTCTACCAATTAGACGGGGAATTGGCTTAAGCTTGTTGTTGGACATGGGTAGATGTTGTCCTGGTAGAAAGATAAGATCTAAAACATCTTCATCATCCATCACAATCTCATCAAGAGTGAGGCCAGAATATGGAATAGATAAGATACGGCCAATATTCTTGATAGAAAGCTTAATATGAACACCTTTAACATAGGATGCAAGATAGGTTTTATTTTCATTATCTTCAAAAGCTAAGTTGGTGTAGAATAGATAGATTAGAAAAGGATAATAAGCATCCTTAACTTCAGAGGAGAACATATTATATAAACCACAATTTCTAAGATAATCCATGATATCATAATCATAAAAATCATCATATTTGATGAACCTTCCTGGTATGATATCTAATTGAGACATACGAAGATAATCAGCCTCTAGCTGTGGATTTTTCAGATAAGTCCTAAAATTAACAGTGGTTGAAGAGGATGAACCAGGAGTGAATTTTGTTTTCTTGGAACGAGACATGATGAAAACTGAAATTGGAACAAAAAGACAGTAGATATTGAAGGAATATACTGAAATTGGAAAGATTTATACCCTGAAATGAAGAACAGTGGAGAAATTTGGAAGAAAGTCGCTGGAAGAAGTCGCAGAACTTCGGATGCCCTAGTTTTTCTCCTTGGTCGACTGAAGCTCGGTTGGAAGGAGAGAATGAGGGATTATTAGGGTTTTGGTGAGTTAAAGAAAGAAATGAAAGGTTAAGATGAATCCTAGATATAAATCAATGGATAGGATTAAAAAATAATTGATATCGGATCCTTAACTTAAGTTATTGGGTCGGGTTTGAATCAAAAATCCGAAAACAGAAAAACAGAAATTCACAGTATTAGTCGACTTACAGGACAAAACTAGTCGACTAATAATAGGTCTAGTCGACTGTAAATTTACTATAGTCGACTAATTCTGGACAAATCAGAAAGTGAAGTTTCTGTTTGTTGCAGGAGTCGACTAGGTAATATTTCAAGTCGACTAAGACTTGTATAAGTCGACTAATAAGAGTTATAAGTCGACTAACTTGCATAAAAATACTGCCTTTGAAAAAATCTAAGAAATTATTTAAAAATCTGAAAAATTACAAATACCAAGATCTCTTCTAAATTTTATAAAGATATCTTCTTTTAGTGGTTTAGTTAATATATCAGCAACTTGATTATCAGTTGATATAAAATTTAAAGAAATATCACCTTTTAAAGCATGATCACGTAAAAAATGATGTCGAATATCAATATGTTTGGTACGTGAATGGTGAACTGGATTTTTAGATAGATTAATAGCACTTGTATTATCACACATAATAGGTGAATTTGTGAGAGTCATGCCATAATCAAGTAAGGTTTGTTTCATCCATATTATTTGTGCACATGCAACACTAGCAGCAATATATTCTGCCTCAGTTGTTGATAAGGATACGGAATTTTGCTTTTTACTGAACCAAGATACTAGTGAATGTCCCAAAAAGTGACAAGTACCACTAGTACTCTTCCGGTCAGATTTACAACCAGCAAAATCAGCATCACTATAAGATAATAAATCAAATGTGCATGACTTTGGATAAAATAAACCATAGTTGACTGTGTTATTTAAATATCTAAAGATCCTTTTCACGGCTTTAATATGTGATTCCTTAGGATTTGACTGATATCTAGCACATAAGCATACGCTAAACATTATATCAGGTCTACTAGAAGTAATATAAAGTAGAGAGCCAATCATACCTCTATATAGTTTCTGATCGACATTCTTACCACTTTCATCTTTGTCCAAAAAGGTAGTTGTACTCATGGGAGTATTCTTGTGACCAGAATTTTCCATACCAAATCGCTTTAGAAGTTCCTTAGCGTATTTGCATTGGGAAATGAAGATTCCATCCTTCATTTGTTTGATTTGAAGACCGAGGAAGTAAGTGAGTTCGCCCATGTGGCTCATCTCAAATTCATTCTGCATAGTCTTAGAAAATTCTTGACAAAGATCATCATTAGTAGAACCAAATAATATATCATCAACATAAATCTGAATTATTAAGATATCTTTATTAACATTTTTGATAAAAAGAGTTGTATCTGCACTTCCCATTTTAAAATCAGAATTTAAAAGAAAACTCTTTAATCTATCATACCAAGCACGGGGTGCTTGCTTTAAACCATATAAAGCTTTTTTAAGTTTGAAAACATGGTTAGGAAATTTTTCATGTTCAAAACCTGGTGGTTGTTCAACATAAACAGTTTCTTTAATTATTCCATTTAAAAAGGCACTTTTTACATCCATTTGATATAATTTGAAATTCATAAAACATGAAAAAGCAAGTAATATACGAATTGATTCAAGTCTTGCAACTGGAGCATAAGTTTCATCGAAATCAATACCTTCTTCTTGATTATACCCTTGTGCTACTAACCTTGCCTTGTTCTTAATGACTTCACCGGCTTCATTGAGTTTGTTCTTGAAGACCCATCTTGTACCGATGACGGGATGATCAGTAGGACGTTGCACAAGATCCCACACATCATTTCTCACAAATTGGTTCAATTCTTCTTGCATGGCGATTATCCAAAATCGTCCTCACATGCTTCGTTGATATTCTTCGGTTCAATGATTGAAATGAAGGCAATTTGTGTCATGTGTAATACCATACTTATTACAGAAATTTGAAAAAGATGCATTCTCAAATTCTCCTCCATGATCACTACGAATAGTGACTATGTTTAGAGACTTTTGATTTTGAATTCTTTTACAAAAACTTACAAATTCATCAAAAGTGTCATTTTTATTTTTCAGAAAAATCACCCATGTAAAACGTGAGTAATCATCTACAATGACAAAAACATATCTACTCTTGTTTAATGAAGAAACACGAGTAGGACCAAATAAATCCAAATGCAATAATTCTAAAGGTCTTTTTGTAGAAACCAAATCTTTTGATTTAAAAGAAGATTTAACTTGTTTTCCTAATTGACAAGAATCACAAAAATAGTCCTTTTTGAAAGCAATTTTTGGAAGACCTTTAACTAAGTTAAATTTTGAAATCTTAGAAATAGTTTTCATATTCAAATGACCAAATCTTTTATGCCATAAAAAATAATCATTATTTGAAGCAATTAGACATAAATTTTCATTTGAAGACATGCATGCTATTGACAATTCATATATGTTATTGTTTCGAAAACCTTTAAACAAAATATCTTTCATATTAGCATCATAAATAAGACAAACATCTTTTTCAAACACAATTTTATAACCCTTATCACATAATTGACTAATACTTAATAGATTGTGTTTTAAACCACTTACCAAAAGAACATTTTCAATAAGAGGTTTTGAAAGATTACCAACAATGCCGGTTCCAATAACTTTTCCTTTGTTATTGTCTCCAAAGATCACTGTACCTCTTTTTTTGATTTGTACGGAAGACAATAGTTGTATATGTCCGGTCATGTGTTTGGAACACCCACTATCAAGTATCCACTTTTCTTTGTTAGGTACCTATAAGATGAAACAATAAATATGGTACCCATCATGATAGGGTCCGAAAAAGGTTAGCCTTTAGGAACCCAAATCCAATTGGAATTTGGTTTCCATTTGTTAGTATAAACATAATTCTTAGAATTACACACATCATGTATAAAAGATGCAATATAAACATTCTTATCAATATTATTTAGATTCTTAGGAACCCATATATATTTGCATCTACTTCTTTTTGAAATATAATTTCTTTTTACAAAAGAATTGTATGGATTATGAACATGTGTAGATTTTACAAAATTAGTCTTTGAAAAACCAATACCAACATGAGTAGTCTTATACATGTTATCTTTTGAAAAACCAAGACCAAAATGGTTGTTAGACATCTTTTGAGAAGATAATAACATATTTAAACTTTCTTTTCCTTTATTAAATTTATTTACATTTTTCAAAAGATCTTCATACTTAACTTTGAAACTTATCATATCTTTATCTAAAACATTAATTCTAGAACTTAAAGAAAAAATTTCCTTTTTAAGTAAAGCATTCTCTTTTAAAAAACTTCATTGTCTCTTTTTAAAGATACAATAACTTTTTCAAATTCTTCTTTTTGAGAACTAAAAGATGATGTTTGAGAAACAAGAATTGAATTATCATTAACAAGTTTTTCATTTTCCTTTATTAAAACTTTATTTCTAATCTTTTCAGTTTTGAAATTACTATAAAGTTCATTAAAGGCTTCTAATAAAGCATCATAATCTTGTACCTCATCTTCTTGGGCCATGAAGCAAATATTGGCGGTTTCCGTTGCTTCTTCTTCGTCCGAGGAAGATCAGTCGCTATCATCCCATGTTGCTTGAAAGGCCTTCTTATTCTTGTTGAACTTGTTGAATTTGTTGGACTTGTTGAAAGTCTTGAAGTGTCCTTTTGATTTCATCAATGGACAATCCTTCTTCATGTGGCCTGGTTTGTTACACTTAAAACAAGTAGTAGTATCGTTAGTATCTTTATTCTTATTATACTTACCTTGTTTTAAGAACCTTTTGAACTTTCTTGAAAGCATGGCCATTTCTTCTTCATCTTCATCCGAATTATCTGTATCTGAAGTTGCATGAAAAGCAAGAACTTTCTTCTTGGATTGATGTTGTTGTTCGTCCTTCTTTCTTTCTTCTATTTGCACTTCATATGCCATTAGATTACCGACTAGGTTTTCTAATGTCATGGTGGAGAGATCGTTTGCCTCTTCAATGGCGGTTGTCTTCTTCTCCCATTCCGGTGTGAGTGCTCGAAGGATCTTACGGACTCGTTCAACTTGAGTGTAGTCCTTTCCAAGGGATGCAAGAGTGTTGGTGATGTCGGTGAACCTTGTAACCATTTCGGATATGGTTTCGTTCTCCTTCATCTTGAACAATTCAAATCTGTGGACAAGAACAGAAATTTTAGATTCCTTAACCTTGTTCGTACCTTCGTGTGTTACCTCGAGTGTATGCCATATTTGATGTGCAGAGGTTGATGTAGACACACGGTTGAACTCTTCTTTGGTTAAGGCACAAAAGAGAGCGTTCATCGCCTTGGCATCCAGATTTGCATTCTTCTTTTGTTCTTCACTCCAAGCGCTGTAATTGGTTGTAGGCTTTGTGTATGCTGCTTCTACAATGTTCCAAAGATCGTAGTCAAGTGACTGCAAGTAGATCTTCATTCTACACTTCCAGTAATTGTAGTTGGTTCCGTCAAAGAGCGGTGGACGTTGTGTAGAATGCCCTTCTTTGTATTGGGATGATGGGAACTCCGTTGCCATCCTTGTATGGTTGTTTGCCTTGAAACCTGCTCTGATACCAAATGTAGGATCTATATAACAAGCAAAACAACACTAGAGGGGGGGTGAATAGTGTTATTTAAACTTTAAACAAATCACTTGCAGAAATTAAATAATCACAAGAGATTAAGCACAGAAAAACAAACGCAAACAGCAGAGAGTTATCCTGGTTCGGTCCTTGTGACCTACATCCAGTCCCCAAGCAAACGCTTGAGATTTTCCTTTACTTTCCTTGTGTACACCCTACAACAAGTGCCTTGTGCACCACTTGACAAACACCCTTTGCCAACGTGCACAACTTCTCTTCCACCAAGAGAACACGCCTTGTACAATCTTCTACACCCAAGAAGACTCCTTGTACAACTTTCTTTGAAATGAATACAATAACTTCCTATAGCCTTGATAAGGATCTGTAGTGGACAAGGTTCTGTATAGGAAGGTTTAACTTCAGAATTCTTCACAAGAAGAGATGGCTTTTGGTGAAGAAAGAAGTTGCAAATTTCAGTTTTCAGGATTCTGGAAATTTTGGCTTTGGAAATCTGATTGAAAGAATTAGTAAATGGCCTTAGGAATAACTTCTCTATATATAGATGTAGACTAGGGTCAGTTAGGGAAGTTATGGCATCAATTCAGACAATTTAAACATTTGAAAACGTTGCCAAAAGAATCAGATAAGAGAAACTGTCCAACAGTCAGAAACTGCTTATAGTCGACTAGGATACTGGATTAGTCGACTAGGCTAGGCAAAAGTTCACTTATTAGTCGACTAGGTAAGATTGTTAGTCGACTAGGGAAGTGTCTGTTGGAAACAAAAGTTTCTTGATAACTGAAATTAGTCGACTGTAACTAATTGGTAGTCGACTTAAAACTGGATTAGTCGACTGGATAAAAAGAGGTAGTCGACTAATTTTGTTTCAGAAAAGAAACAGAGAGTTGGATATTTTTTGTGTCAAAGATTAGTCGACTTGGAAATAGGGTTAGTCGACTAGAGTATCTGTTAGTCGACTAGGAAGAAAGTCAAGTCGACTAATTTGGCTTACAGAGTCCAAACAGAGAGTTGAGAGTTTTTGTTCTAAGTGGACTAGTCGACTAGGGCTATATATCAAGTCGACTACATTGGGGTAGTCGACTATATCACTAGGGTAAGTCGACTTGGAAAGGGATTTTTGTGTGTAAGTAATCAAGGCTATTACAAAAACTTTCTACGTTACACAACAACTTCCACAAACACCCATAAGCATAATAAACTCCATCTGAGGTAGAGCAAACATCATGTAGTAGTCGTGTTCGTCCATCATCAAAATCTAGTAATTGGAGAGGCGTCAACATCTTGAACTTGTCAGGTTCCAACAAGGGGTCATAATGTTATCGGTCATCTTTACTAGTGTATGAATGAAGATATGAAAATAGTGATTAGCAATTTATAGGATCTCTCTAAGGATGTAAAGCCAAAAGCTAGAGTCCTATCTCTGATACCAATTGAAATCACCTAGAGGGGGGTGAATAGGTGAAAATGCTAATCAATGAACAATTTAAAAATGAGATGATACAAAGATCACTCAAAGTAAGATTAGAAGCCGAATACCCCGTGAAGGGCTCTGAACTCCTTCCTCGTGATTCCTCTAAATAAGAGTTTGAGGTGCGCAATGCAATCTTGTTGTGAGAGTATAGATCGACAATATAAGAATGAATGAATAGAAAGTAAACAACACAAGTAAACCAATCGCTAACACAGCTATTTGTTTCGAGGTTCGAGCACCCAGCTCTACGTCCCCGCCTTCACCCAGAAGGATTTCCGATCCACTAGAATTTTCACAAAGGATTACGATCATTAGGGAGTACCCAACTCCTCAATCACACTCCTCTAGTCCAGAGGTAGTGGAGCCATAATTACAATAAGCACTGGATGATCAAAAAATCACAAACTCTCTTTTGAAAAAATTTTCTTTATAAAAACCCTAGAGAATAATATATAAGATTGAAGCTCAAGGTTTTGTAAGTGATATAAAAATAGAAGAGAGATTTTAAGAACCAAAAACTTTCAGAAAACTTTTGAAAATAATAGCCCAAAACTTAAACAAAAGCTCTTTCAAAAGAAAACTCAAATCTTTTGATCTTTGAATTTGTTGTTTTGAAAACCTCTACCCAAATGACCCCTTTATATAGGATTTAGGAAGAGTAAACATAGAAAACTTTTACCTGAATAAAAGAGGAAGAAATTGACCATCTAATACAGCTAACCACATTTTTTTTAAACTTAAACACGTTTTAAAAACATGTTAAAAATCAGCCTCCAGAAAATTAGCCATTACTGCCAATCTGACAGATTAGTCAACTTTGAGCACATTTTTCAGGCTATAAACGTCCGAATTCAGAATTAGATATAGAAATAATTTGTAAATCTTTAAGTATTCTTTTTAATGCAACTGAAATCAACTCAATATCATTTTTATTAGAAAGTTATCAATAAAACACTAACAGGTGTCAAATCAGAAACTGTAAGCTGTTTTCAGAACAAGAATAGAGTTCAACAAAATATTTGACATCTTTAAGATTTGAATCTGAAAAATATTATTGAATAAGAAATTTAGATCTGAAAGTTATTTTTGAAATGCAAGTTAAATCATGTTATTTGAATATAAGAATAAAAAGTTATGACAATAAATGTAAAAGGGTGTCAAGCAGATCAGCAGAACTAAAACTGGTTCAAATCCAAAACCCGATATATGTACTTGAAATGCAAAACCAGTTAAACCAAAAACCAAACGTATTGAATTTATGTGTGTGTATTTGAGCTTCAAACGTATATACTACAAGTAGGAGTCTCTGATAGTTGATGTTGAGTAACGTTTGAGCAAGACCCTAATATCTCATGCTTGAGAACTCTTGAGCCATCAATACCTGTATTAACCTGAAATTCATTCTTGAACTTCTATTAGTACCAAATAGCTTCTATATGATTTGTTATCATCAAAACACATAATTCGGGAATTGTAACCTTTGGGCTAACACGCCCTTCAGTTCAAAGGGGACCGACCTGGTTGACCGGCCTAAACCGAGAGCAAAGGGTTTTAGCCGGTTGACCACAAGGGTTAGCGGTCGACCGGTCGGTTGACTGACAACATGCACAAACGTGCACGGTCCTTAGCCAAAGGCCCGGTCGACAGGGCGGTCGACCGTTTTCACCTGAAATGGGCACCGGTCGACCGTCTGGTTAACCGACTTGGCCTGAAATAATTTTTTGGATAGTTTTTGAGTTTCAAACATTTTTTAAAATATTTTGTATTGATTTAAAGTAATATAGCAATGTAATGGTAATGAAATACATGTTCAAAACTTATTATAAAATGTTGAAAAAATTATGAGTTATGTATCAAAACCAAATATGCAAAATACAATACTATCAAAACTTGTATTTTTCGAAATCGTGTATTTTGTGTGTGTAATTTTTTGAGCATTACAACTATATTCTACACTTTAACAAACTAATATCTTACAAGGCTTTAGATGACTACAAGATCTTCAAGCGGGCTTCTCCTTTAGTGACATCGAGTGCATTGAGCTTCAATCCCGTACTTTAATATCTTTGAGTGTTCAACACCTTCCTTTAGAGGAAGAAAACTCCTTAAATCCATTAGATTCCTGAAATATACTTAAACACGTGAACTTAATTAGTACTAAATAACCACATATGTTTTGTTATCATCAAAACCATAAAATCGGGTGATTGTAACCTTGGGCCAACAATACCCTAAGGTTATATGGCTTGGGAGTCATTGGCCCAAAGCTCGTTACAGGTAACTGAGAAAGCCTAATAGGATAAGACACTTTATAAACTAAACAACTTTAATTATCAATTAGCTAGGTACTTTGGCATCAGGTAGCCTTGGTATTTACAAGAAAGATAGTTAAAAGAGTTGATCAAAAAAATTTTTTTACAAAAGAAGTATGAAAGTTGGAGTCATAATTTTCAAGTTTAAGAACTATATCACGATCATGGGGTACATTAGATCTAAAATTTAAGATAGGTGGTGTAAAGTTTAGGATTTGATTTATTATTTTTATAAATAATTTGATTTTTTGAATTAAGATAAATCTTGAAAATAAAACTCATGAGAACTTAGAATCTTACTAGCTTGTTGACTTTTGTAGATAAAAAAAGAGTTTTTGTTTTTTGTTTTCGGTTATCCTTATTTTTCTTTTTGTTTATTTCTTAATTTCCTTCTCTCTTCAATTTTATAGGTATATTCACTGCAAAACCTCACGAGACAATACTCGTCCTCTAGGATAATTTAAGAGTTTAACGACTTGTTGCACGTGTTAAATATAATTGTGATTCCTATGAAAGTGAGTTAGGTTAAGTTAATTTTTCTTTGTTTTGCTCGAGGAATAGTAAAAAAACAGGTGTGGAAGTATTTGATTGACACTGCTTTACATCATTTTTATGCACATATTTATTTATTTTCTGTATATAAATAATAATACTCTGGTATGTTTTAGTGATTTTTGCAGAGAAACGTGTTAGGAGAAGTCTGAATGGCAAATTCAGGCTCTGAAGATTTTAGGCATGCTAAAAGAAGTTTAAATGCAAAATAGGAGACTCGTTGTTGCTGGGAGTGGTTCACTGCACCTGCAATCCACATTCAAAAAAGTGAGTTGATACTCTAAGAACGGTTCTCACGAATTTATGTGAGAACTTTCACGTGGGCTGTCGGATCTGATAGAGATCTAGTTTTATTTGATTTGATCTATCAGATCCGACGACCCACGTGAAAGTTTTCACAGCAATCCGTGAGAACCGTTCTTAGAGGATCAGCTCACTTCAAAAAATCTACGTCCCTTTCAAAGTGTTTTGAGTTCAGTAGGTGCTGGGCTGCTGTTTCGTGAAAGTCCGCGGGCTGAATAACAATTTTGTGCGGCTAAAAATGATACTATTTTCTGTTCATTGTAATTTTTGCAAAGTTGAGGGGCTATGTTTGGTGCGGTTGATTTAACTGCTTAGAGATTTCAATGTTTTGAGTATTTTGTATTGGTTCAGAATTTCTGCACAGAGAGAGGTTTCTTCCTTGCACTCAGTGCGAAGTGGGTGGCGCTCGTGGCCCTCTGCGTTTTCACTAACCTAGAAATTTATGTGGTCAGATTTAAATCTCCCCTCTAGGGTTTCAAGGACACATCAATTCATCTAAATCTTTTAAGTTATTAATTTCAAAAAGTGATTAGAGAATTAAGAGATTATGCGTGAAGGATTAATATTTCATGCTTGGACTTTTTGACTCTTTGATAGACTATTCAATTGAACACAATAACTTATGTTTAAATCTAATATTTTAGACTTAGCTTTCTTTTAGAGAAAATGAATTGATGTAAAAATTAATTCTAGTAATTTAGATCTAAAAAAAATCAACATTAAAATTTATTAGTTTGATAGGTTATCTATTATTCAAATAATAACCTATACTTAGATCTAGGTTTAATGTTGAGCTATGTTGTGGATCTAGAAATCTAGGTGATTGATCTTACAAATTTTAAGTAATTAATTAGGATTTAAATTGATAGGTTAATTCAATAGTATGATTGGCCTATTTTTTAGACCTAATTATAAATTCCAAGATATTAGTAGAGAGAGATTCACTGCATGATGTTAGTTTAAGGGATTCATCCCTAGGTGTTTGATTCTCTTAAATTCATAATTACTTTAAACCAAAATTTCAAACTTGAACCTGTAGATCAATTCACCTAATTAGTATTTTAAAATTAAAGAATCACATATTTTTGAGAATCGATCCTCAATTGTTACAACTGATCAACCGTGCACTTGCGGCAATAAAGACAATGAGTGACTCTCTGTCAGTTCACATAATATGAGAATATAGTTAATTTGTGACAAATCCTTAGAAGAAGAGGCATAAGGAAAATTTTCTTCCAATAATATAGTAAGATTTAATGTTGAAAAAACTTTTATCTTTAAAATGCTTGAAAACAATACAATGTGTGGACTGTTTTGGAAGTGTCTTATTTTCAAAAATAAATTCAACGATTAATTAAAGGAAATTTCATAATAAATTGAGTCCTTGAAGGTCAACCAACGAGATCTTGCACAATATTTAAACATTATCAAAAATATTTATCAGGAGTTTTGAAATCTAAGATTTATTAGGAGAAAGAGGAGGAAAACTTTTTGAATCAAAGATGTAGATCAAAAGAAAGAGAAAGAAGAATCAAGTAAAAAGCCCTCACAATTAAAAAAAACATGGCATTTTCGAGTATAGTTTCCCTTGAAACTACTCACCAATCCCTTGAAAATAGTGTTTTCTCGAGGGCCATCTCATGGGGAAAAAAATCCCTTGAAAATACTTTTGGCTGTGAATACTCCATTTCCAAAAAATCTTATTCAATCACTCTTTTCCGAACCAAGGACAGATGATACATTCTCTCTCTATTTCCTCCAAATTTATATTTGCCCCTGACCGTTCATCTCTAGAATGATTGAAGTAACTACTTTCTCAATCATTCTACAGGAATTTAAGCAACAACATTGTTGTAGGGCATACGCTGAAACTAATAATGAAAAACCCTCATTTACATTACATTTACATTTACGTGAGTGGTTCATTTGTATAACTAGTAGCCAGTGTTTCTTTGTTTTTTATTTTATTTTATTTTTGATGTTTTATTAGCATCCAAAGCGTTGTAAAGTTCTCCTAGCCAGCTCAAGCCTTCGGGGGCTTCGGTTTAGCTCCTTTTTCTGTTAGCATTAAAAAAATATATAGGTTTTTCATATACATTACTACTTTCAACTTAAAAATATTGTACCAGATTGCAAAATTTACCATCTTTTCAGCTGTGCGAGCCAAATTCGTTCCACCTAAATGATGATTCATCTTTCTCAAACCACGATGATTATTAGATATTTTTGACTTCTACATTCGTATAACTGCAAGTGAATATAACATTTAATCTATAGGGTTAGGGTTATTCATATAACTGCAAGTGAATATAACATTTAATCTATAGGGTTAGGGTTATAGATAGATAAAAAACAATCATAAAACTAATAAGAATGGAACAAATAACAGAAAAGATATACCTCAATGATAATTTGGATGTCGACGACGAGAACTGGATGTCGACGAACGAGACAAGATGCGGGAAGAATCGACCACGCAGGCAGAGGCAATCACCGATGACGTATGCATAGTGAAAGAGGACAGTGATAGAAATGCTCACGAGAACTCGACTATGTGAATTGTGCTGCAAAATAAACGAGGACAGATGTAGAAGGGCTCACGAGAACTCTACTACGTGAATTGTGCAGTAAGGTGGCAGAGACTGTTAGTTTCTAGAATCAATCTGACAACAAATCAATATCACTGAAATATCACCGATCTAATTGGCCAGGTCGGTTAACATCAGGTGGGAGATTTTCCGTTCAATAAAACGTTCCTTAATTAAAGAACCATCTTTCAATTACCTTCCTTGGTTAAACACTAATTAGACTGGTATAAGTCAGTCTCAATATACTGAATATCAGTATAACTCCTGTATAAAGAAAATTAATTCACTTATACAGTACTTGGAGTGAGGTACGCTTAAAGTGAATCTCCTTAAGACAATTACGTCCCCCGCACTGGTACTAACGGGTTACTGGATGCTGGTCTCCCAAGAAGATACAACACTTCTTCACGGTATTTGGATAGCACTACTAAATCATCGTACGATCGAACCGTAGTTAACCAGTACCTTCACAGGATTATTGAAGCAGTAGGACCAAGACAAATTTCAGGGTGAATATTTGTCTTTACTTTAGAGGAGCACCCACTGTAGAGAAAGGAGGAAGGTAGAAGAATATTCTTCTTTGGAAGTCACAGATTCAGACAACAATTCTATTAAAGAATCTGTTGAATTTTCTGAGCCTTCTTTCAGAACGAATTTTGCAGAATCTCTTGGAAGTCGCTTCGGAATCCGAGTTGCAGAATTCCCACTTCCTGTTGGAAGTCACTTCGAACTTGAGTTGGTGGAAGCCCACTTCAGAATGCAGAGGAAGAATCTCTTTTCCCTGTATTGCTTCTGTTGTTGTTGTAGTTGTTCTGTTGTGTGTTTTGTTTGAGAGAAGCGGAGCGCTATTTATAGCGCTCCGGGAGGGGTATAATGGTCCGAACCCAACCGAACGGTTGCAACGGTTCGGTCTGAACCGTTGCAACGGTTCATTTCAGACAACAACCGCAGCAACCGCCCAACTGTTCGCGGCGGTTTGCTGACAGCCGTTGCGCTGGGTGGTTCGGATCCGGATGGCAGAGCGGGTATGATTCGCATACCCGTGAGACCCGGTTCAAAATGAACCGTACTGGGTAGTACACCCGCACCAAACCCAAACCCAGACCAGAGCCCGAGCCCGACACCGGCGCCAGCGCCGGCCGGCTGCCGCCGCGAGCGGCAGCGTGCGCGTGCGCATGTGCGGGCATGATTTCCCCTTAATCGTGCGCGAAAACTCCAAGTACCCAAAGGGCACACCCTTTGTTCCCATTTTTCTCTATTTAAACACTTTAAACTTCCATCCCATGGCCAATGTGGGACTAAATGCTTTTAGCTACCTTTAGTCCCCTTTTGGCTTTGAATTAGGCAATCTTTAGACTTGAATATCTCATTCATTCGAAGTCGGAATTGAATATGTGAATATACCACGTTCATCCTCAATGAAAGGAGAACACACTTCAACCATTATCTAATTGATTCAATTAATGGATCTCGGCGTAATTCAACTCAAAGATTCACATATATTCTTCATATTTCTAACAATCCCCCACAATGAATGGAGTTCAAGGAATTGACACACAAAGAGACTGACTCTATTGTAAAAGGTACTTTAGAAAAGAAACTGCATCAGGATAGGTGAACTAGGTCTGGAACCTTCCATAGCGAAAGTTTATCGGACTCACTGGCTAATCAGTGAACTAGGTCTTGAACTGTTAGCCGTTAGTGTAAGCCAAGTCAACAAGCTTCATAAAGTAACTTTCCAAATCAACTTTAGTTTTCGGTTCTGTCCATTTTGGCCCTGGACATTCTTGATTTCAGAGAGTATCTTTAGGGAATAATATCCTCCATAGAAATTCCCAAAGAGCCGACCCAACTCTATACTCACATAGGTGATCGTCCTATTAAGAGCAGTCTACTCTACTCCACTTGTTTAGTAACAAGATATAGGCATCATTAAAAGCGTTAAGCTTATCCTTAATTCACTTGTAGAAAGCACTTATGTGCACCTTAGAAATGGATTGGAGTCAAGCTCCTAAGTGCTTACTTGCTGAGTCAATCATAACTAGTTTTTCCTCTTGAATTTAGTCCGTGGGATCTCCAGTCGCTAAGTGAGATTTCCATTAAGCTGACTCGGTAAGGTTAGGCTTTTAGACCCATTCCTCTTGATGCGCAGTTTATACGCTCTCCACTTAAACCTTTATTAAGCGGATCCGCTAAATTATCTTTTGACGAGATAAAGTCAATAGAGATAATTCCATTTGAGAGCAACTGCTTAACAGTATTATGTTTAGACTTACCGTTGTATATAACATTTTGTGCCCTAGATATAGCTGCTTGATTATCGCAGTGTATGCATATAGCGGGCTCTGGCTTTTGCCATAATGGTATATCTTCCAAAAATTGTTGAAGCTATTCTGCTTCTTCTCCGGCCTTATCTAAGGTTATGAATTCCGATTCCACAGTGGAACGGGCAATACATGTTTGTTTGGAAGATTTTAAAGATACCGCTGCTCCTCCTAGAGTAAATACGTATCCGCTAGTTGATTTTGGTTCCTCAGAATCTGCAATCTAATTAGCATCACTGTATCCTTCAAGTACAGGTAGATACTGTCCATATCTCAAGGCATATTCCTTGGTATGTGATACATAACCCAATACTCGTAGTAGAGCAGTCCAATGTTCATCACTAGGGTTACTAGTGTATCTGCTTAACTTGCTTACAGCGTAAGTAATATCGGGTCTAGTGCAATTTATCAAATACGTTAGACTTTCGATAATCTGAGAATACTCCCACTGGCGTATTCCAGTTCCTGTATTCTTATGAAGGTGGATGTGTGGGAGAAAAGGATTTGTATTCTCCTTTATCCCATGATCCTTGAATCTTTCGTTCATCTTCTCCACGTAGTGAGATTGAGATAGACTGATTTCATCTGGTGTTCTGGTGATTTTAATTCCTAAAATTACATCAGCAACCCCCAGATCCTTCATGTCAAAACTATTGGATAACATTCTTTTAGTGGACTTAATAATTTCAATATTAGTCCCAAGTATCAACATGTCGTCTACATAAAGACAAACAATGATACATGCATTTCAACTGTTTTAGTGTAAACACACTTATCACATTCATTGATAGTGAATCCATCTTTGATCATGACACTATCAAATTTCTCATGCCATTATTTTGGAGCTTGCTTTAGACCGTATAAGGATTTTACCAATTTACACACTTTGTGTTCTTGGCCCTTGACTATAAATCCTTCAAGTTGCTCCATATATATTTCTTCATTTAATTCACCATTTAAGAATACAGTCTTGACATCCATTTGATGGATATCTAAGTTATCCAATACTGCAATTGCAATCAACATTCGAATGGAGGTTATTCTTATTACTGGTGAATAAGTATCGAAGTAGTCAAGTCCTTCCTTTTGTCGATAGCCCTTGGCTACTAATCTAGCCTTGTACTTATCGATAGATCCATCGGGTTTTAATTTTCTTTTAAAAATCTACTTACACCCAATTGGTTTACTGCCAGGTGACAATTTTGCCAATTCCAAGTATGATTACTTAGTATGGATTCTATTTCGCTATTTATAGCTTCTTTTAATATTTGTGCTTCTGGGGTTGACATAGCCTCTTTAAATGTTTGAGGCTCGCTTTCAATAGCATATGCTATGAAATCTGGACCAAAAGATTTTGAGATTCTAGATCTCTGACTTCTTCTTGGTTCAATTTCTGTATTAACAATCGGTTCCTCGGGGCTTTCGTCCCTGAACGCCATCTCATGTGTTCTTTTCCCAGAAGTCTTATCTGTTTCCCTTTTGTATGGAAAGATGTCTTCAAAGAACACAACATCTCTAGATTCGATAATCATATTTACATGAATATCTGGTATTTATGATTTATGAACCAAAAAATCTATAGGCATTACTATTCAAGGCATAGCCTATGAATATGCAGTCCATAGTTCTTGCTTCCAACTTAGTCTTTTTAGGTAATGGTGCTAGCACCTTTGCAAGGCACCCCCACATTTTGAGGTAATGGTAGGAAGATGTCCTTCCATGCCATAACTCAAATGGTATAAGACCAAGTTTCTTATGGGGTATTCTGTTTAGAATATAATTTGCAGTTAACAGAGCTTCCCCCCATAAGTTCTGCGAAGCTCCAGAACTTATAAGCATGGAATTGACCATCTCTTTCAAAGTTCTGTTCTTCCGTTCAGCAATTTCATTTTGCTGAGGAGTATATGGTGCTGTTGTTTGATAGATTATACCAAATTTAGCACATAACTCACTAAAATCATTTGATTCATATTCTCCGCCTCTATCGAATTTTAGAATCTTGATATTCTTGTTGAGTTGATTCTCAACTTCGGTTTTATATGTTATAAACATATTCATTGCCTCATCCTTACTGTTTAAAAGATACACATAACAGTATCTTGTACAGTCATCAATAAAAGTAATAAAATACTTTTTCCCGCCTCTAGTTGGCATAAACTTCAAGTCACATAGATCGCTATGAATTAACCCTAAAGTTTCTATATTTCGATCAATTGAGTGAAATGAATTTTTCGCTAACTTGGCCTCAACACAAATCTCACACTTGCGAATTTCTTCCAAGTTAAGTTTAGGAATATATCCTATATTAGACAAGTTTTTTAATGACTTGTAATTTACATGCCCTAATCTATCATGCCATAAAGTAAGAGACTCAAGCAAATAAATAGAAGATTTTTCTTTATTTATAAGCTTTGGGTACAAATACACAGACTTTTTGTCCACCACTGCAACATTGGCTTTAAAAAGTCCATCAACAAGATAACCCTTTCCCACATACATCACACCCTTAGAAAGTACAAATTTATCTGATTCAAAAACCATTCTAAATCCTTTCTTACTAAGTATTGATCCAGAGATCAGATTCTTGCGGATATCTGGAACATGTAACACATCATTCAGAGTAAGCTCTTTCTCAGATGTCCACTTTAGGATGACCTTTCCTTTTCCTTCAACCTTATAGACGGATGAGTTTCCCATGAAGAGTTGCTCATCTTGCTCTGATTTTTGATATTCAGAGAATAATAATTTCTCACAGCAGATGTGCCGAGTAGCCCCAATGTCTACCCACTAATCCTTATTGTTGGTCGTCAGGTTCACTTCTGACACCACAGCTGAAAGGCTTGGCGACGCATGGTCGGTCAGGTTTGCCTGTGGATGATTTTTCTTTTTCTTTTTGAGACGGCTGCGACATTCATTCGCCTTATGCCCTTCTTTGTTGCAGATATAGCAGGTTCCCTTGAAGCGCATGTTCTTACCTTTTTGGACCTTGCCTTTGTACCCTTGGACAGTTTTCTTTCGCTTTAAGCCTTTGGAAGTAGACGCTTTCCCTTTGAGTCTTCGATCACATTGGCCTTGGCTTCATAGGAGTTGTTACTACTCCTTTTCTCAGATTTTTGGTTGTCCTCCTCAATTTGAAGCCTCATAATGAGATCTTCCAACTTCAGCTCCTTGCGCTTGTGCTTCAAGTAGTTCTTGAAATCTCTCCACGCAGGTGGGAGTTTTGGTTGTAAAATCAAAGAGTTAAGGAATTTACCGTGTAGCTTCGGGCTAACGGGTCGTAATCCACAAGGAGGGACTAGCGATGGAAGCTTTTTTAGTAAGTCTTCTTTTAAGATGCAAAGTTTGGTTAAAGTTCTTCTTTAGTTCTTTAAAAGAAAAAGGAAAATTTGAGTTAAAGTTGAGTTAGAAAGAAAGCGGTAGAATAAGAAGGTGGAGAAATAAGAAGTGATTTGTATAAATGAGATTGAAAAAGAGTGATAAAAGATTTGGTGGATTGTGGTGTTCTAAACTAAATGATTAAAAGAAAAGAAACTAAAAATTACTTACTTCTTTTGACCAAATACCTACCTTGAATCTTTTGCAATGATGTTATCTTGAAGTGAGGTGATCAACGTATAGCCCATAAGAGTTGATTCCCGTTTCCACATTATATCATCAAGACGTTGCAAGTATGAAGTGATACAGAATGAAACTCAAAATCTATCGTCATGGGCTATCGGTGGCACTCGCAAAGGCAAGACTCTTTCGATGCTTTTAGACTCACATGGATAGCAATTGTACCAAAAGAAGAAAAGTAGAGAAGAAGAAGAAGAACACAAAAACAAAGTACATACAAAAGGTAACTACAGATTCGATTTTATAATAATAAGAGAAAAGAAGGAAATCTTACACCAGTGTCACTCTCAGCACAAGCATCGTTCTCATTCTCCTATGAAACTCTGATCTCCTCTGATTTACATAAACTAAAACTGAAAATTACATGAAAAGAAAAACAAAAACCTACACTAAAAAAATGAAAAAATGGGCTAATTCCTATCTCTGCATGGTCGTCCTCATTTACAGTGAAATACCTGCCTTTTATAGGCAAAAACCCAGAGGGGAGAGGCGTGAGAAGATAGGGGGAGCAAACGCTCCCCCTAACTCCCTAACAAAGCCGCGGAAACGCGGCTCTGGCCGTGTTTCCGCGGTCAGGGTGTGGCCAGGTGGCCACACCCTGTTGTTGGTGGAATTCCCCGGCTTCGCGATTGATGTTTATCTTTAGCTGGATTTGTAGTTTAAGTTTGGGATTTTGACGAAATGGCCTTTGATTTTTGGCTTCAACCGCTTGATTTGAGATGATTCATTTCAACCGATTTTTAACCTCTCTGATTTACCAAGATTTGCCCTGATTCACTGATTTCGAATTTATTCTGATTTATTTCAGAATTTGATGGGCTTTTGGGCTCATTTTTCTTCACTCTCCTTTAGGAATGGGCCTACAAATAAATTAAACAATAATTAGGAACAAGCAGAGTTTATTTAATAATAAGTATGAGAATATGATAATAAATGTGCAATCTTAGCGACCGATCACACCCCATACCTATCGTTTGCTCGTCCTCGAGAAAAACAACTAAACTATACTAAAAATTATTAAACCACTGTCGCAGGTCACGCGATTGCACTGAGCATGTGCAACAAGCCGTTAAACCTCTAGGTTTCCCCTAGAGGACGAGTTTTGTCTCGTGAGGGTTTTTCAGTAGATTGCACCCACAAAATTCATAAAGAAAGAGAAAAAATGTTAATATTTTGAAAACACATTTTGAAAAAAAATATTTGAAATATTATTGTAAGTTTTAAGTAATCTATAAGTTATAGGAAAACCGAATTTTTCATTCCTAAACTTAGTCTCTATTCAAAAATTTGTTATCAATCAAAGTCAGGAGTCAAATTGTACATCTCATCTAGTCTATTACTTTACCCTAAGTCATATGCACCTTGTGACCGTGAAAATTTTGACTAAGGGTTTTTGAACTCTAACTCTTATGCCTTATTTATATTATATATATATATATATATATATATATATATATATATATATATATATATATATATATATATATATATATATATATTGGTGGTATTATTCCTTAGTTCTATTAGGCTTTCTAATCTACCCATGTAACGAGCCTTTAATCGATGACTCCCAAACCAAACGGTCTTAGGGCACGGGTCAGAAAACACCCTAAGGACTTAAGGTCACGAGCAAACAAGGCCACAAAACTAAGGATTTTATTATATGAACCACTTTTAGGCGTGAATACTTATGCTTTATTAGGCACAAATACACAGCTTAATCAGAGGATTTTTATATATAGTTTTTTTTTAAACTTATCTAATCATCTTTCGCATAAATACTAAGGCTTGCTTAGGCCAAAGCACCTAGCTAATCGATAATTAGATTTGTTCATCTTTCATAGATATATTTTTTTTCCTTTTTTTTATAAGGCATAAGAATCTTCGTTTTTGAACCCTGAGTGTGTGAGTGTATGAAGTGTGTATATTTCATCAAGGTAAAGATCAAGACTAAATTACTTTGACAAATTATCTTCCTAACCCTAAAATTAAATAAATAATCTTATTTTGACCAAGTTTAAGAAATCCTAATTTTGATTTTCCTATTCCTTAAAATTGACTTAATTTCTTACAAAAAATATTGTCAAAATATTGTTTCTATTTTCAAAAAGTATTTAAAAGTAAAGAAAAATGTTAATATTTTTTTTATAAAAAGAAAAACCTAAGTTATGTTAGAACCCTCCCCCATACCTATCTCATGCATTGTCCTCAATGTATGAATTAAT
This sequence comes from Agave tequilana, assembly GCA_038442645.1. Lineage (NCBI taxonomy): Eukaryota > Viridiplantae > Streptophyta > Magnoliopsida > Asparagales > Asparagaceae > Agave > Agave tequilana. The sequence goes on from JAVJIF010007506.1 coordinate 80,860, forward strand.
GCATAGATGCATGAAAAAGAAGACAGGGAAGGAAAATACTACCTTAAGGTGGTGGTTCTGGTAGTGGTCTGATTGGTCCACGAAAGCCCAATCGACTTTTCGTGGAGTTCGAAGGAACCCACCAGAAATTTTTCTAATATAACCCACTAAAATAATATATACATGAATGATTTTTATTATATATTTGACCCCATCTAATTTTCAAATTCTATAATTAATTTCAGAGTCAATTTTGTCAACCGCTTTGTCCCGAAATGGAGTGTGAAAAGATAGAATGATTGACTTGGACTTAGGAAGTACAAGAACTAATACCGACTCAGGAAAGTGACTTAAGTCAAGTAAAGGTTCAGGAGTCGAGATTGGTTCGGGAAGTGGGTCCAAATCAAGAAGTTGAAACTCAAGTCCACATTTATTTTCTCACAATGGAATGTGACTTAATATTGGTGATTCAAGTTCAAGAATGACAGGTGTGGGAATCAAAACTGACTCTATAATATTACTCAAATCGGGTAACAAAAAAGGAGTCAATATTGATTCAAGAATTTGAACTGGATCACAAATTTGAGAATCTAGGTCACATTTCTCATTGAGTTCAATTTCATAAAAATGAGAACTTGTCAATTTGTCAATGAGACTTTCAAAAGTATGAAATTGGTCAAGTTCAATAAAATGATCATCAAAGATGGGCGATTCAATTTCTTTATGAATTGGCACAGGATCCAATGTTGACTCAGAAAAAAGATTGAAATCAGGTGAAGACACCGGAGTCATAATTGAATCAGGAAGTAGAATTAAATCACTAAGTTGAGGTTCATGATCATATTCATTCTCAAGTTCAATTTCAGGAAAGGGATAACTTGCCAAACTGTCAATATCATTTTCAAAATTTGGAGTTTGGGCAAGTTCAAATGATTGTTCTAAAATGGAACCTTATTTTTCAAAACAACATGACTCTTCGGCTCTGACAGAATGGTTAGTGACATCAGAACTGGCCAAACGGTGAGAACGTAGAGTTTGGACCATCATATCTATGTCATGATTACAAGCGTTTTGAGCCTGAGTCATGATTTCAAGCATCTTTTCAAGTTGATGGTTCATCGTTTTTGTTGAAAAGATGAAGTGTTGTTTTGGAATTGGTGGTGAAATTGTGAGTCCATCAGATTTTGTGATTGTTGTTTGGACTCACGCATGCTCATTTCCAAAATTGATGGTTTTCTATTTTTGACTGGTGGAACTGAGTATGAATCTTGGAAATATTGTGGACAAGGTGGATAAGGAGGACAAGTTGGTTGAAAATTGGACTCGGGGGAGGTGAATCCCCATTGACTCTGTGAAGAGTCAAATTATTCTGAAAATTATGGTTATAAGATTGGGGGCATGGGTTATATTGATTCGGATAAGACCAATCCGGCACACTAGGTTGGTTAAAGTTATGATATGCCGGGTTGGTAATATCCGGAAAAGAGGTTGATGTGTAATATGGATTACCATTAAAATTGGAAAAATTGTTGTTATAAGCCATATCACACAATAAAACACAAACAAAGGAAAAAAACAAACAAATAAGCAAACAAAAAAGAAAAAATTCTAACCTAAGTTAGGGTAGACCTTGACCTAGACGACTCCTAACTGGTTAGACTGTCCATAGGAGGTAGACTGCAGACTTTGAACACAAGCTAATCAGCCAGGTCAGGGCAAGATTGGTGGTAGGTTATCCGTCAAAGACGTTCCTTAATTACGTAACCACCAACCTTCGGGTTTTCGGCCCTTAATCCCCTTCCTAGACACTGATTTGACAGGAGTCAAATTCCAACACCTTTCCCCTTAGGATAATCTCCTAATTGAATCCGAGATGTCTCTAGGGCCAACGTCTACTCATTTTTAGTTAGGCTTGGGTTAGTGAGTGAGGAGATTGTTTGTGGGCTAAGGGAGGGTAATGACTTCCCCACCTTATCTTGTTTATAGGACAAGCCCTTAAGATTGATTTAGTGCAGTGTACAAGAAAAGCAACACTTAAGCAATGTAAACAATCCAAAAGTTTTCTTATACTAGATGCTATGCACACGTACCTTTGCTCCAGCACTCTTCAACAGTAATGGAAAATGTAAACGAATTAGACACGTGCCAAATGCAAGTCTAAACCGTTTTTAACATTTAACAAACATCATTTTATTGTTGAGGTTAGAAAAGAAGTACAGTGAGACAAACAAGGAAATAGATAGTTACAGATATTAAACTTTGCACTACAGCCAACCTGCAAAAAATACAGGTTAGTAGTTCACTCAGATTGCCACATGAATGTAGCAAATCTGAGAGCTTCTTGGCTCTGCTCTCTCGAGCAGAGTCCAAGGCCACTTATATGTCCACTGCAGCAAAGATTTCTTGTTGTCAAGCCTGTACACCAAAAACAAAAAAGAAAGTTAACCAAAAATGTAAATCTAAAAAAAGAATAACTTACTGTCCCTCCCCGGCAACGGCGCCAAAAATTGGTTGTAAAATCAAAGAGTTAAGGAATTTACCGTGTAGCTTCGGGCTAACGGGTCGTGATCAACAAGGAGGGACTAGCAATGGAAGCTTTTTTAGTAAGTCTTCTTTTAAGATGCAAAGTTTGGTTAAAGTTCTTCTTTAGTTCTTTAAAAAAAAAAGGAAAATTTGAGTTAAAGTTGAGTTAGAAAGAAAGCGGTAGAATAAGAAGGTGGAGAAATAAGAAGTGATTTGTACAAATGAGATTGAAAAAGAGTGATAAAAGATTTGGTGGATTGTGGTGTTCTAAACTAAAAGATTAAAAAAAAATTAAAAATTACATACTTCTTTTGGCCAAATACCTACCTTGAATCTTTTGCAATGATGTTACCTTGAAGTGAGGTGATCAACGTATAGCCCATAAGAGTTGATTCCCGTTTCCACATTATATCATCAAGACGTTGCAAGTATGAAGTGATACAGAATGAAACTCAAAATCCATCGTCATGGGCTATCGGTGGCACTCGCAAAGGCAAGACTCTTTCGATGCTTTTAGACTCACTTGGATAGCAATTGTACCAAAAGAAGAAAAGTAGAGAAGAAGAAGAAGAACATAAAAACAAAATACATACAAAAGGGAACTACAGATTTGATTTATAACAATAAGAGAAAAGAAGGAAATCTTACACCGGTGTCACTCTCAGCACAAGTTTCGTTCTCATTCTCCTCTGAAACTCTGATCTCCTCTGATTTACATAAACTAAAACTGAAAATTACATGAAAAGAAAAACAAAAACCTACACTAAAAAAATGGAAAAATGGACTAATTTCTATCTCTGTATGGTCGTCCTCATTTACAGTGAAATACCTGCCTTTTATAGGTAAAAACCCAGAGGGGAGAGGCGTGAGAAGATAGGGGTAGCAAACGCTCCCCTAACTCCCTAACAAATCCGCGAAAACGCGGCTCTGGCCGCGTTTTCGCGGTCAGGGTGTGGCCAGGTGGCCACACCCTATTGGTGGAATTCCCCAGCTTCGCGATTGATGTTTATCTTCAGCTGGATTTGTAGTTTAAGTTCAGAATTTTGACGAAATGGCCTTTGATCTTTGGCTTCAACCGCTTGATTTGGGATGATTCATTTCAACCGGTTTTCAATCTCGCTCATTTGCCAAGATTTGCCCTGATTCACTGATTTCGAATTTATTCTGATTTAATTCAGAATTTGATGGGCTTTTGGGCTCATTTTTCTTCACTCTCCTTTAGGAATGGGCCTACAAATAAATTAAATAATAATTAGGAACAAGCAGAGTTTACTTAATAATAAGTATGAGAATATGATAATAAATTTGCAATCTTAGCGACCGATCAAGTTTCTCCACGATAGTAGAAACCTGAAAAGTTTCAGGTAGAATCATACATTCGGCCTCTATCTCGTGCAAGATAAGTTGGAACTCTTGCACCTGACTGATCACAGTCTTGTTGTCCACCATCTTGTACTCCAAAAATCATCCTACGATAAACTTCTTGGTACCGGCATCCTCAGTCTTGTACTTCTTATCAAGACTAGCCCATAACTTCTTTGCTGTTATGATAGGACTGCAGACATTGTAAAGAGAGTCATCCAGTCCATTCAAATATAGTTTCGGCAAGTCCATCATCGACTGCAAGGACTGAGTCCCGATCAGTTCCGGGTTATGGTGGATCTTCTTGCATGAATTTGGCCAAATACAGAGTGGTCAAGTAGAAGAGCATCTTCTGCTGCCACCTCTTGAATTTTGTGCCATCAAATTTTCCTGCCTTCTCCGGCTTCGGGTTAGGAAGTGAAGTGAAATCACCTAGAGGGGGCGGTGAATAGGTGATGAGCTAATCTAATGGTCAATTAATAAGGAATTAAAACTTATATGATGCAAACTAAAACTACTTAAACTAAACACCACGTATAACACAAGAGTGTAGCCGGATTCCCCGTAAAGGGTTCTGAACTAACTCCTCAAGATTCCTCTAAATAAGAGTTGAGGTGCCGCGTTGGCTCTCTTGGTTGAATACAAGTGTTAGCAAACAAACCCCAAGCATATAACAATATGAGCACAAATATATATCAAGCATATAAAGATAAAGACAATAATAGCATGCACGATATAAACAAGTAAGAGATAGAGAAAGAGCAATCGCAAACACGGGAGATTTGTTTCGAGGTTCGAGCACACTTGCTCTACGTCCCCGACTTCAACACTATGAAGGATTTCCACTAAAATCGATCCCACCGGATCACTTGTTGCCGCAACACCTACAAGCTCTTTGGACTCTCTAGTCCCTCTCTTGTTCCCGCAAGAACACACCGCAAGCCCACTAGCTCGCCGAGGCCGCACCTCAAACAACGAGTTCACACACGAACTCAAAAAACCGCGAACCCGCAAGTCCGCCTCCTCAAATACAAAGATGGAACTTTGGTGATCACAACACTTTGATCACCTAAAATCCTCTCACAACAAATATCCCTATAGGTAGATATAGCAATGGATAGCTCAAGTGTTTGTGTGAGAAAGCTAGGATTGAAATGGTGGAGGAAAACTCAAGAAAATCACTTTTAAAACACTCTTGATAAACTTCCCTTTTGATTGGAAATATTTGCTCTCAAGTAAGTGGAGAAAACCTCTAATAGAGTAGGAAAAACTGGCTTAAAAACTCTCCAAAAATCTTCACTAAAACAGCCCCCAAAAGCCCTCCTTTTATAGGGCTAGAAAAACTTAGCCGTTGGGGAAATTTTTTAGCCCTGGCGGCTGACGGTCAACCGGCCCGGTCGACCGCCAACGGTCAGAATTCTGACCGTTGGAGCCTCGATCGATCGGCCCGGTCGACCGCTGCCTGGAACAGAGAGCAGAGCTCTCTGCCGGTCGACCGGGGCTTTCCAGAGAGCAGAAGCTCTCTGGCGGTCGACCGGGTCGGTCGACCGCCCCTCCAGCAGACTTGGCGTGCACGTTTTGTGCACGTCGGTCGACCGACTCGGTCGACCGACTTCAAGCACGGTCGACCGGTCCGGTCGACCGATAGAAGCCAGTACAGGACATTTTTAGGGATTAAAAGTTAGACTTTTTGGCTTAAATAAAATCCCATAAAATCACGAAAAATCTACAAAAATAGGTTCAGTATAATACTTTGATAAACAAACATGTTTGAGTAAAATCAAGACATGTTACAAACAATTTGAACTATTTTTGTAACTTAGAAATTTTGGCTCAAAACAAAAACTGTATTTTTCCAAATTGGTTTTTCAAAACTTCTCCAAATATAAAAACAAGATATTTTAAACACTTTTAAAGCATTGAGTGTATGGATATGATCCACTACACATACATGAAGAAATATCTATGTTTTTGACAATAAGCATTAAACATGATTTTGGTTAAAGACATGTATATAAGAAATTCCAAAAATCAAACCGGTATTTTGTCAAAAAGAAAAGTCTTTTATAAAATGAAAATTCTTTTATGAAAACTCATCTAAAACAAGAGTGTGTGTGTGTATAGTATACTTGAGCAATCCACCAACTATTCTATCCTTTACATTTTATCTAAAAATAAAATCTTATAAAAACAAACCTAGACACAAGTCTTCATGAAGTCTTCACTTGAAGTCTTCTCATTTTCTTGACTTGGTCCAAACTCGATCCAAAGAGCTAGACTCCTCTTGAGTACTTGATGTGGTCTTGATGCACAAGCTCTTGAATCAAATCGTGCTAGCTCCAAAACTTGACTTTAAATCCTTTGTTGAAGCTACACACCTACTAAGATCTTGATCACAAATCTGAGACTAAATAAACACAAGATCATTAGTACTATAAATACATGAGTTGATCATCATCAAAACTAGAGTGATAGGCCTTTCGGCCAACAATCTCCCCCTTTTTGATGATGACAAAACTCATGGAGTTATATATGCATGGATTAAAGTAAAGCTTCAAAGAAGCTCCTCCTTAACTCATGCATCACAATAAACAAATAAATATGCAATGAAAGCTCATAAACATGTATGCAAATACAAGGAGATAAACATGCATAAACAAGCATGAAACACATCAAATTCTTTTTTTCTCCTATTTGCAAAACAAAACAATATGCATGAACATAAACCCTTTTTCCAAAACATGCATATATACTAAAATACTTCTCCCCCTTTTGTCAATCATCAACAAAGGGTTAAAGTAAAAACAAAACAATGTTCTCCCCCTTTTGTCCAAAACAAAAAGATCAACAAAGGGGTGAACTCAAATCAATCAATAAAAGATATATGCGATATACATTCATGAAGAGGAAGACACTAAGTTAACTTTCCTACATATATGCATTACATGAAGAAGGGATGACAAGCCCTAATTCACACAATGCATAATATGCAATACATAAGAGGAGATGTAAAGCTCCCCCTACACACGTGTACCGCATAAAGAGAAGTTGTCAAGCTCCTCAATACAGGATACACTCAACATGAATCTATATGTAGAAGAGATGCTAAGCTCTCCTTGCATATAGGCAATATAAATCAAAACATTTTTAATATTTCTTATTAAAAACAAAATTTTGAATTTTCTCAATAAAACAAATTTTGATACCAATTGAAATCGAAAACATTTTATCAATTGAAATAACAATGAAATTTTGATACCAATGAAAGAAAATATTTATATTTGATACCAATTTAAATTATCATGAATATCAATTGAAATAAATAGATCAATGGATACCAATAAGGATACCAATTGAAATAAATAATTCAATAGATACCAATTGAAATATATAATAAATTTGAAATTGAAACATATTGATACTAATTTAAAAATAATGCATAAGCTTTATTAAAATGTCAATTGAGATACCAATTGAAATAAAGTTTTAAATCAAGCTTAGCATAAACTTTGTGCTTTAAATATGTAAACCAATTTTAAATCAAGCACACGAAAATCATATATATGTGTGAGAAATGATAATACCAATAGGAATTGATATAAGTTGAAATTAAAAAATACATATATATAAACAAGATTATGAGTATACAAAAATATATCAATTGTGATACCAAAAGAAATTATGATACCAATTGAGATTAAGAAGTGAAATTAGTGTATAACTCATACAAATCCACCCTTTACATGCACAAGATAAAAGATATGTAATTTGAGCATATAAGGTATGGTCTCCCATCCGTCCTCCCATTTAGGGGTAGGTAGGGGTTTTCAAAATAGGTGTTTGAAAATATTTTTAGTGAAAACACTACCAAATGAAGAATAAATAACTAGTTAGATTTATTTTTGAAAAACCAGTTAAAGATCCTTCAAAACATGAAATCAAATTATATGTTTTTCATGAATCATACCAAATACACAAGAGTTGACACACAAAATCGAAAAAGCTCATAAAGATGTTCATGAAACAAGGTCATGACAAAATAAATGAAGTGTGAGTGTTCAAAATCATGTAAATAGTGTTAGCCCAAAGGCCTTCCACCCTAGTTTTGATGATGATTAACTCATGTAGTTATGTTTACTAATAACTTGTGTTGTTTAAGTTTCAAATCATTAACCAAGATATTAGTTGGTGATTAGCTTCAACAAGGTGTTTAGAAGCTTTTCATGATGATTCCAGGGCCAAAGCTTCAAGATCATACATTGCCTAGCCCATGGATGGAGTTTTGGAGCAAGTCTACTTGAAGATGAAGATCATCAAGAAGACTTAGGTATCCATAGTTTAATTAGTGTGTTTAGATCCAATTTGTAAAATTTAGTATAGTTGATATGCTCAAGTGCACAACACACACGTTTTCATGTTTTGGATTTGGTTTTCATGAATAGTAGATCAAAACAAGTTTAATTGATATATGTATAGTTGTTTCACTCTATACATGCATGCTTAACTTTTATCAAACTTGATTTTGAGCTTAACATCTCTTTGATAAAAATACAAGTTTTGTTTTTGATAAAATTTGCAAGACTCGAAAATGAATTAATATGATTGATATATGTCTTGAAATTTTTATCACTTGTTTGTGTTTCAATATAAAATGTTAAACAAGTTTTATGGGATTTTCAGAAAAGATAAAAGATTTTTATAAATATTTTTCCCAATTTTTCTGACCCAGGTTTGTGTTGACAGGCCGGTCGGTCGACCGTACGGGTCGACCGTACCAAGGGCCGGTCGACCCATAGGGTCGACCGACGTGCACAAACTTGTGCACATCTGGCAGACACAAACTCGGTCGACCGTACGGGTCGACCGGGTCTGAGAGCTCTGCTCTCTGTTTGTTTGGGTCGACCGGGGCGGTCGACCGCTGCAGAGAGTTCTGCTCTCTGTTTGTTTCGGTCGACCGGGCCGGTCGACCGCAGTTCCCCAACGGTCATATTTCTGACCGTTGATGGTCGACCGGGCCGGTCGACCGCTGCCTGTCAGAGCTGCCAGCTCAGCTCTAACGGCTAGTTTTTGTATTGGGCCTATATAAACCCCATCTCTTTGGGTTTTTTGCCAAGGTTTTTAAGAAGAAAAATTTCAGTATTTCTCTAGTGCTTAAACAAGTTTTCAAAATAGTTTTTGTGCTAAAAAGATTTCATCTTTATTGTTTTTGGGTTTTTGGAAAATCAAAGAAAACTAGGGTTTTGGGATATTGATTTGATCTTAATTTCTATCATATACAAGAGATTTCCCAAGTAGTTTTTCTTTGTTGCTTATTTCCAAAAACACCTAGTTTCCACACTTGAGCTATCACCTATCCTAATCTATTTAGGATCTTGTTTTTGTGGAAAGAAAAGAGAAAAGAAAGAGAGATTGAGTTTGTGATTTTTGGAACCACTTGTTGTAAACACCCTTATTCTTGTTGTATCCCTCTTAGGTAGAGGTGATCGGGTGATTGGTTTGCTCCCTCTAGTGAGAGGTGGAGTTTGGTTATAAACCCTGTTCGGTAGAGGTGTTGGTTGTTGTGTTGGCTACGGGCCTACCCCTCGGTTGTGAGGTGGTTGTTTGAGAGAGGAGTTTGGTACTCCTAAGTGTTGTAACAAATCCTCTTCGATAGAGGTTCCCTCGGTGGGAGATAGTGGATTGGAAATCCTACACGGTGGTGTAGGCGGGGATGTAGAGCAAGGTGCTCGAACCTCGAAACATATCTTGGTGTTTGTGTTTTGATCCATTGTCTCTCTAACTCTCTCTCTTATAGTTGTGCAAAGCATCATTCATATCATCATACCATATTTGCTTGTATTGAGCATAATTCATATTGCCATAATTATTTGCTTGTGTTGCCTTGCATATATTCATATTGCTAATCCTTGATTGCTTGGCTTGATTGTGTGTGCACATTGCTTGGATTGCTTATGTGTGTGCCTAACTTATACTCATCCAACAAGAGCTTCACATAGCGCCTCAACCCATTTCAAGGGTAATCAGAGGAGTTAGTCCAGAGCCTCGCAAGGGGAATTCGGCTACACTTGTTGTATTGTATTAGTTTGTGCAACATTTGCATTAGCTTCCGCATTTAGCGCACTTAGTTTTGCATTTAGTTTTAGATTAGCACTAACACCTATTCACCCCCCCTCTAGGTGTTCCCTTTCAATTGGTATCAGAGCTTGTGCTCCTGATACTTAGGCTTAACATCTTAGGAGTGAGATCCTTTGTTTGCTAATCTATTGTTTGCATTTGCTTGTTTTGCACACATATAGTTTACCATGGCTTTCATGACCCCACCTATGTTTGACCCTTCCAACATTCATGTTTGGAAAATTAGGATGACCGTTTATTTACAAACCCTAGGTCATAAAGTTTACCTTGCCATTACCAAGGAATCCTTCCTTAGTGATAGCAATCATATAGGGGCCAATGCACTAGCCCTAGAGGCCATTAGAAGCACTTTATCTAAGATTATCTTTTACGTGTTTCTAACATTGATTCCGCCTTTGCAGTGTGGAATTTGTTGACAACAACCACCACCTCGGAGCTTCAAGTGCAAATTCAAGAAGAGGAATCTAGTGGAGAATCCGATTCACAATGCTTCATGGTCTAAGGGAATGACTCCCTTGAGGTACATTCGGAACCCCACTTAGATAATGATGATTGTGCTAGTTCTTCAAATAATTATGTTGATCCTCATGCTTTGAATGAAGAACTTTCTATTGTTTGTGAAAAATTAATAGAAAAATATAATTTGTTGAAAAAGAAAAGTCTAGAAATTGAAAAAGAAAATAAAAGTTTGCATTCTAAACTTGATTGTGTTTTGCAAGAGAAGGTTGAGGTCTATAATGAAAGGGATTCATTGAGATCTCAATTAGAACTTGCATTAAAAGAAAATGATTTTTTAAATCTAAAAATGATTGCCATGCTATTTTGAAGAAAAATGAAAATTTATCTTCAAAAGTTGATTTTATTTTAAAAGAGAATGTTGCCTTGAAAAACAAAATAATTTCTATTTCTAATGATTTGAATGTTTGTTTAGAGAAAAATATTGCTTTGAAAAATAAGATGGATGCACATGTTTGCCATGCTAGGGTAGTATCACACACTTCACCCATTGCATGCTCCACTTCTTCTTCTAAGATTAATGATGATATTTGTTTGCTTAAGAAGAAGGTTGATTGTTTGGGCTCCACTATGAGCCAATGTGCCATGAACCATACACGGTTGGAAACCTTGGTTCGTAAGAAATAAGTTTCAACTTTTATGCATGCACACCCTCCACGGCATACACATGCTCCACACGGACACCATCAACACATGTATGCTCATGTGTACACATGTACACATTGTGGCCGAAAAGGCCATCTTGCTAAATTTTGTTATGATCGTTTACATGTTGAGAATTTAGCAAAGAAGTTTGTTTGGGTTAGAGAAGGGACTAACCCCCATGGACCCAACAAGATGTGGGTACAAAGACCACCCCTCCTATTATTTTTGATGTAGGTGTGGGCTCTCACATGATGTGAGAGTGATGACACCTTGGAGTGGATGCGTTCCGTACTTAAAGGAAATCAATTGGATGCATCACTTTCAAGGGAAGATTTGGTGGAGATGACCACCATGTTTTGGAGACAAGGAGAGTTGCTTCTTCGGTTTTGGTAACAATCCTTTACTCCAACTTATTGTTTACATGCTTTCCATTTCATTGTTTATAGCATGTTTTTGATGTCTATGGATTAGTATGTAAATACCATGATTATTAGATCCTTGACATACATGTATAGTATTTGAGACACACATGCCATCATGAACCCATACTTAGTGTTCTCACTTTTGTTTAAGCTATAATGTACATCATGAATCTAATACATGTGGATATTCATAATAATCATGTTTTAGTTTTATCATGATGATTTTTATATTTGTTTTTGTTGCTTCATGTTTTGATTACATGTTTAGATGTTAGTTTTCATTAAAATTAGGTATATACTTGTGCATATAGTGGGCCACAAATAAATCTATATATGTTTGGGCTTGATTGATTATTTGAACCCATTAGATGTGCTAGTATAGTCTAGTTTTGATGATTCATGCATTTTAAACTTGTATTCCTATTTTTGAATTTGTTTTATGAGTTTTCACTTCATGTATATGTTTGTATTGCCAAACTTTAAGATATACATGTATACCCTTGAGTCATTTGTCTTTCATGCAAATCTATATATGGACTCAATTATGTTTAGGGATATGTATGTATACTTATTGTGTTGACAATTCATACATATACCTTGAAATGAAATGTGTTTTGGTGAAGATTTAGCTTTTCTTGACTTTGTGTTTAATTGTTTAACTTCATGTATATGTCTATCTTGTCCAAACTATTAGATATACATGTTTATCCTTTTGAGCCACGTGCCTTCATGCATATATAAATAGTGGACTCGTTGTGTTTTGGATATGTATGTATATTTTAATTTGTACTTGACATACATATGCCATAAAGATTAAATAAGTTTTGGTGATTTTCGTGTTTTCAATGTTTAAGGAGTAATTGAGCTTAATTGAATATTTTCATGATTATGATATTCACACTTTATTTGTACACTCACATTTATTGCTTGCTCATGTTTTGTATTCATGAGTCATATTTATGCCTAATTGAATTAGAGTGTTGATTTTCATGTGGATTCCCTATTTCATGAAAACTATTTTTAGCTTATTCCTTGCTTGAAGGATTTCGTACTAGTTTTAAAAGTTTTTCCATTTAACTAGTTACGGTATTCTTCAATTTGGTAGTGATTTTCAAACTAAGCTTATTTTTAAATCTATTTTTGAAAACCCCTACCTTCAAAGGGAGGTTGGAAGGGAGATCATGGTCATGTATACTTTAAAATGAAAATTATTTAAAACTTGAACCTTGATTGGGTGGTAGATTATATGAGTTATACCATGCTTTTATTGTTATGTCAATTGGTATCATTGAACTCTTTCAATTGGTATCATTTTGATCTTTGTGTATACTCATATGTTTATTGTGTATGTATATTTTCAATTGGTATCATCTATTGGTGATTGGTACTCATTCTATTTCATACACATATACTTGTTTTAGTTGTGCCTAAGATATAAATTTTTCACAAAATCTTGTTTATGCTAATGCTTGAGCTTCAATTTTATTTCAATTGATTACTTTTAAATTGGTATCAAGCCCATGCATCTTTTTAGTTGGTATTTCATAAAGGGGGAGAAAACTTAATTTGTCTTTCAATTGGTGATTCTTTAATTGGTATTTGTTTCCCACTCCCTTACTTTATAATTGAAATTTCATATTGGTATCATATGTTAATATGAAAATTATTTACAATTGGTATCAAATTTTGTTCAGACATTCAAAATTTATTACGTTTAATTTCAATTGATATCAAGATGTTTCATGTGTTTTTGCTTAAAATTGGTATCTAAAAATTTTGCTTTTAAGAAAAATACAAAAGTTTTGATTTGTATTGACTATATGCATATAGATTCATAATGAGTGTATCTTGTATTGAAGAGCTCAACATCTCTTCGTTATGTGGTACACATTTCCTCTTATTCATTACATAATGTGTGTTATGTGAATTAGGGCTTAACATCCCTCTTTCATGTAATGCATATGTGTAGGGAAGCTAACTTAGCGTCTTTCTCTTCATGAATGTATATAGCATATAACATCTATTGATCTTTGTTTATTTTCAATTGATATCAAGATGCTTCATTGACATATTTATCTATTGATATCATGTTGTTTATAGTCACCCCTTCTTGATCTTTTTGTTTGACAAAAGGGGAGAAAAATTTGTTTGATTTGATTTTACTTTGTTTACCCCTTTGTTGATGATTGACAAAAAGGGGGAGAAATATTTGAGAGTTTAACATGCATATATAAACCACAAAATCATTCTATGCATGATTGGAACATGTTTATATATGCATACTTATGTTTTTGCATATATTAAATTTTATTGGTAAGTTTTAAGTTTTATTGGTATCTAGAGCATCTAGTGTTTTGTTAATGTTTTATTAATTTAATTGGTATCTAGAGCTTCTAGAATATGTTTTATGCATGTTGATGCATACATGTTTATATGCATACTTGTGTTAGATATGCATATATGTTTTGTTTTGCAAATGTATGGAGATAAGAACTTGATGACTTTTATGATTATTTGACATGTTGTATTTGCATACATGTCATACATTTGCATACATATTTATGAGCTTCATTGTCATATATTTTTATTTGTTTATGCATGAGTTAATGGGGAGCTTCTTTGTGGCTTAACTTTAATCCATGCATATATAACTCCATGAGTTTTGTCATCATCAAAAAGGGGGAGATTGTTGGCCAAAGGCCTTCCACCCTAGTTTTGATGATGATTACTCATGTAGTTATGTTTACTAATAATCTTGTGTTGTTTAGGTTTCAAATCATTAACCAAGATATTAGTTGGTGATTAGCTTCAACAAGGTGTTTAGAAGCTTTTCATGATGATTCCAGGGCCAAAGCTTCAAGATCATACATTGCCTAGCCCATGGATGGAGTTTTGGAGCAAGTCTACTTGAAGATGAATATCATCAAGAAGACTTAGGTATCCATAGTTTAATTAGTGTGTTTAGATCCAATTTGTAAAGTTTAGTATAGTTGATATGCTCAAGTGCACAACACACACGTTTTCATGTTTTGGATTTGGTTTTCATGAATAGTAGATCAAAACAAGTTTAATTGATATATGTATAGTTATTTCACTCTATACATGCATGCTTAACTTTTATCAAACTTGATTTTGAGCTTAACATCTCTTTGATAAAAATACAAGTTTTGTTTTTGATAAAATTTGCAAGACTCGAAAATGAATTAAAATGATTGATATATGTCTTGAAATTTTTATCACTTGTTTGTGTTTCAATATAAAATGTTAAAACAAGTTTTATGAGATTTTCAGAAAAGATAAAAGATTTTTATAAAACATTTTTTCCAGTTTTTCTGACCCAGGTTTGTGTGACAGGCCGGTCGGTCGACCGTACGGGTCGACCGTACCAAGGGCCGGTCGACCCATAGGGTCGACCGACGTGCACAAACTTGTGCACGTCTGGCAGACACAAACTCGGTCGACCGTACGGGTCGACCGGGTCTGAGAGCTCTGCTCTCTGTTTGTTTGGGTCGACCGGGCGGTCGACCGCTGCAGAGAGTTCTGCTCTCTGTTTGTTTCGGTCGACCGGGCCGGTCGACCGCAGTTGCCCAACGGTCATATTTCTGACCGTTGGCGGTCGACCGGGCCGGTCGACCGCTGCCTGTCAGAGCTGCCAGCTCAGCTCTAACGGCTAGTTTTATATTGGGCCTATATAAACCCCATCTCTTTGGGTTTTTGGCCAAGGTTTTCAAGAAGAAAATTTCAGTATTTCTCTAGTGTTTAAACAAGTTTTCAAAATAGTTTTTGTGCTAAAAAGATTTCATCTTTATTGTTTTTGGGTTTTTGAAAATCAAAGAAAACTAGAGTTTTGGGATATTGATTTGATCTTTAATTTCTATCATATACAAGAGATTTCCCAAGTAGTTTTTCTTTGTTGCTTGTTTCCAAAACACCTAGTTTCCACACTTGAGCTATCACCTATCCTAATCTATTTAGGATCTTGTTTTTGTGGAAAAGAAAAGAGAAAAGAAAGAGAGATTGATTTTGTGGTTTTTGGAACCACTTGCTGTAAACACCCTTATTCTTGTTGTATCCCTCTTAGGTAGAGGTGATCGGGTGATTGGTTTGCTCCCTCTAGTGAGAGGTGGAGTTTGGTTATAAACCCTGTTCGGTAGAGGTGTTGGTTGTTGTGTTGGCTACGGGCCTACCCCTCGGTTGTGAGGTGGTTGTTTGAGAGAGGAGTTTGGTACTCCTAAGTGTTGTAACAAATCCTCTTCGATAGAGGTTCCCTCGGTGGGAGATAGTGGATTGGAAATCCTACACGGTGGTGTAGGCGGGGATGTAGAGCAAGGTGCTCGAACCTCGAAACATATTTTGGTGTTTGCGTTTTGATCCATTGTCTCTCTAACTCTCTCTTATAATTGTGCAAAGCATCATTCATATCATCATGCCATATTTGCTTGTGTTGAGCATAATTCATATTGCCATAATTATTTGCTTGTGTTGCCTTGCATATATTCATATTGCTAATCCTTGATTGCTTGGCTTGATTGTGTGTGCACATTGCTTGGATTGCTTGTGTGTGTGCCTAACTTATACTCATCCAACAAGAGCTTCACATAGCGCCTCAACCCATTTCAAGGGGAATCAAGAGGAGTTAGTCCAGAGCCTCGCAAGGGGAATTCGGCTACACTTGTTGTATTGTATTAGTTTGT
The DNA here is from genome assembly GCA_038442645.1 of Agave tequilana. Classification (NCBI taxonomy): domain Eukaryota; kingdom Viridiplantae; phylum Streptophyta; class Magnoliopsida; order Asparagales; family Asparagaceae; genus Agave; species Agave tequilana. Next base: position 97,136 of record JAVJIF010007506.1, read on the forward strand.
GCAACATTTGCATTAGCTTCCGCATTTAGCGCACTTAGTTTTGCATTTAGTTTTAGATTAGCACTAACACCTATTCACCCCCCCCTCTAGGTGTTCCCTTTCAAATAGTATTTTCATGAAAATAATCAATAATGCTCAAAACAAACATGAATATTATTTTATCAAACAAATCATGAAAATATATTTTTCATATAAAGATGAAAATCATAAAAATTCATTTTTTTTATCTTAAAATATACTTCTAGGTATATGTATGTTTTTATCCAAAACTAATAATATGCATACATATCCCAAACATAAAAAGAGTCTATGATATGATTTGCATGAAGGCAAGAGACTCAAGAGACATACATGTATATTCATTAGATTTGAATAAAAATTGCATATACATGAAACAAAACATGAAATAGGCAAAACAAGTGTAAATGAGAAAATCATCAAAACTATGCTATACATGTGCATATAGTGAGTACAAATGAACAATGAAGTGCAAACGTATATGAATCAAATGTTGCTCACTACTTGTACATGTATATACACAAGTTTTGATAAAAACTACATCTAAACAAGTTATATACCTCATGAAGCACAAAACAAATGAAACATGAACATGCTAAAAATATCATATATGAAAAAGCATGTAAAAAAATTAGGAGTTTTAGAGGTAGTTACCAAACCAAATAACTATGCTCTAAATCTCCAAAACATGGTGGTTGTCCCACCAAACCTCCTTGATAGCGGTGCATCAAATGTACGTCCATCAATTCCATATGCAACCACCACCTAGGCACCATTCCTCTCACGTTTTGTGAGAGCCCGCACCTACATCAATAACACAAGGTGGGGATTTTGGTACCCATTTTCTTTTGGGTCCTTGAGGGTTAGTTTTGTAAGGAACCCAAACTTTCTTGTTAGCAAAATTTATTTAAAGCATTTATCTTATCATAACAAAATTTTGCTAAATGGCCTTTGCGGCCACAATGTGTACACTTGTACACTCTAGGATGCATATGTGTATGAGTGTGATCGTGGCATGCAAAATGTGCATATGCGTGATGAGGGTGAAGTGTATGAATATGTGGAGTTTGTTTCTTTGAAAACAAGGACTCCAATCTAGAATGATTAAAAGCACATTTGCTCAATGTTGAGCTCAAACAATTTATTTTATTTTTCAAAATTTCATCTCATTAGTAGTGGCATGTAAAAGCATGGTGAGAATGAGAATCATTTTTCTTATTCTTTTTAGAAACATTAACTTTTTCTTTTTCAACAAATTTTCTTTTTAAGAAGTGTTTTCTTGTAAAGCAACTTCCTTTTGTTTTTTCACCAAAACAATCTTATTTTTCAAAGTAGTTTCCTTCACAAAGATCATTTAATTTAGAAAGCAAGGAAACATTTTCATTTTTCAAAGATTCATTTTCTTTTGAAATATTTTCAAACTTTTCTTGTAAAGAATCTTTTTCATTTAACATGCAATCAAATTTATTTTTCATTTTCTTATTTTCTTTCCTAAGCATGTCATATTTATCAAGAAGTTGTTGACAAAAAGATGTAAGCTCATCATAGGACATATCAACATCTTCATCTACCTCGGATTCGGTAGTTACCTCAAGGGGGCTATCCCCTTGGACCATGTAGCACACGTTGGAAGCGTCACTTCCAACATCCGAGTCGCTCCCGCATAATATTGTTCCTTTTCGCCAAGGGAGATCAAGGAGTTCCAAACTACAAAAGCCGAATCAAGATTAGCAACCCTAGATAAATAATCATCATTTAGGGTAGATCTTAAAGCATGTAGGGCTTTTTCATTAGCCTCAATATTTTTGCCATTTAAACAATAAGAATCTCTAGTGGTGGCAAAATAAACATGAATGCCTAGGGCTTTGAGGAATAAAGACATCTTAACTTTCCAAGTTTGGATGTTAAGAATGTCAAAGGTGGGAGGTGACATGAAATCCATGGTGTGTGTACAAATATTGTGATTAGCTATAAATGTGAATCTTTAACTCTAGGTTGTAAGACCCAAATCACGAGCACTTGGCTCTGATACCAATTGAAATCACCTAAAGGGAGGTGAATAGGTGATGAGCTAATCTAATGGTCAATTAATGCGGAATAAAACTTATATGATGCAAACTAAAACTACTTAAACTAAACACTACGTATAACACAAGAGTGTAGCTGGATTCCCCGTGAAGGGTTCTGGACTAACTCCTCAAGATTCCTCTAAATAAGAGTTGAGGTGCCGCGTTGGCTCTCTTGATTGAATACAAGTGTTAGCAAACAATCCCCAAGCATATAACAATATGAGCACAAATATATATCAAGCATATAAAGATAAAGACAATAATAACATGCAAGATATAAACAAGTAAGAGATAGAGAAAGAGCAATCGCAACACGGGAGATTTGTTTCGAGGTTCGAGCACACTCGCTCTACGTCCCCGCCTTCAACACTATGAAGGATTTCCACTAAAATCGATCCCACCGGATCACTTGGTGCCGCAACACCTACAAGCTCTTTGGACTCTCTAGTCCCTCTCTTGTTCCCGCAAGAACACACCGCAAGCCCACTAGCTCGCCGAGGCCGTACCTCAAACAACGAGTTCACACACGAACTCGAAACACCGCGAACCCGCAAGTCCGCCTCCTCAAATACAAAGACGGAACTTTGGTGATCACAACACTTTGATCACCTAAAATCCTCTCACAACAAATATCCCTATCGGTAGATATTGAAAAACACCTAGAGGGGGGTGAATAGGTGTTAATGCTAATCTAATGAACTTTTTAAACAAGTATGTAAAAATGATGCAAACGGTCAATCAAAACAAGAAATTGAAGCTGAATTCCCTGTGAAGGGCTCTAGAACTTCTCCTCTTTGATTCCTCTAGATTATGAGTTGAGGCGCGTAATTGCTTTCTTGTTGAGATGAGTAAAGATCAAAAAATGCAAGTAATGAAATGGATGCAATAATGAAGTGCAAACAAGATATATCACAAGAAAGAAATGTAAAGCAATAAAGAGGCAAAATAGAAATCAATCGCAAACACAAAGGATTTGTTTCGAGGTTCGAGCCACCGCTCTACGTCCCCGCCTTCACCACCGTGAAGGGTTTCCACTATATCCACCGAGGAAATTACAAAGGTCTACCGAAGACCGGAGTACCGAACTCCACCAATTACAAGAGGTCTACCGAAGACCGGAGTACCGAACTCCCACCAATCCAATCCTCTACCGAAGAGGGATCTCAAACACAAGAAGGAACAATTAACAAAGTGATCAACAAAGGACCACACACTTCTCTTTTACAACTTCTAATAGAATGAGGGAGTATTTTGGCTCAAGAAGTGTAGAGAAAAATTCAGTTGTAAAGTAATACTAAATAGCTTGAAAAACAGCTAAAAATAAATTTCCAAGAATGCACTTAGAGGATTGAAAGCCTTTGAAAACTTTTTCTTTCTTTTTGAAAACTTGAAAACTAGAGATTTTTCTTGTATTTTGCAAGTGACCAATCCCCTATATTTATAGGGATTAGAAGAAATCTAATCATCATTAAAACTAGCTTATTAGGTCAGGAAGTAGCCCCCAAAAATTCAGAGAGATCAGATCAAAACATCTCACTCAAATCAAATGATGAAATCTCTGAAAACTAGCCGTTATGGCTGCTGGCGGCTGTCGGTCGACCGGCCCGGTCGACCGACAGTCCATTGGCAAACTAGCCGTTGGACTCGGTCGACCGGTCGGTCGACCGACAGTCAAAAGAAACATTTCTCTTTGTTCTGTCGGTCGACTGGCCCGGTCGACCGACAAAAACCCGAGAGCAAAGGGCTTTCAGTCGGTCGACCGGTCAGTCGACCGACAGACGTGCACAAACGGGCACGCCCTGACCATAAGGCTCGGTCGACCGGTCCGGTCGACCGATCAAGCCTGAAATGGAACCGGTCGACCGGCCGGTGGACCGACAGGCCTGAAACAGGATTTTTATAGAAAATTTTTTGAACTTTGAAACATTTTCAAAATATTTTGTAAGGCTATATGACTAAGTATCATGCTATAAAGGTTGGTATACATGATATAAATAAGATGTAAATTTGTGAAATAATTTGAGTCATGTAAAACAACAAGACATGAACCTAAATCAAAAACCCAAACCAAAAACCGTATTTTTGGAAAAAGATGGTGTGTGTGTGTTTTCTTGAGCCAACTTAACATAACCTCATTCTTTAACAAACTAAGTCTTACAAAGGTTCTAGGTGACTACAAGGTCCTCAAATTAGGGCTTCTCCATGAAATGTTGCATAGTCTTGAAATCTTGAACCCGAATTGAGACATCTTGAGTCAACCGATCCCGAATTGAGTCATCTCTAGGGAAGAGCACTACATGAATCCTTAGAACCCTGAAAAACACTTAAACACTAGAAAAATGATTAGTACAAATAACTATATATGTTTTGTAATCATCAAAACTCAAAAACTAGGTGATTGTAACCTTGGGCCAACAATCTCCCCCTTTTGATGATGACAAAACATATGAGTTATTTAAAAAAATTGGAAAGGAGCTTGGAAGCTCCCCCTCAAATCATGCTATATAAATGAATGACTATATACATAAAAGATAGAAACTAAGAATTTTGGCATAAGAAAGACATAGGAATACAAAGCATATTGCTCAAAATTCTTAACTCAAAACTAACCTTTCAAAATCCAAAACTCAAAAACTTGTAATAACTTAAAACTAACTTTATTATAACTTAAAATTCAAAACTCAAAACTAAATTACTGAAAACTAACTTGTTATAACTTAAAACTCAAAATGCTTAACTCCAAAGTAAAAATAAGCTAACTTTTTCTCCCCCTTTTTGTCATACATCAAAAAGGGTAAACATAGTTAAAATAAATTTGCTTCATAATTCCATAATACAAACATTCAATTCACCACAAATAAAAGAAAATCTAGCATAGTCTAGTGGTTTTGTAAAAATATCGGCAAGTTGAAAATCGGTAGAAACATAATCAATATCAATATCACCTTTCTCATAATGATCTCTAAGAAAGTGATACCGAATGTCAATGTGCTTAGTCTTACTATGTTGATTTGCATTTTTAGTCATATGAATAGTACTAGTATTATCACAAAATATTTTAATATGATCAAAATGCAAATCATAGTCACGGAGAGTATGTTTCATCCAAAGAACTTGTGCACAACAAGCTCCGGCCGCAACATACTCCGCCTCGGCGGTTTAGAGGGCTACCGAATTTTGCTTTTTGGAAGACCAAGAAACAAGACAACTACCAAGAAATTGACATGTTCCACTTGTACTCTTCCTATCCACTCTACAACTCGCATAGTCGGCATCCGAAAAACTCGTCATGGAAAATTGTCCGGTCTTCGGATACCAAAAATCCATTTCAATTGTGCCCTTAAGGTATCTAATAATGCGTTTTAACCGCAATCAAATGGGACTCTTTAGGACACGATTGAAATCGAGCACAAAGATATACACAAAACATAATATCCGGCCTACTAGCCGTCAAATACAACAAGCTACCAATCATGCTACGATAAAGCTTAATGTCTACACTTGTACCTTGTTCATCCTTATCAAGCTTTGTGGTAGTTGCCATGGGAGTTTTTCTTGCTTTAGCCCCTTCAAGCCCAAATCTCTTGATAAGTTCCTTCATGTACTTGGCTTGATTGATGAATATCCCATCCTTCCTTTGCTTGATTTGGAGACCAAGGAAGTAGTTAAGCTCACCCATCATAGACATCTCGAATTCTTCCTTCATACATGATTCAAAAGCTTTGCAAAGATTTTCATTAGTAGAACCAAATATGATATCATCCACATATATTTGAACTATAAGTATATCATTTTCAACATGTTTTGTGAACAAAGTAGTATCTATTTTTCCTTTCTTAAAACCATTAGAAATTAGAAAATAGGAAAGTCTTTCACACCAAGCCCTAGGGGCTTGTTTTAAACCATAAAGGGTTTTGTCAAGTTTGAAAACAAAATCCGGATGTGTAGGATCAACAAACCCGGGGGGTTGTTCAACATACACCTCCTCTTCAATAAATCCATTTAAGAAGGCACTTTTTACATCCATTTGAAAAAGCTTAAAATCTTTATAAGAGGCAAATGCAAGTGTCATCCGTATGGCTTCAAGCCATGCTACGGGTGCAAAGGTTTCTTTAAAATCGATACCTTCGACTTGAGTGTAACCTTGGGCAACTAACCTAGCTTTATTCCTAATAACATTTCCCGACTCATCCAACTTGTTCTTAAAGATCCACTTAGTACCAATTGTTGGTCTATCGTGGGGACTAGGAACAAGATGCCAAACTTGGTTGCGCTCGAATTGATTGAGCTCCTCTTGCATGGCTAGCAACCTATATGAGTCGCCCTAGGCTTCGAGGATGTTCTTTGGTTCAAAGTGAGAAATAAAAGCATAGTGTCCACAAAGATCATGAAGTTTAGAACGAGTAGTTACCCCTTTTGATACTTCACCTATAATAAGATCTTTGGGATGATGTGAATTGTATCTCCAATCTTTTGGAAGTGGTTGAGTAGGCTCCACTTCAACTTCTTGAATTTCATTTCCTTGAATCTCATTTTCTTGAACTTCATTTCCTTCATCATCCTTTGGCATGTCTTCAATAGTAGGTGAGTCCTTCAAAGTAGCTCTCTCTATGTCTTCATTTAGGGAATCTATTTCAACAACATTCTTAACAAACACATTACATTCCTCAAACTTTACATGTATAGATTCTTCAATAGTCAAGGATGACTTATTGAAAACTTTATAAGCTTTACTAGTATTAGAATAACCAACAAAAATTGCTTCATAAGACTTTGCATCGAATTTTCTTAAATTATCTTTAGTATTCAAAACAAAGCATTTACATCCAAAAACTTAAAGTATGAAACATTTGGCTTTCTAGAAAAATGGATCTCAAAAGATGTTTTTGAAGTATTTTTGCATAAGAAAACTCTATTTGATATATAGCAAGATGTGTTAACGGCCTCAGCCCATAGATAATGAGGGAGACCATATTAATTTATCATTGTCCTAGCCATCTCTTGTAATGTTCGATTTTTCCTCTCAACGACTCCATTTTTGTCGTGGAGTTCTAGGACAAGATAGTTCATGCTTAATTCCATGTTCTTCACAAAAAGTGGTAAAGGGTTGGTTATTGAATTCACCACCTCTATTACTTTTTATTCTTAAAATAGAAGAATCTTTTTCCTTTTCAACTCTTTTTTTAAAGGCTTGAAAATATGAAAAGGCTTGATTTTTGTGTTCTAAAAAGAAAACCCAAGTAAAATGCGAGAAATCATCAGCTAAAACAAAAGCAAAACGATTCCCACTTAGACTTTTGGTTTGAGTAGGACCAAACAAATCCATATGGATCAACTCCAAGGGTCGTGATGTCATGATATCCTTGATTGACTTGAACGAGGACTTAGTTTGTTTCCCAAGTTGGCACGCTTCGCAAATGCGGTCCTTTTCAAAGTTCAAGTAAGGAATACCTTTCACCATTTCCTTATTGTTTAATCTAGATAGATGGTCAAAAGAAATGTGGCCTAATCTCCTATGCCACAACCAAGAGTCATCATTGAGGGCTTTCAAACAAGTAGCATTGCATAGCATATTAGACATGTCAATCATGTATACATTATTTTCACGAAATCCGGAAAATATACATGCATTGGATTGTCTATCAATAACTCTACATGCTAGGTTATCAAAACAACATCAAAACCTTTGTCACAAAGTTGACTAACACTCAAGAGATTATGTTTGAGGCCATCAACTAAAACAACATTTTCTATTAAAGGAGATGTACCAAGTTTAACATTACCAATATCGATGAACTTTCCTTTGGCGTCATCTCCGAAGGTGACGGTGCCACCTTCATGGTACCTTGATAAGGTTGCAAAGTTGTTGATATCCTAAGTCATGTGCCTTGAGCAATCACTATCAAGATACCACAATCCTTTACGTCGTTGGGCCTTGGAATGTACCTACATCATTTAACAAATTCGTTGACTTTGGTACCCAAATTTTCTTGGGTCCTTGAAAGTTAGTATTCTAAACCCAAACATTATTATGCGAAGCATTTAGTCTATCATAGCAAAATTTAACCAAATGACCTTTACGGCCACAATAAGTGCATGAAAATACTTTACCATACATGAATGCATGATGTGTGTGTGGAGTGTGGGCATGTTTGGGGTGTTTGGCATGATGTAAAGGTTGTGATTTATGAACATGAGTATGATAGCATGTGAATGTTTCTTAGGGACTTGTTTCTTAGGAAACATAGCCTCTAGTCTATTCTTATCAAATTCACATTTTTTCAAAACTACTCCTAATGAATCAATTTTCTCTTTTAGCATGGAAATTTCATTTTCATTAATTTGTGAAAATTTACCTTTGCAAGAAATTTTATAGTTATCAAAGTCCTTTTGTGTAGAAACAAGAGTAGAAACCAAATCCTCCTTTTCTTTTGTAAGAGTGAAAACTTTATGATTTAGAGATTCAATTTCCTTTTTCATTTTCAAATATTTCTTTTTGAGAAAATCATAGTTATGAGATAGTTCTTCAAAAGCTTCTCCTAGTTCATCCATGGATAGATCACAATCAATGAAGTATTGGGAGTTACCTTACTTGTGCTTTCATTTGCCATGAAGCACATGTAGGCGGTGTCGACTTCCTCATCGGATTCACTCTTCGAATCCCAAGTAGCCTTTAAAGCTTTCTTTTTATATGGCTTCTTGGAGTTGGAGGGCTTGACTTTATCCGGGCATTCCGCAACAATGTGACCTGTCTTCCCGCAATTGAAGCAAATGATTTTCTTCTCTTCTTTACCTTGCCATCTCTTTTTATTTTGAAACTTTTCCTTGTTGTACATTCTCCGAACGTTCTTTACAAGAAGAAAAAGCTCTTCATCATCTTCTTCATCATCTTCGTCGGAGCATGTAGAATAACTCTTGAAGGCAATAACTTTCTTCTTGGAAGGAGCCATTTCTTCTCTTGCTTTTCTTTCCATCTCATGGGTCTTGAGGTTCCCAATGTGACCTATAAGCTCCATCTCTTCCTTGTCATTGAGTTCCTTCAAGGTAGTGGCTTTGACTTCCCAAGATGGAGGGAGAGCACGGATGATCTTCCTTACTCTTTGGTCGTTGTCAATGACGTCACTTAGAGAAGAAAGTCCATTAGTAATCTTTGTAAATTTAGTAACCATATCATCTATGGTTTCATTCTCTTGCATAGAAAATTTTCATATTGGGAACGAAGAAGGTCTATTTTTTCCCTCTTTACTTGTGAAGTTCCCTCATGAGTGACAAGCAAGTGAGTCCAAATCTCATGGGCGGATTTGCAATGAATGACTCTAGAATATCATCGTCATTAAGAGCTTGAAGTAAGGCATAGTGTGCCCTAGCATTAGCGTCAAACTCTTTTGGGTCAATATCGGACTAAGTGTCCTCATCACCGGTGGGTGCACTAAATGGTTTGGTCACCGCCTTTGCAACCCGGCTTCTTAGGGATTGCAAAAATACGGTCATCTTAACCTTCCATATGGGAAAGTTAAGGCCATCAAACTTGGGTGAGATCTTAATTCCTTCGGCCATTTTTACTAAGTGTATGAGGATGAAAAATGAATAGAATGATTAGCAATAAAGGATCTCTCTAAGGTTGTTAAGCCAAGAGCCTAGAGATCAAAGCTCTGATACCAATTGAAAAACATCTAGAGGGGGGTGAATAGGTGTTAATGCTAATCTAATGACCTTTTTAAACAAGTATGTAAAAATGATGCCAACGGTCACTCAAAACAAGAAATTGAAGCCGAATTTTCCGTGAAGGGCTCTAGAACTTCTCCTCTTTGATTCCTCTAGATTATGAGTTGAGGCGCGTAATTACTTTCTTGTTGAGATGAGTAAAGACCGGAAAATGCAAGTAATGAAATGGATGCAATAATGAAGTGCACACAAGATATATCACAAGAAAGAAATGTAAAGCAATAAAGAGGCAAAATGGAAATCAATCGCAAACACAAAGGATTTGTTTTGAGGTTCGAGCCACCGCTCTACGTCCCCGTCTTCACCACCGTGAAGGGTTTCCACTATATCCACCGAGAAAATTACAAAGGTCTACCGAAGATCGGAGTACCGAACTCCACCAATTACAAGAGGTCTACCGAAGACCGGAGTATCGAACTCCTACCAATCCAATCCTCTACCGAAGAGGGATCTCAAACACAAGAAGGAACAAGTAATAAAGTGATCAACAAAGGACCACACACTTCTCTTTTACAACTTCTAATAGAATGAGGGAGTATTTTGGCTCAAGAAGTGTAGAGAAAAATTCAGTTGTAAAGTAATACTAAATAGCTTGAAAAACAACTAAAAAACAAATTGCCAAGAATGCACTTAGAGAATTGAAAGCCTTTGAAAACTTGTTCTTTCTTTTTGGAAACTTGAAAACTAGGGATTTTTCTTGTATTTTACAAGTGACCAATCCCCTCTATTTATAGGGATTAGAAGAAATCTAATCATCATTAAAACTAGCTTATTAGGTCAGGAAGTAGCCCTCAAAAATTCAGAGAGATCAGATCAAAACATCTCACTCAAATCAAATGATGAAATCTCTGAAAACTAGCCGTTATGGCTGCTGGCGGCTGTCGGTCGACCGGCCCGGTCGACCGACAGTCCATTGGCAAACTAGCCGTTGGACTCGGTCGACCGGCAGTCAAAAGAAAAATTTCTCTTTGTTCTGTCGGTCGACTGGCCCGGTCGACCGACAAAAACCCGAGAGCAAAGGGCTTTCAGTCGGTCGACCGACAGATGTGCACAAATGTGCACGCCCTGACCACAAGGCTCGGTCGACCGGCCCGGTCGACCGATCAAGCCTGAAATGGAACCGGTCGACCGGCTGGTCGACCGACAGGCCTAAAACAGGATTTTTATAAAAAAATTTGAACTTTGAAACATTTTCAAAATAATTTTGTAAGGCTATATGACTAAGTATCATGCTATAAAGGTTAGTATACATGATATAAATAAGATGTAAATTTGTGAAATAATTTGAGTCATGTAAAACCAACAAGACATGAACCTAAATCAAAAACCCAAACCAAAAATCGTATTTTGGAAAAAGATGGTGTGTGTGTGTTTTCTTGAGCCAACTTAACATAACCTCATTCTTTAACAAACTAAGTCTTACAAAGGTTCTAAGTGACTACAAGGTCTTCAAATTAGGGCTTCTCCATGAAATGTTGCACAGTCTTGAAATCTTGAACCCGAATTGAGACATCTTGAGTCAACCGATCCCGAATTGAGTCATCTCTAGGGAAGAGCACTACATGAATCCTTAGAACCCTGAAACACACTTAAAGACTAGAAAAATAATTAGTACAAATAACTATATATGTTTTGTAATCATCAAATCAAAAACCGGGTGATTGTAACCTTGGGCCAACAGATATAGAAATGGATAGCTCAAGTGTTTGTGTGCGAAAACTAGGATTGAAATGGTGGAGGAAAACTCAAGAAAATCACATTTAAAACACTCTTGATAAACTTTCCTTTTGATTGGAAATATTTGCTCTCAAGTACGTAGAGAAAACCTCTTAGTAGAGTAGGAAAAACTGGCTTAAAAACTCTCCAAAATCTTAACTAAAACAGCCCCCAAAAGCCCTCCTTTTATAGGGCTAGAAAAACTTAGCCGTTGGGGCAATTTTTCAGCCCTGACGATTGACGGTCGACCGGCCCGGTCGACCGCCAACGGTCAGAATTCTGACTGTTGGAGCCTCGGTCGACCGGCCTGGTTGACCGCTGCCTGGAACAGAGAGCAGAGCTCTCTGCCGGTCGACCGGGGCTTTCCAAAGAGCAGAAGCTCTCTGGCGGTCGACCGCCACTCCAGCAGACTTGGCGTGCACGTTTTGTGCACGTCGGTCAACCGACTCGGTCGACCGACTTCAAGTACGATCGATCGGTCCGGTCGACCTGCAGAAGCCAGTATAGGATATTTTTAGGGATTAAAAGTTAGACTTTTTGGCTTAAATAAAATCCCATAAAATCACGAAAAATCTACAAAAATAGGTTCAGTATAATACTTTGATAAACAAACATGTTTGAGTAAAATCAAGACATGTTACAAACAATTTGAACTATTTTTGTAACTTAGAAAATTTGGCTCAAAACAAAAATTGTATTTTTCTAAATTGGTTTTTCCAAAACTTCTCCAAATACAAAAACAAGATATTTTAAACACTTTTAAAGCATTGAGTGTATGGATATGATCCACTACACATACATGAAGAAATATCTGTATTTTTGACAATAAGCATTAAACATGGTTTTGGTTAAAGACATGCATATAAGAAATTCCAAAAACCAAACCGTATTTTGTCAAAAAGAAAAGTCTTTTCCAAAATGAAAATTCTTTTATGAAACTCATCTAAAACAAGAGTGTGTGTGTGTATAGTATACTTGAGCAATCCACCAACTATTCTATCCTTTACATTTTATTTAAAAATAAAATCTTATAAAAACAAACCTAGACACAAGTCTTCATGAAGTCTTCACTTGAAGTCTTCTCATCTTCTTGACTTGGTCCAAACTCGATCCAAAGAGCTAGACTCCTCTTGAGTACTTGATGTGGTCTTGATGCACAAACTCTTGAATCAAACCGTGCTAGCTTCAAAACTTGACTTTAAATCCTTTGTTGAAGCTACACACCAACTAAGATCTTGGTCACAAATCTGAGATTAAATAAACACAAGATCATTAGTACTATAACTACATGAGTTGATCATCATCAAAACTAGAGTGATGGGCCTTTGGGCCAACATGGAGTAGGCATCAAAGCTTGTAGCTGCATGTTTGGTGCCTTTCTTGAGCTGTCTTGATTAGTCTCAGACATGCATATAAGAAATTCCAAAAACCAAACCGGTATTTTGTCAAAAAGAAAAGTCTTTTCCAAAATGAAAATTCTTTTATGAAAACTCATCTAAAACAAGAGTGTGTGTGTGTATAGTATACTTGAGCAATCCACCAACTATTCTATCCTTTACATTTTATTTAAAATAAAATCTTATAAAAACAAACCTAGACACAAGTCTTCATGAAGTCTTCACTTGAAGTCTTCTCATCTTCTTGACTTGGTCCAAACTCGATCCAAAGAGCTAGACTCCTCTTGAGTACTTGATGTGGTCTTGATGCACAAACTCTTGAATCAAACCGTGCTAGCTTCAAAACTTGACTTTAAATCCTTTGTTGAAGCTACACACCAACTAAGATCTTGGTCACAAATCTGAGATTAAATAAACACAAGATCATTAGTACTATAACTACATGAGTTGATCATCATCAAAACTAGAGTGATGGGCCTTTGGGCCAACATGGAGTAGGCATCAAAGCTTGTAGCTGCATGTTTGGTGCCTTTCTTGAGCTGTCTTGATTAGTCTCAGACATTTTCTGCAAGTCAAGCAGAACAGAAGTAAGAAACGTCACGTAATGTCTTAAGATTGTTAGTTTCTAGGATCAATCTGATAACTAATCGATATCACCGAAATATCACCAATCTAATTGGCCAGGTCGGTTAATATCAGGTGGGAGGTTTTCCGTTCAATAGAACGTTCCTTAATTAAAGAACCACCTTTCACTTACCTTCCTTGGTTAAACACCAATTAAACTTGTATAAGTCAGTCTCAATATACTGAATATCAGTATAACCCCTGTATAAAGAAAATTAATTCACTTATACAGTACTTGGAGTGAGGAACGCTTAAAGCAAATCTCCTTAAGACAATTACGTCCCCCGCACCGGTGCAACGGGTTAGTGGACGCTGGTCTCCCAAGATACAACACTCCTTCACGGTATTTGGATAGCACTACCAATCGTAGTTAACCAGTACCTTCACAGGATTATTAAAGTAGTAGGACCAAGACAAATTTCAGGGTGAATATTTGCCTTTACTTTGGAGGAGCACCCACTGTAGAGAAAGGAGGAAGGTAGAAGAATATTCTTCTTTAGAAGTCACAGATTCAGACAACAATTCTATTAAAGAATCTGTTGAATTTTCTGAGCCTTCTTTCAGAACGAATTTTGCAGAATCTCTTAGAAGTCACTTCGAAATCCGAGTTGCAGAATTCCTACTTCCTGTAAGAAGTCACTTCGAACTTGAGTTGGTCGAAGCCCACTTTAGAATGCAGAGGATGAATGAATCTCTTTTCCCTGTATTGCTTCTGTTGTTGTTGTTCTGTTGTGTGTTTTGTTTGAGAGAAGTGGAGCACTATTTATAGCGCTCCGGGAGGGGTATAATGGTCCGAACCCAACCGAACGGTTGCAACGGTTCGGTCTGAACCGTTGCAACGGTTCGTTTCAGACAACAACCGTAGCAACCGCCCAACTGCTCGTGACGGTTTGCTGACAACCGTTGCGCTGGGCGGTTCGGATCCAGATGGCAGAGCGGGTATGATTCACATACCCGTGAGACCCGGTTCATAAAGAACAGGACCGGCTAGCGCACCCGCACCAAACCCAAACCCAAACCCAAACCCGGACTTGAGCCCGGCGCCGGCGCCGGCCGCCAGCGGCACGCGCGTGCGGGCATAGTTTCCCCTAATCGCGCGCGAAAACTCCAAGTACCCAAAGGGCACACCCTTTGTTCCCATTTTTCTCTATTTAAACACTTCAAACTTCCATCCCATGGCCACTGTGGGACTAAATGCTTTTAGCTACCTTTAGTCCCCTTTTGGCTTTGAATTAGGCAATTTTTAGACTTGAATATCTCATTCATTCGAAGTCGGAATTGAACATGTGAATATACCACGTTCATCCCCAATGAAAGGAGAACACACTCCAACCATTATCCAATTGATTCAATCAATGGATCTCGCCGTAATTCAACTCAAAGATTCACATATATTCTTCATATTTCCAACAGAGACAGCGCTGGAGGACGAGAGACAGAACTCGCGGTGACAGAGACAAGGCAGATCTCGATAGCAGATGTCGCGCTGGAGAGATCGTGGAGGAGGAAGCCTCCGTGTTAGAGGGTGAGGGCCGAGGGCGGCTACAAAGGCAAGGGCCGAGGGCGGCTCCGGTTTAAGATACTGTCAAGATCGACAATAGCAGAAGATGAAGAGATGGTCTGGTGCTAGGCACAACTACATGAGCACGGCCCAGCGTAGGCTCGTCGATAGCGTAAAATGACGATCGGCAGAAGAATGATTCTGACACCGTGATAATTTAGAAAAGAACAAGTTTTTGTATATTTATTCATAAAACAATTATATCAATTTATAGAAACAAAAGTGTGTAGATAGATAAGAAAACGAGTAGTAAGATAAGTTAAGCTAAGGGTGTCTATAAAGATATCTAAAGATAAGAGTATCTAACAGTTTTGCTTAGTCACACTCTTTTGAGTTTTGAGAGACTTAATTGTTTTTTATTCTTTGAGGGAGAGAAGTATTGCCAGTAGGCTAACATGCTAGTAGTCTTGACTGACAAATATCACAGAGCAGATTCAATCCAAGTGATAATCTTTTTGATAGAGCAGTCTCTATAAGGAGTAGCTCATTCGGTGATGAAGGCTCCATTTTCAGAGGGAGAAAAATCTAATATAAAAATCCTAAAATTGACATTTCAAGCAAGACCATGGATAGTGCAAGCTTGGCTTTCGTGAATTTAAATCCCCACATCTGGGATAGAATTAGCAGACAGTTCAAGTTGATAAATTGAGTTAGTGCATAATTATTTTACAATTAGAAAGAATCACAACTATTTTTATTATTAAAATTAAAAAAAATGCGTTTGACGGTTCCAGCCATGTAGGACAAATGAGGGGATCTGGATTCCGAAACCCCGTTCACACCTGCCAAAAAAGATAAGAGTAAAAGATAATATAAAATGGAGAAAAAAAAGAGCCCTCTGGATGTGCTGATCACCCTCGTCCACTTTCATTAAAACACTGACAAAAAAGCCAGCGAAAATCTTGGACTAACGTGACAAAAAAGACAAAAGATATTGTCATGCGAAGAAAAAATCGACACATAATAATAAAAAATTAAAAATTAAAAATGCAAAAATCTTAAATAAGGAGGCTGTGCGAGGTCACGAACAAAGTGCTCGACGAATTGTGTGGAGAGACCTGCAGCAACAATGGAAGAGGTCAAAATAGTTGTAGTCCCGTTCATAGCCCAAGGCCATCTCAACCAGCTGCTACACTTCTCTCTCCGCCTCTCCGACCGCGGCCTCTCCGTCCACTTCGCGAGCTCGGCCTCCCACAATCGCCAGGCCAAGCTCAGGCTCCATGGCTGGAATTCATTCTCTCTCCAAAAAATTCAATTCCACGACCTCCCCGTCCCTCCTTTCCCCGCACCGGCCCCCGATCCAGACTCGCACACCAAATTCCCAAACCACGCCATCCCTGCTTTCTGCGCCTCGATGAACCTGCAAGCTCCTCTTCGCTCCTTGCTACGCTCGCTCTCCATCACCTGTCGACGGCTTGTTGTGATTCACGACCCTCTCATGTCCTTCGCCAGCCACGAGGCGGCCGCAATAGCCAACGCAGAGAGCTTCAAGTTTCAGTGTGTGCCGACGTTTGATGAGCTTTCCTACCTCTGGGACTTCAACTCTGCAGAGGTGATCAAGCCGAAGCAGGAGGTGTTGGATGTGATCCTCCCCCAATTCGACGGATCACTGACCGCTGAATTTTGGGAATTTGTGAGCAAGCTGAATTTCGACATCGGCGAGTCCGGGACTCTTTTTAACACGTGCAGAGCCATCGAGGGCGAGTTTTTGGACCTGCTCGCTGGAGTACAGCGGCACCGTGGCAAGAAACTCTTCGCCGTTGGTCCGTTGCATCCAACTTCCTTTCGAAGTGATGGCGGTCATGAGTGCTTGAAGTGGCTCGATAAGCAACCGCGTGGATCGGTTGTGTATGTCTCCTTCGGATCCACATCAACGCTCTCTGACGAGCAGATCAAGCAGTTGGCGATTGGGCTCAAGAGCAGCGGGCAGAGGTTTATGTGGGTTTTGAGAGATGCTGATCGAGGCGACATCTTTGCTGATGATGCTTCTAAGAGTCAGCAGCGGAAATTGCCGGCTGGGTTCGAAGAAGAAATCCAAGATATGGGAATGATTGTGAGAGGATGGGCACCACAGCTGGAGATCTTGGCCCATCCTTCGACCGGTGCGTTTGTCAGCCATTGCGGGTGGAATTCGTGCATGGAGAGTTTGAGCATGGGCGTGCCCGTAATTGCGTGGCCAATGCACTCCGATCAGCCGAGAAACGCGGTCATGGTGACCCATTACTTGAAGGTCGGAATCACGGTCAGAGATTGGACTCGGCACGAGGAGGTTGTTCAGGCAGGGAAGATTGAGGAGGTGATCAAGAGAATGATGGTGGATGAAGAAGGGAAGGAGATCAAGAAGAGAGCGAAGTTGCTCAGCGAAGAGGTTCGACTTGCCGTGTCGGAAGGGGGAACTTCTCATGCAGATTTGAGCTCTTTCATTGCTCATATTTGTAGGTAGATGATCCGACTCCTCTGCTTCTTCTCTTTGATTTCTTTTCCAACTTCTAATAATATTGTCAACATCTTATTCGAACAACTACGAAAAAGATGTTACCAATATTAGTTATATTTTCCCTTACTTAACTTATCAAGAGGGCGTTGGTGGAAAATATTAGATCAACTTAGGTCATGTTGAGTTAAGGAAAATAATATGTTAGCTTATTGTGTGTGTTATCAAGTCCTTTATCAATACAATACCTTTGTTTCAGTTTGGCTGGGTTTGTACTGTTATAGGCAATGGGACTACTCACAAACTTTTTTATTCAGAAGGAATACTAAGGCTTGTTTGGGTCCCCGAAAATTCAAGTCGGAAACATTGTTCTCCCAAGTAACTTTGGTTGAAAAAAAAATCGAAAACTCTTGTGGGGCCCGTGAACAGTACGTGCCGTACATACTTGTTCCTCCCAGATGTTTCAGCTCGCTGGGGCTGTGAAATCTTTTGGAATCAGTTCACTTGTACTTGTAAACAATAATTCCATGGGGAAAAAAGATTTAACCGATCCCTACCTCATTTTCCCTCAATGGTTTCTCTCCACTAAACACCCCATAAGATGGACAATTTAAGTGCTTGGGAATTCACTTTTTAGATTTTATTAAGATATTAGAGTATAGGAGCATACTGAAGAAAGACCACAACGACATGTTTGATAATGACAAAGCTCGTTTCTCAAACCTGCCAATGCTATTGATGAAATATAAATTGCCATGTTGATGCGTAGGTAGGAAACTGAAATTTTTGAGTGTAGATTTTTTTATTGTATTGTTGGATACCCTTATATTTAGATACCCTTATCTTATATTATCTTATCTTATTACTCTTTTTTTTTATAAATCTACTCTCTCTTGTATTTATAAATTGATGTAATTACTTTATGAATAAATATACATAAATTTTTTTCTTCTCCAAATTATCATGGTATCAGAGTCATTCCTCTGCTGATCGTCGTTCTATCCTATCAACAATCCTGTGCTGGGTCGTGCTCATTAAGTTGTGCCTAGTATCGGGAGATTTCTTCATTTTTCACTATTGTCGATCTTAATGACATCTTACTCTAGCTCCGCCCTTGGCCCTTACTTTCACAGCCACCCTCGGCCCTCACCCTCTAGCGTGGAGGCTTCCTCCTCAATGAGATCTCTCCAATATGACATCTGCCATCGAGATCTGCCTTGTTTCTGCCACCGCGAGTTCTGTTTTTCGTCCTCCAGCGCTACCTTTGCCACCTTAATGCATAATACACATAGTTAAATTCTCTGAGAGCCATTTTACATTTGTACTCGTTCATTTTGTATCACAATTCACCTAGTTGAGTTCTTATGAGCCCTTCTACCTTTATCCTCTTTCATTATGCACGTGTCATAAGTGATCGCCTATGCCCTGCGTGGTCAATTATGCTCGCATCTCGTCTCGTTCATCGACATCCAGTTCTCATCGTTAACATCCTCATCTAGTATGAGTGTGTCACCCATCGTCGCCTCTGCTCTATAAAGCCGCTACGCCATCTCGTTCCGATCTCGATCACCAAGGCACATACTTCTCATCATTTTCGTCAGGATTTATTCAAACTCTCAGTATTTGATTCACCATGAGTTTGAGAGGGTGTTAGATATTCTTATCTTTAGATATTTTAATCTTATTGTCAGATACCCTTATCTTTAGATGCCCTTATCTTATCTTATCTTACTACTCATTTTTTTATCTATCTATTCTCTCTTTTAACTATGATTGATGTAATTGCTTTATGAATAAATATATGAAAATTTCTTCTTCTCCAAATTATCAAAAACATAGTATTTGTCTTCTAATTTGAATCATTTGATCCAAACTACATAAATTCAGCATTAGACCATTTGGCAAGGGGTATAGAAATTATAACATGTTCTTAAGAATCCTAGCCAAACAATCAGGACGACATGTTGGGATTTGGGTCGAACAAATAGTCCCACATCGGCTAGACGTGGGGATGGTCTTGGGTTTATAAGGATTTGGGCAACTCCACCTAACAGACTAGTCTTTTGGGATAGTAACCCGAGTCCTTCAAGTGGTATCAGAGCCATGCCCTGAACTTAGTTGTGTGTGTGGGTGATGTTCGACGATGTAGATCCCCCCAATGGCGCAAAGGCGCAATGGGCCTGCCCACCCCACTGGCGAAAAAAAGGCGCAATAGGCCCTGTGAAGCTAATGTTTGGCTCTCGAGAAGGCGTGCCGTCTTCTCATGCAGTGAAGAGTTGGATCTCGATGGAGCATTTGATCTTCAAGCGTGCCGTCTTCTCATGCAGTGAAGAGTTGGATCTCGATGGAGCATTTGATCTTCCGGTGTGAAGATAGTTGAGCTTGCAGGGAGGATTGTTGGGATTTGGGTCGAACAAATAGTCCCACATCGGCTAGACGTGGGGATAATCCTGGGTTTATAAGGATTTGGGTAACTCCACATACTAGTCTTTTGGGATGGTATCCCGAGCCCTTCACGACCAAGGTTGGGCCTTTTTTTACAATGCTAATTTTTATTTGGGTGCAGACTACCTTTCCTGAGCATTGCTCTTGTTTCCGTTGATAAGTGGAGAGCGCCAAATACATCATTATCCCTGTTTATGATGAAGAAAAATAGGCTGGCAGGCGACCACTCTTTTTGTCCCCCATGTCACTATTTATGCATGGTTGTCTGGAATTCCCTTAACTTGAATCAAAGTGTTTCACTCTAAAATTAAATCAGTTGAGAATGAATGTAGGCTAGGCCTGGTAATTGGGCCCAGCCCTTGGCTCGACCCGACTCTGACTTAGTCCGACCCGATTTAAGCTGCACTTGAGCTTAACATTTATAATTTTCAAACCGGCTTGGCTCATTTTTTTGAACCGACTTTTGGACCACCCTTGGACTCAAAGGTGTGTAGCTCAATGGTTTCGAACAAGTCTAGAATGCAGGCCTAGGTCTGCCATTCAGTTAAATAGATAGTCATTAGTCCCATAAGTGCTAGACAAGTCGTGTGATGTATGAGAAATTTTATTATTGTTTGCTTTCAGAATTTGACATTGTAACATTTATAGTGGGAATATCTTCAAAGCCAATAGTTTGGGTTAAATTTTATGGGAGTAACACTGATGTGGTGAGATAAAATTGTAGAACTGATATCAACTTCACACTCCACATTTGGTCGCACACATTGTTTAAGGCCATTTTCATATATGTGGTGTATTCTAGCCTCACCACGAAGTTTCTTCGATTGTGCGCACCCTTGGCAACAACCTCTGTGAGAATCCATCAAACAGGAGACAGATGCAGCCGGAGATGTACCCAACACGACAAGAATAGAGAAAAGCAATCAACACAGTATCTAACGAGGTTCGGCAACGTGCCTACGTCCTCGGGCAAAGGAGAGAGAGATTTTATTGATTCAACAATCAATTACAACTTATTCCTTTTTCAAGGAATTTCCAAGGGAGATTTTCAGAGGGATTTTCGGGGATACAATACATGAGGTTCTAACCCTTATTTATAGTCACAGAATCTCAGAATTTTAGGAAACCTTACTTGGATTTGACCCCAAATAGAAAAGGAATCCAAATCTAGAAAGGTAGCCAAAATGCGTCTGTCGGTCGACCGACCTATGTGCTCGGTTGACCGGCACCAACAGAGAGCAACCATCATACAGTCGGTCGACCGCTCTTTAGCCACGGTCGACCGGGCGGTCGACTGTTCTACGCCTATGCATGTCGTGCACACCGGTCGACCGGGCGGTCGACCGGGAGCTTTCCTGGCCTGCTTCAATGCAATGTTCTTGCTCCTTTGATTTTCGATCTCTGTGCTATCTGCCTCTCTGTTCTTCAATGCAATCTTCTCTATCTTAGTGAAGATTTTTCAAATCTGAGCCGAACTACAACGAATTCTAATATATCACTTGGCGAAATTGGCACACGATCTCGGCAAAATCGACACACGATCACGGCTTGAGCACTCCGAACGAAGTTGACACACGATCTCGGTGAAATCGACATACGATCTCGACTTGGCCAACAGACGAAACCTGTTCCTTCAATGAATCGCCAGTACACGTACAATTAATTTCTACTAATCTTATCAGATTCAAATTGAGTTTGTCGTTTCCACCTGCAACCTTAGCAAACTCCAATATCAATTGTAAGTTTCCAACTTCAACTCAGCTATCAACTGGGATGCTCCACACATGCCTTCCCTACACTTCACCGACGAAAACTTCTATACATGCCGGTCACCGAACGTGTCTCCAACTCAGCAACTACATGACCTCACAAAGAACTTATCATGATTCAATACTGACTCTCTAATTGACTGGCTCTCTCCAGTCTACATGTCTTCAGCTAACGGTCCAACCAAGTCTGAGTAAGGCACACCGAACACCATCATCGGCTTCAGCAGCTGATGCACACCCCTCCTATACAAGCTTAACTGTTTCTCACTAGAAGATCATCTGTTCATCGAGATCACAACACCTTACCTCTACGTGACGTCTAACTAGCCATAACACTTCACCTCTACGTGAAGTCTCTCCACCTCTACGTGACGTCTAACTAGCCACAACACTTCACCTCTACGTGAAGTCTCTCCACCTCTACGTGAAGTTCCAATTTGGCTACAACTCTTCACCTCTACGTGAAGTTCCAGTTTGGCCACTCGAGAACCCAAACAGCTTCATACGGGTTGCATCACCAAATGTGATTGCGCCTTTAGGACTGCCTACGTACCTTACCCAAAGGATCAAGCAAACTGTAGTTCATTTGAAATGAGCTCCATCAAGCTCAAGCACCTGTGACTGAATCTTCAGTAGCGAACTTATCTGGCTGAGTCATATAAACCTCCTTACTACCGGCCTTCAACTTGAGCTTGTCGCTATCACAAGCTTAAGATTCATGCTTCTTCACCCACTTTCGTGATTTTATCTTGGTCCATGTGGCTGCAAACAATTTGACATTCTCATCAATGTTTTCAACTTGTTCAGTATCAACCCTGGCTATATGACCTCCACCCGATATCACATCCGGTGAAGTCTTTCTGATACCGAACCAACTGGAAATGGTGGAGTAGCATCAACCTCCACCTGCTGTGATACTTCCTTTGTCTTCATCCTCTCCACCTGCTGAGAGACGGTAAACTTCAATCCTGAAGTCTCATCAAATGTGACATGCCGACTCAACACGATCTTCTTATTTTCGGGGTCCCATAACCTGTAGCCTTTCATATTTCTCTTGACACCAAAAAACGCAAACTTCTTTACTCGCGGATTCACCTTGCCATCTTTGGCACTAAAGAAGGCCGGACTTCCAAATTCCCGCAGCAATCCATGACCTTGAGTAGCTTTCCTAAACCAAACCTCTATTGGAGCTTTACCTCCTGATCCGTCGCTAATATTACACATTCATTATCATATTCTCATACTTATTATAAAATAAACTCTGTTTTTTTCTAATTATTGTTTAATTTATTTGCAGGCCCATTACTAAAGGAGAGTGAAGAGAAATGAGCCCAAAAGCCCATCAACTTCTGAATTAAATCAGAATTGATTCGAACTCAATAAATCAGGGCAGATTAGGTCGGCTCAGATCGGTTGAAAACCAGTTAGAACAAATTCCTACAAATCAATCAGTTGAAGCCAAGGATCAAAGGCCATTTCATCAAAATCCCGGACTTAAACTGCAAATTCAGCTGAAGATAAACATCAATCGCGAAGCTGGAGAGTTCCACCAACAGGGTGTGCCACAAAAGCGCGGCCAAAGCTGCGTTTTCGCGGCTTTATTAAAGAGTTAGGGGGAGCGTTTGCTCTCCCTATCTTCATACCTCTCCTACGTGGGTTTTTGCCTATAAATACTGGGATTTTTAGAGCGAGGACGACCAGATAGGATTTAGTCCACTTTTCTATTTTTTTAGTGTAGGTTTTTGTTTTTCTTTTCATATAATTTTTAGTTTAATTTATGTAAATCAGAGGAGATCAGAGTGTCATAGGAGAATGAGAATGAAGCTTGTGCGATAGTGACACCGGTGTAAGATTTTTTTCTTTTCTCTTATTATTTTAAAATCGAATCTATAGTTTTCCTTTTGTATGTACTTTGTTTTTGTATTCTTCTTCTTCTTCTCTACTTTTCTTCTTTTGGTACCAATTGCTATCCAAGTGAGTCTTAAAGCATCGAAAGAGCCTTGTCTTTGCGAGTGCCACCGATAGCTCATGACGACGGATTTTTAGTTTTATTCTGTATCACTTCATACTTACAATGTCTTGATGATATAATGTGAAGGAGACGGGAATTAACTCTTATGGGCTATACGTTGATCGCATCACTTCAAGGTAACTTCATTGCAAAAGATTCAAGGTAAGCATTTGGCCAAAGGAGGTAAGTAACCCTTAGATTCTTTTCTTTTTATTCTTTAATTTAGAACACCACAATCTACCACTTCTTTTATCACTCCTTTTTCATTTCTTTGTACATATCATTTCTAGTTTCTCCATTTTCTTAATCTACCATCTTCTTCCTGATTTACTTTAACTCTATTTTTTTTTCTTTTAAAGAACTAAAGAAGAACTTTAACCATATGTTGTATCTTAAAAGAAGACTTACTAAAAAAGCTTCCATCGCTAGTCCCTCCTTGTGAATCATGACCCGCATAGCCACTTGCTATTGCGGTAGAATTGAGTAACTTGCACTTTTCATTCTTACTTCTGAAATTTTGTATTTGTGTGCAGGTTCCAACTCAATCAACCTATCGCAGTCGATGCATTTGTGAGATGACTAGCATACACAATCGGCCTCAGCCCAAAATGATTTATCTAATCTTGTATTAGACAACAAGTACCGAACCTTCTCCAACAAGGAACGGTTTATCTCCTTAACCAACCCATGTATACCTTCTGTGAAGTGAGTACCTACACCAGTGTTCTGACCAAATTGTAGGAATTTGTTCATGTATCTTTCAATATTACTAATCTGTAGCTCCTTAATCTTCCTACCAATCTGCTTCTCCATTATTCTTTTTCACTTCACCAACATATCTAGGGCTTCACACCTTTGTCTCATGGGATATATCTAACAATGCCTAGATAAATTATCAATAAAAAAAGACAAAATACCTGTGACCTCCAAGCGATGTAGTCTTAGCAGGTTCCCAAATACTTACGTGAACACTATCAAGAAGACCTTCAGAGCCGTGAGTACTAGTGCTGAATTTCACCCTCTTCTTGTCCAGAACGCCGTGTTCACCAACCAAGTTGCAGGTAGCAACACTGATAGGTAGTGAAAAATGCATAATTGTCATCATATATACCATCACATTTGCACATTTATTCATATTATAATGCACATTTATTAATATTTCGTTATTTAATGTGTGCAGGCCTCGAAGTATTATTTTAATAAGAAATAAAGCTTAAAGAGCCCAAAAGCCCAGATCCAAGCCCATGTTTGAAGCCCAGGTGCAAAAGCGCAATTATAAGAAGTCAAAATGCAAATACAAGGGCTAAAAGTTGCAAATATCAGAGATTAGGGAAGGATAGACTTCTATCCAACTCTAAACACCTGCAGGATGAGGATAAAAGGCCAAGATAAAGAGGAATTTCGTGGAGAGAAGATTTGAAGAAATCTGGATTAAGGGTAACTTGATTACCAAGTTATCTCGAAAATCTAGATTAAAAGGCCAGGATCACACTTCTAGAAGCAGGAGCCCACATGGACGGACCAGGAGAGGCCACGCGCCAAAGCGCGTGGCCAGCAGCCACTAAACTGCCGCGGAGGCGCGGCAAAAGCCGCGCATCCGCGGCATTATGGATAGAGATGGCTACCATTTTTCGTGGGCAGGATTATCCAGGACTCTTCTACATTCTGCACTATAAATATCAGAGCATTCGCAACAGGGAGGGGCATCCAGAGACGACTAGGGTTTTCTTTAGCTATTTTTCTAAATTTCTGCACAAGTTGTAATTTTTATTTTATGCTCGTTGTGGAGAAGAAGGAGACGATTGTGTAACCGGAGATTCAACGAAATAAAGGTCACTCTTTTGTTCTCTTTTAATTTCTGCAACTTTCTTTATTTCTTTTGTGATCTCTCTTTGTTTTAATCTGTGAACCCTTCTTGTTTTCGTTTTCTTTTCCTTGCAATCTTTCTCATAAAAAAATAATAAAAAAAAATAAATAATTTGAAAAGAAAAATAATAATGAAGAACTAAATCTCTCTAGTGGTTTGCTGAGACTCTTGAAGCAACCCTAGAGCAGTTAAGCCTAGATCTGATTAAGGAACATCAATCGAAACCCTAGGTATTAAAAACAATTTTTCTAGAAGATTAAACAAATACCTAGAAATCCTAATCTAGGTTGCATATTAAAAAGGCTTTTCATGACTTCAACTTAAGAACTAGGACAACATAAGTTTGAGATTCGTCTTTTATTAGGCTGCACCTAGATGTTAGGATGAACCATAGTTTAGTTTTTAGATTATGTAACTTAGCAAGAATCTAGTATTGATTTTTCTTACTTGAATTATTTGTAATGACCTAGGGTGAATCATATCAATCTTAAGATGAAGATCAAGCTCCTTAACTTGCAATAGGGTTGTGGTAGAAGATCAGCAAAACCACGTCTTTAATCTCATATTTTCATCACCAATCTAATCTCTCTTTTCTTACTTGAAGCATACAGAGGAATCGAGTCGAAAAGCTTTCATCGCATCCTTCCTGAGGATCACGACCCGCTTGAGCCCTTGCTACAGCGGATTCGCATTGAGACTAAGAATTCTGAACTCTATTTCAATCGATAAAATCTCAATCAAATTTTGGCGCCGTTGCCGGGGAAGGAACGGCACGATTTCCTCGTTCTAATCATTCTTTCTTTTCTGTTGCAGGTACAGAGAACAGGATACAGAAACAGAGCAGCAGAAATTACATATTGCAACCCTGTGCCTCTGCCCTAGAAGGCAGAGCACTTGGGCCTACTCCTTTGCCGCAGATCCGCGGCAAAAGCCGCAGAAACGTGGCAAGAGTAGTTAACTACTCACAGAAATTTCTGCAGGTTGCTTTGGATTGCAAAAATCTGCTTACTGCTGTGATTATTTTTCTCTGTGTTCACTCTGCAATTGCTAATAATTAACATTAACCCATTTGTTGAAAATAAAAATTTTTTTTTTTAGACTCTTGCATTTAGGGCACGTGTCTATTTACATTTTTTTTAATTCTGTTGAAGAGTGCTGGCGACAAGGTACGTTTGCATAAGCATATAGATTAGGAAACACTCTTGGTTGTTTACTGCTTTCTTGAGTGATTACTTTTCTACCGCTTTACACGTACACTAATTCATCTTAAGGGCATAACCCATAAGCAAGATAAGGTGGGGATTTCATCACCCTTCCTTAGCCCACAAATCATATCCGTCACACTCACAACCCTAACCTTAAGTAAAATTTGACTAGACGTTGGCCCTAGGTTAACTCGGACTCAATAGGAGATTGACCGAAGGAGGAAAATTGTTCGAAATTAACTCTTGTCAAATCGGTGTCTAGGCAGGGGATTGAGGGCCGAAAGCTCGAAGAACGGTGGTTATTTAATTAAGGAACGTCTCTGACGGAAAACCTCCCACCGGTCTTGCCACCTACCTGGCCGATTAGCTTGTGGTTAACGTCGACAGTAGACCTCCTAAGGACAGTCTAAAGTTAGGAGTCGTCTAGGTCAAGGCTTACCTTAGATTAGGACTTTTGATTGTTTTTCTTGATTGATTGGGTGAACTTGTTTGCTGATTGTGCATGCCCGCTTGGTCGAGAGACCCACTTACATCCAGGCTAACTAGAATTAGTTCACCACCCGAGCTCAAGCCCGACCCACACATGGCACAACCAATATCACTCCAAGATAGGTTCTATCCTATTAGGACCTCTCTTCCTTCTTGCATCAAGCTTAACGATGAAGGTGTTGACCCATTTGAGCTTAAGCCACAATACATCAACACCCTTCCGAAATTTCATGGACTTGACTCCGAGGATGCATACTTCTTCATAAGGGAATTTGAGGAAGTATGTCTCATGATGAATATTCCTACGTTAGGAAAAGATGACATCAAACTTAGGTTTGTCCCCTTTGCTTTGAAGGATTTAGCAAAGAAATGGCTCTACAGTCTAGAGGCCGGTTCTATATCTTCTTGGGATAATTTTGTTAAGGCATTCTTAAAGAAATTTTATCCTGTTCACAAGACTGCATTGATTAGGAAGAATATCCTACAGTTTAAGCAGACAGCCAATGAGCCCTTTTGGAAATACTTCGAACGTTTCAAGGACCTCCTTGCCCAATGCCCTCACCATGGGATAGAGAAATGGCGATTATGCCAAGTTCTATATGATGGATTAGAATATCAAACTAAAATGTTGTTAGAATCCATGTGCCAAGGAGGATTTCTGAAAAAGGACGAAACTGATGGATGGAAATTGTATGAGGAATTAGCTGAAAATACCATCCAATGGGAACCTACTCCTGAAAAATCTAGGATTAATGACCCTACTTCTTCAAAAGGAGGTATCCATTCCATTGAGGCCAACATAGCAACCGATGCTAAGTTAGCTGCTGTTATGCGAAGACTAGAGGCTCTTGAAACTAAAGAGCCAGTCTTTGTGAACCAAGTCAGCCCAACAACTTCGGCAGGCTGTACTTATTGTCAAGATATGAACCATGTGTTCGAGGAATGTCCTGTTTTTATCGCGCATCAAAGCTTGCCCGAACATATGAGTGCGGCCTTCACAAGGCCCACCAACAATCCGCCCGCCAACAATCCATATTCGCCCACCTACAATCCCGGTTGGAGAAACCACCCCAATTTGTCATGGGGCCAAAGTAACAATGATCAAACTAGGCCCAAATTCTCCAACAATTTCCAAAATCCGCCCTATCAAAATCCTCCACCCTCTTTCCAATATTCACAAATGGAAACAAGGCTCTCCAATCTGGAAAGAAAGGTGGACACTATCGTTAAAAGCAATGACACGCTGGCTCAAGTCTTGACTAGGATAGAGATGCAAATGAATCAGCAAGAAAGGCAAAAGGGTACTCTACCTAGTCAACCATTCCCAAACCCTAGGAACTCTAGTCAAGCTCACTTGGCTGAAGAGAATCATATGAGTCAGTGCAATGCGATTCATACATTGCGGTCGGGAAAACAAGTTGATAACCAAGTATCAACACCATCAAGTTCTAAACAAGCATTCAGCTTGCCTGATCCCACTCCATCTCAACTTGATGCCAACAACACGAAAAAAGACAAGTCAGCCGAAGATATGCACAAGCCCATCGCACCCTACCCAAATAGGCTTAAAGATAAGCAATGTGCACAAATGGATAAGGTACGCGAGATTTTTAATCAAGTCAAGATCAATATACCTCTTCTTGATGCAATTCAACAAGTCCCTAAGTATGCCAAGTTTATTAAGGACATGTGCACAAAGAAGAGAAAGACTAATGTGCCCAAGAAGGTTTTTCTAGCCACTAACATTAGTGAGCTATTGTCCAACCAGATCCCTGTCAAGTATAAGGACCCTGGTTGCCCCACCATCTCTTGCACAATAGGTCAAACTGCAATTAAGCATGCACTTCTTGATTTGGGAGCAAGTATCAACTTACTCCCCTTCTCAGTCTACCAACAACTTGGGTTGGGCGAACTTAGTCCGACTAAGGTTACAATCCAATTGGCTGACCGATCCATAAAAATTCCCAAAGGAGAAATTACCGATGTGCTCGTCCAAGTTGGGGAGTTTATCTACCCAGTAGATTTTGTTGTTCTGGAGACCGAACCTGTATCCACTCTTCGGTCTCAAACTCCCGTTATCCTAGGGCGTCCGTTCCTTGCAACTGCAAATGCGATCATAAATTGTAGGAATGGATCCATGAGGTTGACTTTTGGAAACATGACTAAAGAGGTCAATGTCTTCAACCTGGAAAACCAATCTCGTAAGATTAAAGACCAAGCATTAGAGGTGAACTTCATCGAGAACATTTGTGAAAAAGAAAGTGAAAATGAGTCTCTATTTCTTGACAAGTTATTTGAGGATAAGTGCGATTTTAGTGATAAGATGACACATGTTGAGGATTATAATTTTAAAGTTCCATTTAAAAAACGAAGATTTGATCTAAGTATCTTCAAAGAGCCAAGCACTGAAATATCGCATGAGAATATAGTTCAAGAAACTCCGATTGACTTAACTTTCGAAGTCTCTTTGAAGAAGAACTCCTATGTTTAGATACACCGATTAAGGAGATGTTGGTTAATTATTCACTTCCAGGGAAAAGTGTTGATTTAAGTTTTGAGGAGATGTACGGAACTGAGCTAGAATTTCTCGGCAAGGAAGTTCCAACTGAAAGGTGTGATGAATTTTTGAATAATGGAGGTGGACATATGATGAGGAAGAGCCTAAAGAAGATGAAACTGGGGGGAGAGAAAGTTAAAACAAAAATGTTGGTCTCCCCATTGTGCCTTATAAAGAGAACCCATTGGAATGATGGGAAACGAGCTAGAGGGATGAATCCTAAGCAGCTCTAGGTGAGAGTGATACATGTGTTGTACATATTATGGTATACTATTATTCTTTGCCTCTCTTTACATTTTTCTTCATGCATTCATGCATTTCATACATTGAGGACAATGCATGAGATAAGTGTGGGGGAGGGTTTACTAACATAGAAAAGATTAATTAATAAAAAAAATATTTTTCTCTTTATTTGTTCTAACATTTCTAAAAAAAAAAAAAATTAAAAAATTAAAAAAATTTAAAAAAAAAAATTTTTTTTTTTTTTATAAAAAGGACAGTATTTTGACTTATTTTTTGAAAGAAACCTAAGTTAGTTTTAAGGATTAGGAAAATCATGATTAGGATTTCTAAAAACTTGGTCAAAATAAATAAATTGTTTAAATTTTAGGTATAGGAGGAGAAATTGAATAATTAGTTAGTCTTAATTTTTACCTTAATGAAATTTGCATACCTAATGCATATCTAGGATTCTAAGACAAAGACCTTGTGCCTCAAAAAAAAAAAAAAAACGAAAAAAAAAAAAAAAAAAAGAAGAAGAAAAAAATCACCAATTAAGCTGATACATGTGCCTCAAGAAGCATAAGTATTCATGCCTAAAGGTGAGTAAATAAAATAAAGTCCTTAGTTTTGTGGCCTAGTTCACTCGAATTTGAGTCCGCGGGGTGTTTTCTCACCTGGTGCCCTAAAGCCAACCGGTTTGGGAGTCATCGACTTTAAGTTCGTTACATGGGTGGATTAGAAAGCCTAAGAAGACTAAGAAATATAATATATGTATTAACACATCTAATAATCAATTAGTTAGGTATGAGGGCCTCAAGAAGCCTTGATACTTATACGAAAGAAAATTAGATGAGTTATACATGCCAAAAAAAAAAAAAAAATTATATTAACACATCTAATAGTCAATTAGTTAGGTATGAGGGCCTCAAGAAGTCTTGATACTTACACGAAAGAAAATTAGATGATGTTAAAGAGGCATGAGAGTCCAAGTTAAGGAATACCTAGATTCACAAGGGTGCGTATGACTTTTGGTAACGAAAAAGACTATATTAGAAATTCAATTTTAATCCTTACCTAAAATGAATAACAATTGACTTTATAAAGACTAGGTTTGAAGAATGAATAAAATTGAGGATCCTAAAACTTATAGACTACTTAGTCTCTTCCAATATAAGACAAATATTTTCCTTTTTATGGATTTTGTGGGTGTAATCCGCTGAAAACCCTCACGAGACAACACTCGTCCTCTAGGGTAACCTAGAGGTTTAACGGCTTGTTGCACGTGCTAAGTGCAATCGTGATTCCTACGAAAGTGAGTTAGCTAGGTTAGATTTTTCTCTTTCTTTTTGATTTTTACTCGAGGACGAGCAAAAAGATAAGTGTGGGGGTGTGATAGGTAGTGAAAAATGCATAATTGTCATCATATATACCATCACATTTGCACATTTATTCATATTATAATGCACATTTATTAATATTTCGTTATTTAATGTGTGCAGGCCTCGAAGTATTATTTTAATAAGAAATAAAGCTTAAAGAGCCCAAAAGCCCAGATCCAAGCCCATGTTTGAAGCCCAGGTGCAAAAGCGCAATTACAAGAAGTCAAAATGCAAATACAAGAGCTAAAAGTTGCAAATATCAGAGATTAGGGAAGGATAGACTTCTATCCAACTCTAAACACCTGCAGGATGAGGATAAAAGGCCAAGATAAAGAGGAATTTCGTGGAGAGAAGATTTGAAGAAATCTGGATTAAGGGTAACTTGATTACCAAGTTATCTCGAAAATCTAGATTAAAGGCCAGGATCACACTTCTAGAAGCAGGAGCCCACATGGACGGACCAGGAGAGGCCACGCGCCAAAGCGCGTGGCCAGCAGCCACTAAACTGCCGCGGAGGCGCGGCAAAAGCCGCGCATCCGCGGCATTATGGATAGAGATGGCTACCATTTTTCGTGGGCAGGATTATCCAGGACTCTTCTACATTCTGCACTATAAATATCAGAGCATTCGCAACAGGGAGGGGCATCCAGAGACGACTAGGGTTTTCTTTAGCTATTTTTCTAAATTTCTGCACAAGTTGTAATTTTTATTTTATGCTCGTTGTGGAGAAGAAGGAGACGATTGTGTAACCGGAGATTCAACGAAATAAAGGTCACTCTTTTGTTCTCTTTTAATTTCTGCAACTTTCTTTATTTCTTTTGTGATCTCTCTTTGTTTTAATCTGTGAACCCTTCTTGTTTTCGTTTTCTTTTCCTTGCAATCTTTCTCATAAAAAAATAATAAAAAAAATAAATAATTTGAAAAGAAAAAAAATAATGAAGAACTAAATCTCTCTAGTGGTTTGCTGAGACTCTTGAAGCAACCCTAGAGCAGTTAAGCCTAGATCTGATTAAGGAACATCAATCGAAACCCTAGGTATTAAAAACAATTTTTCTAGAAGATTAAACAAATACCTAGAAATCCTAATCTAGGTTGCATATTAAAAAGGCTTTTCATGACTTCAACTTAAGAACTAGGACAGCATAAGTTTGAGATTCGTCTTTTATTAGGCTGCACCTAGATGTTAGGATGAACCATAGTTTAGTTTTTAGATTATGTAACTTAGCAAGAATCTAGTATTGATTTTTCTTGCTTGAATTATTTGTAATGACCTAGGGTGAATCATATCAATCTTAAGATGAAGATCAAGCTCCTTAACTTGCAATAGGGTTGTGGTAGAAGATCAGCAAAACCACGTCTTTAATCTCATATTTTCATCACCAATCTAATCTCTCTTTTCTTACTTGAAGCATACAGAGGAATCGAGTCGAAAAGCTTTCATCGCATCCTTCCCTGAGGATCACGACCCGCTTGAGCCCTTGCTACAGCGGATTCGCATTGAGACTAAGAATTCTGAACTCTATTTCAATCGATAAAATCTCAATCAAACACCTTCTGATGATCCCTTCTTTGCTGAGCTTACAAAGACCTTTCACCTCCTTATCCGGGCCTCATCTGTAATCACCTAGAGGGGGGTGAATAGGTGATAAGCTAATCTAATGATGAATTAACGAGGAATTAAAACTATTTATGCAAACTAAAAATATTAAGCTAAACACACAAGGTATAACCAAAGAGTATAGCCGAATTCCTAGTGAAGGGCTCTGGACTATCTCCTCAAGATTCCTCTAGATAACAGTTGAGGTGCCGCTTTGCCTCTCTTGGTTGAATACAAGTGTGAGCAAACAATCCCAAGCATATAACAATTTAAGCACAAGATATATCAAGCATATAAAAGATAAGCAATGTTAGCATGCAAGATATAAATGTTGGCCCAAAGGCCTTCCACCCTAGTTTTGATGATGATTAACTCATGTAGTTATGTTTACTAATAATCTTGTATTGTTTAAGTTTCAGATCATTAACCAAGATATTAGTTGGTGATTAGCTTCAACAAGGTGTTTGGAAGCTTATCATGGTGATTCCGGTGCCAAAGCTTAAAGATCATACCTTTGCACTCGGTGGATCGCGTTTGGGAGCAAGTCTTCTTGATGACTCAAAGACTTAGGTATCCATAGTTTAGTTTAGTGTGTTTTAGATCGATTTGTAAAGCTTAGTATAGTTGATATTGCTCAAGTACACATACACACACATTTCATGATTTGGATTTTGGTTTTCATAAATAGTTTGATCAAAACAAGTTTACATGTTTTATATGTATATTAGATGTGCTCTATATACATACAAGCTTATATGACTTATACAAACTTAGTTTGACGTACCTATTCATGTAGTTTTATGTTTTGGTATAAAACATATTTTTGAAATTAAAGAACAAAAACTGTGATATATTTTGTGAATGTATATTGGACCTATGTCCATATGCATCATGCTTAATAATGTTCAAATATCATGTTTTTGTATTTCTATAAAGTTTTAGGAAAATCAGATTTCCTATTGAAAAATCAAGTTTGATAAAAATACTAGTTTTGGTTTTTGATAAAATTGGCAAGACACAAAAATGAATTGATATGATTGATATATGTCTTGAAAATTTTTATCACATGTTTATGTTTCAATATAAAATGTTAAAACAAGCTTTATAGAATTTTCAGAAAAAGATAAAAGATTTTTATAAAATATTTTCCCCAAACTTTCTGATCTTATTTTTTTGTGCTGACAGGCTGGTCGGTCGACCGGGACGGTCGACCGCACCAAGGGACGGTCGACCGCACCGGTCGACCGACGTGCACAGACTTGTGCACGTCTGCAGCACAGTGGTCCGGTCGACCGGACGGTCGACCGCTGCAGAGAGTTCTGCTCTCTGTTAGTTTGGGTCGACCGGGCGGTCGACCGGTAGCTCCAACGGGTCAAAATATGACCGTTGGACGGTCGACCGGCCGGTCGACCGTTGCCTGTCAGAACTGCCAGCTCAGCTCTAACGGCTAGTTTCTGTTTTGGCCTATATAAACCCCATCTCTTTGGGATTTTAAAAAAGGTTTTTAAGGAGAAAAATTCCAGACTTTTTCTAGTGTTTAAAAGAGTTTTTAAAAGAGTTTTTAAGTCAAAAAGATTTCATCTTATTTGTTTTTGGGTTTTTGGAAAATCAAAGAAAGCTAGGGTTTTGGGAGATTGTTTTGTTTTTCGTTTTCTATCATTTACAAGTGATTTCCCAAGTAGATTTTCTTTGTTGCTGGTTTCCAAAAATACCTTGTTTCCACACTTGAGCTATCACCTATCCTAATCTATTAGGATCTTATTTTTGTGGAAAAAGAAAAGAGAGAAGAAAGAAAGATTGTGTTTGTGGTCTTTGTAACCACTTATTGTAAACCCTCCTTACTTTTGTGAATCCCTCTTCGGTAGAGGTGATCGGAGTGGTATTGGTTTGGATCCCTCTTACTTAGAGGTGATTGTGTTGGTTGTGAGCCTCTTCGGTAGAGGTGGTTGTTGGTTGGTTGTTGGCCTCGGTGGAGGTTGTTGTTTGAGAGAGGAGTTTGGTACTCCTAGTGTTGTAACAAATCCTCTTCGGTAGAGGTTCCCTCGGTGGGAGATAGTAGATTGGAAATCCTACACGGTGGTGTAGGCGGGGATGTAGAGCAAGGTGCTCGAACCTCGAAACATATCTTGGTCTTTGCGATTGATCCATTGTCTCTCTAACTCTCTCTCATTTATATTGTGCAAAGCATCATACTTCATTCATATCATATTTGCTTGTGTTGAGCATATTTCATCTTGTCATATTTATTTGCTTGTGTTGTGCCTTGCATAATCCATATTGCTATATCCTTGATTGCTTGGCTTGATTGTGTGTGCACATTGCTTGGATTGCTTGTGTGTGTGTGCCTAACTTATACTCATCCAACAAGAGCTTCACATAGCGCCTCAACCCATTTCAAGGGGAATCAAGGGGAGTTAGTCCAGAGCCTCGCAAGGGGAATTCGGCTACACTTGTTGTATTGTATTAGTTTGTGCATAATTTGCATTAGCTTCCGTTTTTAGCGCACTTAGTTTTGCATTTAGTTTTAGATTAGCACTAACACCTATTCACCCCCCCTCTAGGTGTTTTTCAATTGGTATCAGAGCTAGTGCTCCTGATACTTAGGCTTAACATCCTAGGAGTGAGATCCATTTGCTTGCTAATCTATTGTTTGCATTTGCTTGTTTGCACACATTTAGTTTACCATGGCCTTCATGACCCCACCTATGTATGACCCTTCCAACATTCATGTTTGGAAGATTAGGATGACCGTTTATTTGCAAACCCTAGGTCATAAAGTTTATCTTGCTATTACCAAGGAATCCTTCCTTAGTGATCGCAATCATATAGGGGCCAATGCACAAGCCCTTGAGGCCATTAGAAGCACATTATCTAAAGAATATCTTATGCATGTTTCTAACTTTGATTCCGTTTTTGTAGTGTGGAACAAGTTGACAACAACCACCACCTCCGAGCTTCAAGTGCATATCCAAGAAGAGGAATCTAGTGGAGAATCTGAACCACAACAATGCTACATGGTCCAAGGGAATGACTCCCTTGAGGTACAATCGGAACTTCAACTAGATAGTGATGATGCTAGTTCTTCATGTGATGATAATTTTGATCCCCATGCTTTAAATGAAGAACTATCTATTGTGTGTGAAAAATTAATTGAGAAGTATAAAATTTTGAAAAAGAAATGTCTAGAAATTGAAAAAGAAAATAAAAGTTTGCATTCTAGACTTGATAATGTTTTGCAAGAGAAGGTTGAGGTCTATAATGAAAGGGATTCATTGAGATCTCAATTAGAACTTGCATTAAAAGAAAATAATTTTTTAAAATCTAAAAATGATTGCCATGTTCTTTTGAAGAAAAATGAGAACTTGTCTTCAAAAGTAGATTTTGTTTTAAAAGAGAATGTTGCTTTGAAAAACAAAATTATTTCTATTTCAAATGAGTTGAATGTTTGTTTAGACAAAAATATTGTTTTACAAAATAATATTGATGCACATGTTTGCCATGCTAGGGTAGTATCACACACTTCACCTAATGCATGTACCTCTTCTTCTAAGATTAATAATGATATATCCATGCTTAAGAAGAAGATAGATTATTTGGGCTCCACTATGAGCCAATGTGCCATGAACCACACTCGCTTGGAAACCTTGGTTCGTAAGAAACAAGTTCCAACTTTTATGCATGCACACCCTCCACGGCATACACATGCTCCACACGGACACCATCAACACATGTATGCTCATGTGTACACATGTACACATTGTGGCCGAAAAGGCCATCTTGCTAAATTTTGTTATGATAGATTAAATGTTTCAAATTTAGCAAAGAAATTTGTTTGGGTTAGGGAAGGGACTAACCCCCATGGACCCAATAAGATGTGGGTACCAAAGACCACCCCTCCTTTGTTTAATGTAGGTGTGGGCTCTCACATGACGTGAGAGTGATGACACCTTGGAGTGGATGCGTTCCGAACTTAAAGGAAATCAATTGGATGCATCACTTTCAAGGAAAGTTTTGGTGGAGAAGACCACCATGTTTTGGAGACATGAAAAGTTGCCTTCTAGGTTTTGGTAACAATTCTTAACTCCTTATTATTGTTTACATGCTTTCATATTGATGTTTTATAGCATGTTATCATTGTCTTTGGATTAGTATGTAAATGCCATGATTATTAGATCCTTGACACACATATAGTATTTGAGACACACATGCTTATATAAACTCATATTTAGTGTTCTCATTTTTATTTAAGCTATAATGTACATCAAGAATCTAATACATGTGAATTTACATAATAATCATGTTTTAGTTTTCTCATGATGATTTTTTGTTGTTTTATGCTTTATGTGGTATAAACTAGTTTAGATGTAGATTTTATCAAAACTTGCATGTATGCATGTACACATAGTGAGAACAAATTGACTTTTATATGTTTGCACTTCATGCTCATTTGTACCCACTATATGCACATGTATAAGCTAGTTTTGATGATTCCTTCATTTATACTTGCTATGCCTATTTTCATGTTTTTACTTCATGTATATGTATTTTGAATTCAAACCTAATAAATATACATGTATACCCATGAGTCTTTTGCCTTCATGCAAATACTTTTAATAGACTCGTTTACGGTTGGGATATGTATGTATATTGTTAAATTTGGATGAATCATACATATACCTAGAAGTTTGATAAAAGAATTTTTGATGAATCTTTGCTTGTTTTATATAGCAAAATAATATTCGTGTTTGTTTTGATACTTCATGTTTTGAATATATGTTTAGATGTTAGTTTTCATTAAGACTAGGATTTATATTTATACATATGATGGGCTACAAATAAATCTATATATGTTTGGGATTGAAGGCTTGTTTGTTCCCATTAGATGTGCTAGTATAGTCTAGTTTTGATGATTCATACATTTTAAACTTGTATTCCATTTTTGGTATTTATTTTTATGATTATGAGTTTTCATTTCATGTATATGTGTATTTTGCCAAACTTGAAGATATACATGTATACCCTTGAGTCATTTGCCTTTCATGCAAATATCTATTATGGACTCAAAGTGTGTTTAAGGGATATGTATGTATACTTCTTGTGTTGACAAATCATACATATACCTTGAAAAAGAATTGGTATCAAATTGTTTTAATGAAAAGCTAAATTTTCATACTTTTCATGCTTTTCATGTTTTCCTTGAATTGGTATTTAAACTTCATGTATATGTTTACCTTGTCCAAACCATTAGATATACATGAATATCCTTTTTGAGCCACGTGCCTTCATGCATATATCCTTGTGGACTCGTTTGTATCTTGGATATGTATGTATACTTTGGTTTGTATTAGACATACACATGCCTTGAAGATTAAATAATATTAATTTTTAGTTTTCTTGTTTAAAGGAATAATTGAACTTAATTGAACAAATTTTCATGATTGTGATCTCCATACTTGACTTGTACACTCACATTTATTATTTGCTCATGTTTTGTTTTCATGAGACATTTTTATGCTTAATTGGATTAGAGTGTTGATTATCATGTGGATTTCATTTTTATGAAAAATGATTTGTATTTATTCCTTGCTTGAAGGATTTCGTACTAGTTAACAAAACTTTTCATTTTAACTAGTTCATATTCTTCGTTATAATATGAGATATACACTTGACCCTATTCTTTCAATTGGTATCATTGAACACTTTCAATTGGTATCAATTTTTGATCTTTTTGTATACTCATATATGTTTTGTATATGTATGCTTACTCTTTCAAGAATATCAATGTCAATTGGTATCTAATTTTCATACGTATATATACTTGTTTATGCTAAGCTTGAAAAATTTCTATTGTTTGATTTGTTCTCAATTGGTGTCTTAACAAGCTTATGCACATGTTTAGTTGGTATTTCATAAAGGGGGAGAAAATTTGATGTTGTCTTTCAATTGGTATTTGATTTCCACTCCCTTGCTTTATGTTAAAATATAGTTTCAAATTGGTATCATATATTTAAAAGAATACATTTCTCTTAATGATATCAAGATGTTTATGTTAAATGTTTTAAATTGGTATCTCAAAATTTTGTTTAAGGAAAACATATTTATTTTACATTGCCTATATGTATATAAATTCATGTTGAGTGTATCTTGTATTGAAGAGCTTGACAACTCTTCCTTATGTGGTACACGTGTGTAGGGGGAGCTTCACATCTCCTTTTATGCATTACATATTTTGTGTTATGTGAATTAGGGCGTGTCTTCCTTTCTTCATGTAACTCATATGTGTAGGGAAGCTAACTTAGCGTCTTCCTCTTCATGAATGTATATAGCATATAACATTTATTAATCTTGTTTATCTTCATTTAGTATCAAGATGCTTCATTGACATATTTTTAATTGATATCATGTTTGTAGTCACCCCTTATTGACTTTGTTTTTGTTTTAGACAAAAAGGGGGAGACCATTGTTTGCATTGTTTTGATTGACACAAAAAGGGGGAGAAAAATTTTTACCCCTCATTTTATTTATAGTTTTTGAATGTTTACCCCTTTGTTGATGATTGACAAAAAGGGGGAGAATTATTTGTGAGTTTTATATATATGCATAGTTATGTTTTTGCATAAATTAAGTTTAATATAGTTTAATGTATGTTTATTGGTTTCTAGAGCATCTAGAAAATGTTTATTTGTTAATTGGTATCTAGAGCATGCTTTGCTTTAAATATTTCATTGGTATCTAGAACCTTTATTGTTTATGCATATTTGTGCATTCATGATTTTTTAAGAGCCTTCATTGCATATTATTATGTTTATTTGGCTATGCATGAGTTAAGGGGGAGCTTCCTTGAAGCTTTACTTTAATCCATGCATATATAACTCCATGAGTTTTGTCATCATCAAAAAGGGGGAGATTGTTGGCCCAAAGGCCTTCCACCCTAGTTTTGATGATGATTAACTCATGTAGTTATGTTTACTAATAATCTTGTATTGTTTAAGTTTCAGATCATTAACCAAGATATTAGTTGGTGATTAGCTTCAACAAGGTGTTTGGAAGCTTATCATGGTGATTCCGGTGCCAAAGCTTAAAGATCATACCTTTGCACTCGGTGGATCGCGTTTGGGAGCAAGTCTTCTTGATGACTCAAAGACTTAGGTATCCATAGTTTAGTTTAGTGTGTTTTAGATCCATTTGTAAAGCTTAGTATAGTTGATATGCTCAAGTACACATACACACACATTTCATGATTTGGATTTTGGTTTTCATGAATAGTTTGATCAAAACAAGTTTACATGTTTTATATGTATATTAGATGTGCTCTATATACATACATGCTTATATGACTTATACAAACTTAGTTTGACGTACCTATTCATGTAGTTTTATGTTTTGGTATAAAACATATTTTTGAAATTAAAGAACAAAAACTGTGATATATTTTGTGAATGTATATAGGACCTATGTCCATATGCATCATGCTTAATAATGTTCAAATATCATGTTTTTGTATTTCTATAAAGTTTTAGGAAAATCAGATTTCCTATTGAAAAATCAAGTTTGATAAAAATACTAGTTTTGGTTTTTGATAAAATTGGCAAGACACAAAAATGAATTGATATGATTGATATATGTCTTGAAAATTTTTATCACATGTTTATGTTTCAATATAAAATGTTAAAACAAGTTTTATAGAATTTTCAGAAAAAGATAAAAGATTTTTATAAAATATTTTCCCCAAACTTTCTGATCTTATTTTTTGTGCTGACAGGCTGGTCGGTCGACCGGGACGGTCGACCGCACCAAGGGACGGTCGACCGCACCGGTCGACCGACGTGCACAGACTTGTGCACGTCTGCAGCACAGTGGTCCGGTCGACCGGACGGTCGACCGCTGCAGAGAGTTCTGCTCTCTGTTAGTTTGGGTCGACCGGGCGGTCGACCGGTAGCTCCAACGGGTCAAAATATGACCGTTGGACGGTCGACCGGCCGGTCGACCGTTGCCTGTCAGAACTGCCAGCTCAGCTCTAACGGCTAGTTTCTATTTTGGCCTATATAAACCCCATCTCTTTGGGATTTTGAAAAAGGTTTTTAAGGAGAAAATTCCAGACTTTCTCTAGTGTTTAAAAGAGTTTTTAAAAAAGTTTTTAAGTCAAAAAGATTTCATCTTATTTGTTTTTGGGTTTTTGGAAAATCAAAGAAAGCTAGGGTTTTGGGAGATTGTTTTGTTTTTCGTTTTCTATCATTTACAAGTGATTTCCCAAGTAGATTTTCTTTGTTGCTGGTTTCCAAAAACACCTTGTTTCCACACTTGAGCTATCACCTATCCTAATCTATTAGGATCTTGTTTTTGTGGAAAAAGAAAAGAGAAAAGAAAGAAAGATTGTGTTTGTGGTCTTTGTAACCACTTATTGTAAACCCTCCTTGCTTTTGTGAATCCCTCTTCGGTAGAGGTGATCGGAGTGGTATTGGTTTGGATCCCTCTTAGGTAGAGGTGATTGTGTTGGTTGTGAGCCTCTTCGGTAGAGGTGGTTGTTGGTTGGTTGTTGGCCTCGGTGGAGGTTGTTGTTTGAGAGAGGAGTTTGGTACTCCTAGTGTTGTAACAAATCCTCTTCGGTAGAGGTTCCCTCGGTGGGAGATAGTGGATTGGAAATCCTACACGGTGGTGTAGGCGGGGATGTAGAGCAAGGTGCTCGAACCTCGAAACATATCTTGGTCTTTGCGATTGATCCATTGTC
This sequence comes from Agave tequilana, assembly GCA_038442645.1. Classification (NCBI taxonomy): domain Eukaryota; kingdom Viridiplantae; phylum Streptophyta; class Magnoliopsida; order Asparagales; family Asparagaceae; genus Agave; species Agave tequilana. The sequence continues at coordinate 138,949 of JAVJIF010007506.1, forward strand.
TCTCTAACTCTCTCTCATTTATATTGTGCAAAGCATCATACTTCATTCATATCATATTTCCTTGTGTTGAGCATATTTCATCTTGTCATATTTATTTTCTTGTGTTGTGCCTTGCATAATCCATATTGCTATATCCTTGATTGCTTGGCTTGATTGTGTGTGCACATTGCTTAGATTGCTTGTGTGTGTGTGCCTAACTTATACTCATCCAACGAGAGCTTCACATAGCGCCTCAACCCATTTCAAGGGGAATCAAGGGGAGTTAGTCCAGAGCCTCGCAAGGGGAATTCGGCTACACTTGTTGTATTGTATTAGTTTGTGCATAATTTGCATTAGCTTCCGTTTTTAGCGCACTTAGTTTTGCATTTAGTTTTAGATTAGCACTAACACCTATTCACCCCCCCTCTAGGTGTTTTTCAATAAATACAAGTGAGAGATAGAGAGAGCAATCGCAAACATGGGAGATTTGTTTCGAGGTTCGAGCACCCCTACTCTACGTCCCCGCATTCAACACTATAAAGGATTTTCACTAAAATCGATCCCATCAGATCACTCGGTGCCGCAATACCTACAATGAGTTCACAGTAGAACTCTTCGACTCACTAGTCCCCTCACTTGTTCCCGCAAGATCAACACACGCAAGCACACTAGCTTGCCGAGGTCGCACCTCTACACCAAGCTCTCACAAGAACTCGAAACAACACGAACTCGCAAGTTCGCCTCCTCAAATATAAAGATGAAACACTTTGGTGTTCTCAATACTTTGATCACCTAAAATACTCTCACAACAACTCTCCTATAGGATTGATATAGCAATGGAAAGCTCAAGTATGTGTGAGAAAACTAGGATGAATTTTGTGGTGAAAAACTCAAGAAATCTCTTTTACAAAACACTCTTGAAAAACTCCCCTTTTGATATGGAAGATTAAGCTCCAAAATAAGTGGAGATAAACACTTAGAAAGGTAGGAAAAACTAGCTTGAAAACCCACTTCAAATCTTATGGAAAGCAGCCCAAAACAGCCCCATATAAAGAGGCTCCAAAAACTAGCCGTTAGGGACAACTCAGTAGAAAAATCTGCTGTCGGTCGACCGTCAACGATCGGATTTCTGACCGTTGTACCACCGGTCGACCGTCCGGTCGATCGGTGCCGGATACAAAGAGCAGAGCTCTCTGTCGGTCGACCGCCCGGTCGACCGGGGCCAGATCCAAAGAGCAGAAGCTCTCTATCGGTCGACCGGGTCGGTCGACCGGCCTTCCAGCCAAAGTGACTGTGCACGTTTGTGCACATCGGTCGACTGGACCGGTCGACCGACTTCTGTCTCGGTCGACCGTTCGGTCGACTGGCAGAAGGCCTGATCCAATATTTTTAGGGATTAAAACTTGATCTTTTTATCTTTAATAAAATCCCATAACTTCTCATAAATTCTACAAAAATAAGTACATTATTATACTTTTATATACAAACATGTTTGATTAAAATTAAAACACAATACAAACATTTTGAACTATTTTTGTAATAAAGAAGTTTTGCCTTAAACAAAAACCTGTATTTTTCAAAAATGATTTTTTCAAAACTTCTCCAAATACAAAAATAAGATATTTTAATCACTTTTAAAGCTTAGTGTGTATGGATATGATCCACTACACATATATGATGAAATATCTATGTTTTTGATAATAAGCTCTAAAATAAGTTTTGATAAAACACAAGTATATTTTGAAGCTTAAAAACTAAATCATTATTTTCTAAGACAAAGAACTCTCTTATGAAAACACATATAAATTTTGTGTGTTTGTATATACTTGAGCAATCCACCAACTAATCTATCTTTGCATTTTATTTAAAAACAAAATCTTGACACGTACAAATATGACACAAAGTCTTCTGAAATTCTTCTCTTGAAAATCTTCTTCTCCTTCTTGACTTGGTCCAAACCTTGATCCAATGAGCTAGACTCCTCTTGAGTTCTTGATGCGATCTTGATGCGTAAGCTCTTGAATCAATACGTGCTAGCTCCAAAACTTGACTTTAAATCCTTTGTTGAAGCTAAACACTTACTAAGATCTTGATCAAATATCTAAGACTAAATAAATACAAGATTATTAGTACTATAACTACATGAGTGACTTATCATCAAAACTAGAGCGATGGGCCTTCGGGCCAGCATCATCTGCTAGACCTTTGTGCAATCATCTGAAGAAATAGAAGTCTCCACCTGACCTGTATCTGTACTACCCTTTAAGTAGTAGAGATTGTTGCGGCGGACGCCCTTCATAACCACCATTGAGCATTTGGTCGTCTTGAGAACACCATCTCGTATAGATACCACAGACCCAATGCTTCCAAAGCACCAATAGAGATAAGATTCCTTTTGAGTTGAGGTGCATACCTTACCTCCTTTAATTCTTGTACTATCCCATCAACCATCTTGATACAGATTGTACCTATCCCTTCCATATTACATCGATGATAATCACCCATGACCATGAAGCATCCATCCAGCTTCTCAAAGCTAGAAAACCAGGCCCTGTTTGAGCACACATGATAGGTAGCTCCAGTATCTAAGATCCACTCAACATTATCTTAGTAACTAACAGTAAGAGTAGTAACAGAGAGAGAATACTAAAAAGTCTGAATCCAATCCATCCGCCTGTGAAGTACTGGCTTGAGTACTGACCATCTCACGAGATTTGCCTTAGTCATCAGCTGCTTCTTCTTACCTTTGGCCTTCAGACAATCAACTCTCTAGTGTCCTATATCCTTGCACAAGACACACTGATTCCTCTTCAGATCTCTGAAGCCTGATCTGGACTTCGATCTTCCCTGATCACCTCTTCCCTTTCGATTGGAACTCCTGCCTCTTACCATCAATGCCTCTGCTGTTATGCTCCCCGAAGAAGACAGTCTGTGCTGTCTTCTTGCTTCATAACTCACAAGAGCAGCAGACACCTCACTGTAGCTAAGGGATTTTCTTCCATTGATCAATGTAAGAGTAAAGATCTCATACTCTTCTTGAGGAAAAGAATTCAACAGAATTACCGCCTATCCTCTTCATCGATCTCCACATCCACATTAACTAGATCTGTAAGAAGCTTTGTGTAGCTATTCATGTGTTCGTTGATGGAGCATTCTCTCTACATCTGAAAATGATAAAGCTTACTCTTCAACTGCAACCGCGATTTGACACTTTTCGTCAGATACTTCTTCTCTAGGATCTCCCACAGCTGCCTCACGGATGTTTCATGCAACACATGATACTTGATGTCTTGTATCAAACAAGATTTGATCAAGCCACACGCCGTATGGTTTATCTTGTCTCAATCTTCTTCAGTTGTTGATTTGCGCTTCTTCTCCAACCATAGGGTGAGTTGTCTTCGAGGTTTGATGCCGTCAGTGCATCCATCACCTTACACCTCCACATACCGAAGTTGTTCTTGCCGTCGAATTTCACCACATCAATCCTCAACGTATGTGGATTCATGGATTTTCCTGACGATGTACCTTCTCCAGCCATCTTCTCAACTGATTCCTCAAAGTAATGTGGAAACAAACGGAGTTAGATAAAACAAACTAGATAAAGATAGGATCTTTACCTCCATGCCAAACGCTCGAAGAGTTTTCAAAGTAATCTACTCCTCCAAATTGATTCCTCGAGCAATCTATACGCTGTTTTGAGATCGACACATAATCCCACAAACAGTCCCAACGCTGCTCCGAGATCGACACACGATCTCCGCCAAACAGCGACTGATACCCTTGGAATCAACATACGATCCCACGCTGAACCTGGGATGCTCTGATACCACTTGTTGCGCGCGCCCTTGGCAATAACTTCTCTGAGAAATCTGCCAAACAGGAGACAGATGCAGCCGGAGATGTACCCAACACGATAAGAATAGAGAACAATAGATAAAAGCAATCAACATAGTATTTAACGAGGCTCGGCAACGTGTCTACATCCTCGGGATAAGGGAGAGAGAGATTTTATTGATTCAACAATCAATTACAACTTATTCCTTCTTCGAGGAATTTTCAAGAGAGATTTTTAGAGGGATTTTTGGGGATACAATACATGAGGGCTCTAGCCCTTATTTACAGCCACAGAGTCCCAGAGTTTTAGGAAACCCTGATTAGATTCGATCCCAAACAGAAAGAAATCCAAATCTAGAAAGGATAGTCAAAACGCGTCTGTCGGTTGACAGGCTAGTCGACCGACCCATGTGCTTGGTCGATCGGGCGGTCGATCGGTACCAACAGAGAGCAACCATCATACAGTCGGTCGACCGGATGGTCTATCGCTCTTTAGCCACAGTCGACCGGGCGGTCGACCGTTCTACACATGTGCACGTCGTGCACACCGGTCGACCGGGCGGTCAACCAGGAGCTTTCCTGGCCTGCTTCAATGCATTGTTCTTGCTTCTTTGATTTTTAATCTCTGTGTTATCTGCCTCTATCTCCTCTCTCCCTATACCTTCTGAGTCTTATCCTTGTCGCGTCACATTCTAAATTAACTTTGATTCATTGTGAAAGAGAAACTTGAGACGAAGATTTCAATGCAGTAGGACAAAGACAAATTTCAGGATAAATATTTGTCTTAACTTTGGAAGATTATCTACTGTAGAGAAAGGAGGGAGAGAAGAATTAATGTCTTAGGAAGACAGATTCGGACAATAATTCTATTTAAGAATCTGTTGAATTTCCTAAGCGTTCTTTCAGAACGAATCTTACTTCAGAATTTTATTCAGAAATTTGATTTTCAGTCTGACACTTTTCAAATCTGATCTTCAGTCTGACTCTTTTTAAAATTGATCTTCAGTGTAAAAGGAGCGAGAGAAGACTTGTTCGCTGTGTGTTTGTAATTCACGATGAGGAGCGTTATTAAGGGAACCATTTGGAGGGCATATCTGTCATTTGGAGTCCAAGCGGTTGTTACATTTCTGTCTGAACCATTGCAACTATTCATTCCAGAGAGGAACTGCTGCAGCGGTTTCTTCCAACCGTTACAGCACAGGGGACAGGTTGGGGAGTGGGTTGAGACCCGCCTGGAGCACCAAACCCATATGGCGCGGTTCAAAAAGAACCAGGCTAATTTGGATCCGCGCGCGCCTGCGCCCGGACCTGGACCCGAGCCCGACTTCGGCTCCGACGCTGGCACGGCACTGCACCGGGCCGGGCTGGCTGCGGCGGCACGCGTATGGGCATGGTTTCCCCCAATCGCGCGCGAAAACTCCAAATACCCAAAGGGAATGCCCTTTTGTTCACATTTTTCTCTATTTAAACACTTCAATCTTTCACCCCATATTCAATGTGGGAGTAAATACTTTTAGCTACTTTTTAGTCTCCTTTAGCTTTTGAATTAGGCAAATTTTAGACTTGAATATCTCATTCATTTTAAAACGGAATTAAACATGTAAATATACCACATTCATTCCCAATGGAAGGAAAAGACACTCGAACCATTATCCGGTTGATTCTATCAAGGGTCATGCCTTAATTCAGCTCAAAGATTCATATTTTAATTCTTCATTTTCCCAATAATCCCCCACAATGAATGGAGTTCAAGGAATTGACATATAAAGAGACTGACTCTATAGTGAACGGTACTTTAGAAAAGAAACTGTATCCGAATAGGTGAATAAGGTCTTGAGCCTTCCATAGCGAAAACTTTATCAGACTTACTGGCTAATCAGTGAACTAAGTTTTGAACTATCAGTCATTATTGTAAGCCAAGTCAATAAGCTTCACACAGTAACTTTTTAAAATCAATTTTGCTTCTCAGTTGTGTCTATTTTGGCCCTAGACATCTTAGTTTCCGAGAGTATATTTAGGGAATAACAACCTCCATAAAGATTCCAAAAGAGCCAACCCAGCTCTATACTCACATAAGTGATCATCTTATTAAGAGCAGTCTACTCTACCCCACTTGTTTTAATAACAAGATATAACCATCATTAAAGGTTTTAAGATTATCCTTAATCCACTTGTAGAAAAGGCTTGGTTGCACCATAGTAATAGATTAGAGTCAAGCTCCTAAGTGCTTACTCACAGGTCAATCATAACTAGTCTTTCCTTTTGACCTTAGTCTGTGGGATCTCTAGTCGCTAAGTGTGGTTTTCATTAAGCTGACTCTGTAAGGTTAGCCTTTTAGACCCATTCCCCTTGATGCGTGATCGGGGGATAATTGCGCACAAAAAGTGTATGTTTTGAAATGAAGATTTAAAGTGTGTGATTTGGCTTCCTCGATACTTCCGTTATAGCATATAGGCTAAAACGAGTCGAATCCACAAGGACAGGAGGCGATAGAAGCTTACACGGTATGTTCACTTGTATGTTAACGGTTCTTCAATGTTTGAAAGAATCAAAAGAAAAGAAAGCAAAGAATGAAAAGAGTGGTACGGTGAAATACGAAGAAGTAGGAAACATAGAAAAGAATGGTATTTGTAATTTTGGTATTTCTAAAACAAAGTGAAAAGGAAAGAAAACTCACGGTTACTAACTACTAATGACTCCACCAACACGCTAACCTCTTAGTGATAGTTGCCTCACATGTATCATTGGCCATCACTAGTCCTTGGTTCAAGAGCGATTCAAAGCATGACCCATATGTAACTCATCACAACCCAACTCAACAAACAAGTGCAAGCTACACTTAAACCATCAAAACTAAAAGTAAGCATGGAGTAAAGTAATGTTAGCTTATTAGTGGTTAGGAAGTTAGAGTGTTAGATCCATCATCATAAGCCATCAATGGCTCTTGCAAGAGCAAGACCAAGTAGAAGTTATTAGATTCATGTGAATTATCATAAAAGAAGTTAGACTAGTTGGTGGTTAGTAGTTAGTTACCGTGAAAGAAAAGATAAGCTAAACATATAAAAGAGATTAAAGAGAAGAAAACAAAGATAAGGTAAGAGAGCACCTTTCATAGATTGTCACCTTCTATTACAAGCACTCTTGCTTTCCAACATGTACCACTCTCTCTCCCTAATACAAGATCTACAAGAAATGGATAATACAAGGGAGGAAGAAGAAGAAAAACTACACTACACTATCCTAAACTACACAATGGAAAATGGGAACTACCCTAAACCTTGCATATCTTCCTGAAGGAGACCCCAGGGGGTATTTGTAGGCACCAGGGGAACAGGGGCCTGGGGATAACTCCTGGCCTGAAGCCAGCCACGCGTCGCGGCCGTATGTGGTGGCCGAGCGCGCGGCGCATTGAGCCGCGCGCAGTACTTTTTGTCTCCTGTCAGTTTTTATGCCTGGTTTCTGGTTTGCAGTCATTGGTTTTGAAAGAATCAACCTCCTAGGTCAATGGCTATCTTAATAGGCCTTTAATCACCAATTAAATGGTGATTTAGGGTTTTCTTCTTTATTTCACACCATGGACCTAGAATCAAGCAAGCAAAGCTTTATTAGCAGAATTTAATACGAAATAAATGTGAAGATGTGATAAAATTATGCAAAATTAGAGACTAATCACACCCCCCACACTTATCTTTTGCTCGTCCCGAGCAAAACAAAAAATAAGAAAATTATTACACCACTTTCGCAGGTGATGCGGTTGCACTGAGCATGTGCAACAAGTCGTTAAACCTCTAAGTTTCCCCTAGAGGAGGAGTTTTGTCTCTTAAGGGTTTTTAGTGGATTACACCCACAAAATCCATAAAGAAAGAAATCAAATGTTAGTATTTTGAAAATGCATTTTGAAATAGAGAAAAGTGTTGAAGTATTTTTTGTGAAAATATAAGTGATCCAAGATCATAGGTTAACCAGAAATTAATCTTCCTTAAACTAAGTCGAAATGCAAAATCTTGTTATAAATTAAATATAAGAATTTAAAATTGAATTGACTCTTTGATCTTTCATAAAACTCTTAGAAAAATATGTACTTTGTGAACTATGAAGATTTTTGGGATATCGACTCTAACTTCCATGCCATTTGTTTATATTATTATATATATATATATAATAATTTTTTTCTTTCCTTAGTTTTCTTAGGCTTTCTTATTTACTCGGGCAGTGAGTCTTTAGTCGGTGACTCTCAAACTAGATGGTCTTAGGGCATCATATGAGAAAACATCCCTCGGACTTAAGGACTCGAGTAAATAAGGCCACAAAACTAAAGGGGATTATTTTATTTTTATCCACAGTTTTAGGTGTGAATAATCATGCTTCCTGAGGCATAATTATCCAACTTCAATAAGTGATTTTATCATCATTTTTTTTAAAAATATTTTTATGACATTTTTAGTCTTTGTTTCAATTCCAAAAATTGTGTAAGTGTGGAGTGCATAAATCTAAGGCAAAAAGTTCAAGATCAAATTATCTTTTCAATCTTACTTTCTTATCCTGAAATTTAAACAAGATCTATTATTTTAACTCGGTTTAAAATTTCATAATTTTAGGTCTTCCTAATTCCTAAGATAATCTTAATTTTCTTAAAAATGGATCAAAACTATTTCTCTTCGTTCAAAAAGTTTTGTAAAAAGAATTTTTTTTAAAATTTAAAAAAGAAGTGTAAAAGAAAGAAAATTTTAAAACTACCTATGTTAGTAAACCCTTCCCCACACTTATCTCATGTATTGTCCTCAATGCATCGTGAATGTGTATATACATGAAATAAATGGGAAGAGAAGAAAAATTACCTCATGGTGGTGGCTCCGGTGGTGGTCTGATTAGACCAAGCGTTGCTACCCAATCAAAATAGCGTGGATCATGCAGGAACCCACCAATGACCTCTCTAATGCGACCCAGTAAAAGAATGATGGACTGAATGATCTTATTAAAAAAATTATCCCCATTTAATTTCCAATTTTCAAAAATAATTATTGGGTCATTTTCGTCAACAGTCTTATCCAACAATGATGTGTGATTTAGGGAGATGATTGATTTGGACTCAAATGGAACAAGAGTAAAAACTGACACCGACTCGGGAATTTGACTCAGATCAAGTCGAGAATCAACAATGCGAGTCGAAATCGGTTCAAAAATGGGGTCCAAAGCAAAGAATTGATGTTCACACATTGTCCCCATGAATAAAGTGTGATCATAAGAGATTGGTGATTTCATTTCACGGTGTACTGATACAGGATTCAATATTGATTCCGGAATAGAGAAAAAATCTGGTAAAGATACTAGAGTCATTATTGAATCAAAAAGTGAAATGAAATTACTAATATGAGGTTCAGGATCACATTCAGGTTCGGTTTCAATTTCAGGAAAGGGATAACTTGCCAGAATGTCCAGGTGATTTTCATAACTTGAGGTGTGGTCAAGTTCAATTGTATGTTCTGAAATTGAAACTGGATTGCCAAAATGCCATGATTCATGGGTCCAATCAGTAGAGTTAGGGATATAAGGATCGGTCAAAGGTTGACAAGAAGGACTTTCCTCGCTCTCATTTATCAATTCGCTCATAAGTGAGTCTAACCTACTGATAGGCCGTGTAACAGAATTTGAATTCGGAATCATGTCTTCCATAATCGTTGTAATTGGTTCTTGAAAAAATGAGTGCGGAAGTTGATTTTGGAAATTGTGGTGAATCTGTGAGTCCATCGGATTTTGATCGAACTCACGCAAGGGTTCCATACTCAAGTTCAATATTGATGGTTGTTCATTTTGAATTGGTGAGACTGAAAAAGATGAGTAGGACTCTAGAAAATTTGGTTGAGATGAGGAGTCCAACATGTTTTGCATTCTATCACAAAAGACTTCCAAACGCTTTTCTAGCTCAGATTCTTCTTTAATTGGATGCTCTAGAAAAGGAATATGTTGAGTTTAATGTGGGAAGGATTGTGAATTGAGCAAAATTTGCATTTATTGTAGGGACTCTTCCATACTCCTTTCTAAATCAGATTTTTCTTCGGTTGGTAGAACAGGAAAAGAAGTATATGAACCAAAATCGGAGAATGAACTTTGTGAAAATTGTGAACAAGGCAGTTGAAAATTTGACTCAGGGAGGTGAATCCCCATTGACTTTGTGAAGAGTTGAAATTATTTTGAAAATTATAGTCATATGATTGAGGATATGGGTAATATTGAGTCGGATAATCCCAACTCGGCATATATGGTTATTTTATATTGTACATGGTCGGGTTGGAGTTATCCGAGTTGAATGAGGTTGGGGTGAAATATGGATTCATATTATGATTGAAAGAATTATTGTTGTTAAAATCCATATCACAATTTACAAAAAGAAGAAGAAAACAAACAAACAAACAAATAAAGAAAAAGAAAAAGAAAAAGAAAACAAGCCTATGTTAGGGTTGACTTAGACCTAGACGACTCCTAACTGGTTGGACTGTCCACGGGGGTCTATTGTCGGAAGCTGACCACGAGTTAATCAAACAGGTAGGGGCAAGATCAGTGAGAGGTGTCCGTGCCAGAGCAACGGGCCTAATTATGCCAAACCACTGTTCTTCGAGGTTTCGTCTTTCAATCCCCAACCTTAGACACCGATTTAGCAAGAGTCAAATTCTAACAACTTCTCCCTTAGGTCAATCTCCTAAATGCGTCCGAGATGTCCCTAGGGGCCAACGTCTAGAAATTTTTATTAGGCTTGGGTTTTGTGAGTGGGGAGCTGATTTTTGGGCAAAGGGAGGGTAATGACTTCCCCACCTTATGTTGTTTTGGGTTTTGCCCTTAAATTAAATTTGTGCAAGTGTGCAATATAGATAAGCATGAACACAAAAAAGCGAGTAAATCACTGGAGTGTTTGTTCTAACTATATGCAATGCAATATGTACACCTCCATCAAGATCACAACAATACAAGAACAAAATACAGTATATTGGAATGAAAATTAACACGTGTCTAGATGGAAATGTCTAAACCGTTTTAAAATATCCAATTTTCGTATTTTAGTTCTTAAAATATTTATAGTGTACATGTAATATAAAATTAGCAGTAGAGTATATGAATATACAAGAAGTTACCCGACCATACAAGAGCAAGTGTAGATTTCTGCAACGCTAAAATTTAACCTGCACACCAAAAAAACAAAGAAGAAAAGTTAACAAAAATGTGAAATCAAACTGTTCCCGTCCCCGGTAACGGCGCCAAAATTTGATTGGGGGAAAACCGCGCACAAAAAGTGTATGTTTTAAAATGAAGATTTAAAGTGTGTGTGCTTTGGCTTCCTCGATACTTGCGTTATAGCATATAGGCTAAAACGAGTCGAATCCACAAGGACGGGAGGCGATAGAAGCTTACACGGTATGTTCACGTGTATGTTAACGGTTCTTCAATGTTTGAAAGAATCAAAAGAAAAGAAAGTAAAGAATGAAAAGAGAGGTACGGTGAAATACGAAGAAGTGGGAAACATAGAAAAGAATGGTATTTGTAATTTTTGGTATTTCTAAAACAAAGTGAAAAGGAAAGAAAACTCACAGCTACAACTACTAATGACTTCACCAACACGCTAACCTCTTAGTGATATTTGCCTCACATGTATCATTGGCCATCATTAGTCCTTGGTTCAAGAGCGATTCAAAGCATGACCCATATGTAACTCATCACAACCCAACTCAACAAGCAAGTGCAAGCTACACTTAAACCATCAAAACTAAAAGTAAGCATGAAGTAAAGTAATGTTAGCTTGTTAGTGGTTAGGAAGTTAGAGTGTTAGATCCATCATCATGAGCCATCAATGGCTCTTGCAAGAGCAAGGCCAAGTAGAGGCTATTAGATTCATGTGGATTATCATAAAAGAAGTTAGACTAGTTGGTAGTTAGTAGTTAGTTGCCCATGAGAGAAAAGATTAGCTAAACATGTATAAAAGATTAGAGAGAAGAAAACAAAGATAAGGTAAGAAGGCACCTTTCATAGATTGTCATCTTCTATTACAAGCACTCTTGCTTCCCAACATGTACCACTCTCTCTTCCTAATACAAGATCTACAAGAAATGAAAAATACAAGGGAGGAAGAAGAAGAAAAATTACACTACACTACCCTAAATTATAAAATGAAAAATGAGAACTACCCTAAACCTTGCATACCTTCCTGAAGGAGACCCCAAGAGGGTATTTATAGGCACCAGGAGAACAAGGGCCAGGGGGACAACACATGGCCCGAAGCCAGCCGCGCGCTGCGGTCATGTGGTGGCTGCGTGCAGTCCTTTTTGTCTCCTGTTAGTTTTTGTGCCTGGTTTCTGATTTGCAGCCCCTGATTTTGACAGAATCAGCCTCCTAGGACAATGGCTATCTTAATAGGCCTTTAATCACCAATTAAATGGTGATTTAGGGTCTTCTTATTCATTACACACCATGGACCTAAAATCAAGCAAGCAAAACTTTATTAGCAAAATTTAATACGAAATAAATGTGAAGATGTGATAAAATTATGTAAAATTAGAGACTAATCAATGCGCAGTTTATATGCTCTCCACTAAAACCTTTAGTAAACGGATCCGCTAAATTATCTTTTGATAATACAAAGTCAATAGAGATAATTTTATTTAAGAGCAACTGCTTAACTGTATTATGTCTACGACGAATATGTCTAGACTTACTGTTATATATAAAATTTTGTGATCTAGATATCACTGCTTGATTATCGCAATGAATGTATATGGCGGGCACTGACTTTGGCCATAATTGTATATCATCTAAAAATTATCGAAGCCATTCTGCTTCTTCTCCAACCTTGTTTAAGGCTATGAATTCTGATTTCATAGTGGAACGGACAATATATGTTTGTTTAAAAGATTTCTAAGATACTGCTGCGCCTCCAAGAGTAAATATGTATCCGCTAGTTGATTATGATTCTTCAGAATTTGCAAACTAATTAGTATTGCTATATCCTTCAAGTACAGGTGGATACTGTCTATATCTCAGTGCATATTCCTTGGTATGTGATACGTAACCTGATACTCATAGTAAAGCAATCTAATGATCATCACTAGGGTTACTAGTGTATCGGCTTAATTTGTTTACAACATAAGCAATATCGAGTCTAGTGTAATTTATTAAACGCATTAGACTTCTGATAATCTGAGGATACTCAACTATCATACTCCAGATCTTGTATTCTTGCGAAGGTGGATGTGTGGGGTAAAAGTTGTATTCTCTTTTATCCCATGCTCCTTAAATCTTTCTATCATCTTGTCCATGTAGTGAGATAGAGATAGACTGATTCCATCTGGTGTTCTTGTGATTTTACTTCCTAAAATTACATCAGCAACTCCCAGATCCTTCATATCAAAATTTTTAGATAACATTCTTTTAGTGGACTTAATAACTTCTATATTAGTCCTAAGTATCAACATGTCATCTACATATAGACAAATAATGATACATGCATCTCCAACTGTTTTAGTGTATACACACTTATCACATTTATTGATAGTGAATCCATCTTTGATCATGACACTATCAAATTTCTCATGCCATTATTTTAGAGTCTGCTTTAAACTATACAAGGATTTAACCATTTTACATACTTTATGTTCTTAGCCCTTGACTATAAATCCTTCAGGTTGTTTCACATATATTTTTTCATCTAATTTACCATTTAAGAGTGCAATCTTGACATCCATTTGATGAATATCTAAATTGCAATACACCAAGCGCAATTAACATTCGGATGGAAGTTATTCTTGTCACTGGTGAATAAGTATCGAAGTAGTCATGCCCTTCTTTTTGTCGATAACCCTTGGCTACTGTTGACTGATTTTTCCTACACACAAAAATTAGAATATTAGATTAAGAATAGATCGTGCGAGGAATCAGTTCTAATCCGCGGTAGCAGGGCTATGCGGGTCGTGATCCTCAAGGAGGGACTGCGATAGAAGCGTTAAGCAAGTTTCTCTAAAAATTTATCTTTTTTAGTTAATTTGTTAGTCACGATGGTATTTACAAAGAAAAGTGGTATTTACAATGAGTTGTGGGAAAGAATATTGGAGAGGTGTGGATTTGATCTACAAAAAAAATAAAAGAAAAGAAAAGAATAGAAAACTAACCTTGGTTGGAGAAAATATGCGAAACCTAACACTTTCTACCTTATTTCGGAGGCATTGAACGTATAAACCTTGGGATCGAACTCAGTCCGTTGTCGCATTAGGTCATCAAGCCTTGGGCAAGCATGAGTTGATACGCCTCGAGGAGGAGAACATCGCCATGGAATATCGTTGGAACCTACTAATCTTCGGTATACTTGTGGTTCGGTAAACGCTCGCGTGCTCGTCAAAGATCACCAAAAAGAAACACAGTAGAAAAGAAAGAGAAAACAAAGAAAAGCAACGACATAAGAACAAAATAAAAATTACCTTTTTATTGATTACAATGGAAGAGAAGAGAATCATCTGTCGGTGTCACCCTCAACAAAGCCATCTCCCTCACTTACATAAAAATTACAAAAAGAAAAGAAAACCTAGAAGAAACCCTAAAAATCTGAACTTTGGCCCTTTGCTGGACGCTGGACGCTCTGTACGTTGCATTGCAGGGGATATTTATAGGTGCAGAAGGCCGAGGAGTCCTGGATGAACTTGCCCACGAAATCTGGGATTCTGACTCATCAACTTTGCCGCGGAAACGCCGCGGAAACGCGGCACTTTAGTGGCTTCTGGCCACGCGCTTTGGCGCGTGGCCTCTCCTGGTCCGTCCATCTGGGCGCCTGCTTCTAGAAGTTCGATCCTGGCTCTAAATATTGGGATATGGATATAACTTGGAAATCAAGTTATCTAGATTTTGTATTCTCCCAATCTCTTTTAAACGAATTTCCTTCTCATCTTTGGCTTTTATGCTCATCCTGCAAGAGTTTAGGGTTGGGTAGAATTCTATCCTTCCCTCAACTTTAATAATTGCAACTTTAGCCCTTGTATATTTGCACTTTGACAATCTGATATTTGCACTTTGACTCTTGGGCTTCAAATATGGGCTTTTGGGCTTCATTAGGCTTTATTTATTATAAACATAATAATTCGAGGCCTGCACACAATAAATTACAAATTATTAATAAATGTGCAGAATTAAATGAATAAATATGAAAATGTGATGGTAAATATGATGATAAAAATGCACTTTTGACTACCAATCACACCCCCACACTTATCTTTTTGCTCGTCCTCGAGTAAAAACAAAGAAAAAGAAAAAGAAATGAAAAGTTAATCTAACCTAACTCACTTTCGTAGGAATTACGATTGCACTTAGCACGTGCAACAAGCCGTTAAACCCCTAGGTTACCCTAGAGGACGAGTGTTGTCTCGTGAGGGTTTTCAGCGGATTGCACCCACAAAATCCATAAAAAGGAAAATATTTGAATTATATTTGAAGAGACTAAGTAGTCTATAAGTTTTAGGATCCTCATTTTTATTCATTCTTCAAACTTAGTCTTAATAAAGTCAATTGTTATTTATTTTAGGTAAGGATTTAAAATTGAGTGTTTCATATAGTCTTTTTCGTTACCAAAAATCATATGCACCCTTATGTTTTTACTAGGAATTCCTTGACTTTGACTCTCATGCCTCTTTATTATTAATATAAATATATTTATATATAATTTTTTTTTTTTGATATGTATAACTCATCTAACTTTCTTTCGTGTAAGTATCAAGGCTTCTTGAGGCCCTAATACCTAACTAATTGATTATTAGATGTGTTAATACATATAAGTAATTTTTCCTTAGTTCCCTCGGACTTTCTAATTCACCCATGTAGCGAACTTAAAGTCGATGACTCCCAAACCGGTCGGTCTTAGGGCACCAGGTGAGAAAACACCCCGCGGACTCAAATTCGAGTGAACTAGGCCACAAAACTAAGGTTTTATTTTATTTACTCACCTTTAGGCATGAATACTTATGCTTCTTGAGGCACATGTATCAGCTTAATTGGTGATTTTTTTTTCTTTTTTCTTTTTTATGAGGCACAAGGTCTTTGTCTTAGAATCCTAGATATGCATTTGGTATGCACATTTCATTAAGGTAAAAATTAAGACTAACTACTTATTCAATTTCTCTCCTATACCTAAAAATTTAAACAATTTATTTATTTTGACCAAGTTTTTAGAAATCCTAATCATGATTTTCCTAATCCTTAAAACTAACTTAGGTTTCTTTCAAAAAAATAAGTCAAAATACTGTCCTTTTTATAACAATTTTTTTTTAAAAAATTTTTTTATTATCAAATTTTGTTAGTGTCTACTTATGTTAGTATGTTAGTAAAGCCCACCCCCACACTTATCTCATGCATTGTCCTCAATGTATGAATGAATGCATATATGCATGAAACAGAACGAGGGAAGGCGGAAGTTACCTTAGGGTGGTGGTTCCGGAGGTGGTCTAATTGGTCCACGAAATGCGGCCCAAACAAGATAACGTGGTAGTTCACGGGACCTACCTTTATTGACCTCTTTTTTATTTACATATTTACAGTCCCCAGAATGAATAGGATCATGGAAGATCCTCTCGTGAAACTTACTCCCTTTACATGACCAGTCCTGGAAAATCATCACAGAGTCATGGTCTATACCTATGTCCAACAAAAGAATGTGACTTGGTAAAATGGTTGACTTGGACTCAAGAATGATAGGTTCAGGATCTAATACCGACTCAGGAAAGAAACTCAAATAAAGTAAAGGTTCAGGAGTCGGGCTAGGATCAAGAAGTGGGTCCAAGTCAAGAAATTGAAACTCAAGTCTACAATCATTTTCCCACAATGGAATGTGACTCAATGTTGGTGATTCAAGTTCAGGAATGATAGGTGTGGGAATCAAAACTGACTCTAAAATATTACCTAAGTCGGGTAACAAAACAGGAGTCAATAATGATTCGGGAATTTGAACTTGATCATAGATTTGGGAATCTAGGTCACATATCTCATTAGTTTCAATCTTATAAAAATGGGAACTTGCCAATTTTTCCATGGGACTTTCAAAATTGCACAATTGGTCAAGTTCAATATGATCATCAAAAATGGGTGATTCAATTTCATGATCTATGGGTATGGGAATAAATGTTGGCTCAGAAAATTGGTCCAAATTGGGTAAGGATACTGGAGTCAACATAGATTCGAAGATGGAAACTGAATCGCAAAGTTGGGGATCGGGTTCACATTCATAATCTAATTTAATCTCATTGAAATTAAAACTAGCCAATTTGTCCAAGGATTGGGGTTGAGCAAGTTCATATTGATGTGATGAAATTGAATTTTGATCAAGGTCTTCTAGACAGAATGATTCTTGGTTCCTATCAACTTGGTTGGTTCGCTCAAGAATGTTTGAAAGTCTAGAAATTTGATCATTCATTATATCTTGCAACCGATCCACTTTTTCTTCTAACCCATCAAATAGATCAATGGTGGACTGAAACCTTGGTGATGTGGGAAAAGACGTATATGAAGATACTGGTTGAACAGGTGGTTGACCATATGGCTCAGGGGTATTGAATCCCCATTGACTCTGTGAAGAGTAGTGATGATTATTCCAATCTGTTCATAGTATTGGGACTGGGGCATGTAATGATTCGGATAAGACCAATCTGGCACACTAGGTTGGTCAAAGTTATGATATGCCGGGTTGGTAATATCCGAATAAGAGGTTGGTGTGTAACATGGATCCTCATTAAAATTGAAAAAATTGTTGTTATAGGCCATATCACACAATCACAAACAAAAGAAAAAAAAAAAAACAAACAAAAAATTTCTAACCTAAGTTAGGGTAGACCTAGACCTAGACGACTCCTAACTGGTTAGACTGTCCACGGGAGGTAGGGTGTAGACTTTGACCACAAGTTAATCAGCCAGGTCGGGGCAAGAGTGGTGGGAGGTTTTCCGTCAAAGACGTTCCTTAATTAAATAACCACCACACTTCGGGCTTTCGGCCCTCAATCCCCTTCCTAGACACTGATTTGGCAAGAGTCAACTTCCAACACTGTTCCCCCTTAGGATAATCTCCTATTGAGTCCGAGATGTCCCTAGGGCCAACGTCTACTAATTTTTAAGTTAGGCTTGGGTTAGTGAGTGCTTGGGATATGATTTTTGGGCTAAGGAAGGGTGATGAAATCCCCACCTTATCTTGTTAATGGGTTATGCCCTTAAGATGAATTAGTGCAAGTGTACAAGATAAATAGATAGAATTCACTCAAAGCAGAAAATCAACCAAGAGATGAGTCCTATTCTACATGCAATGCGTACGTACCTTGCGTCTCCAGCACTCTTCAACAGTAAATAAAAATAATTGAAAAGACACGTGCCTAATATGCAAACGTCTAATCAAATTTTATTTTTAACAACCAATAATTTACTGTTGACTTATTAGCAATTTACAGGTATATCACAGAACAAAACAGAATAGAGCAGTAAGCAGTAATCTCAAATTTCAGCAATCTGCAAAAAAATTGAATCAGTAGTCCTTACTGTTGCCGCGTTTACGCGGCTCTGGCCGCGGATCCGCGGCAAAACAGTTGGCTCCTGTGCTCTGCCTTCGAGGGCAGAGGCACAGGGCAGCTATATGTCCACTGCAGCTGCTGTTTTCTGTTTCCTGTTCTCCAAACCGTCCCTCCCCGGCAACGGCGCCAATTTGTTGACTGATTTTTCCTACACACAAAAATTAGAATATTAGATTAAGAATAGATCGTGCGAGGAATCAGTTCTAATCCGCGGTAGCAGGGCTATGCGGGTCGTGATCCTCAAGGAGGGACTGCGATAGAAGCGTTAAGCAAGTTTCTCTAAAAATTTATCTTTTTTAGTTAATTTGTTAGTCACGATGGTATTTACAAAGAAAAGTGGTATTTACAATGAGTTGTGGGAAAGAATATTGGAGAGGTGTGGATTTGATCTACAAAAAAAATAAAAGAAAAGAAAAGAATAGAAAACTAACCTTGGTTGGAGAAAATATGCGAAACCTAACACTTTCTACCTTATTTCGGAGGCATTGAACGTATAAACCTTGGGATCGAACTCAGTCCGTTGTCGCATTAGGTCATCAAGCCTTGGGCAAGCATGAGTTGATACGCCTCGAGGAGGAGAACATCGCCATGGAATATCGTTGGAACCTACTAATCTTCGGTATACTTGTGGTTCGGTAAACGCTCGCGTGCTCGTCAAAGATCACCAAAAAGAAACACAGTAGAAAAGAAAGAGAAAACAAAGAAAAGCAACGACATAAGAACAAAATAAAAATTACCTTTTTATTGATTACAATGGAAGAGAAGAGAATCATCTGTCGGTGTCACCCTCAACAAAGCCATCTCCCTCACTTACATAAAAATTACAAAAAGAAAAGAAAACCTAGAAGAAACCCTAAAAATCTGAACTTTGGCCCTTCGCTGGACGCTGGACGCTCTGTACGTTGCATTGCAGGGGATATTTATAGGTGCAGAAGGCCGAGGAGTCCTGGATGAACTTGCCCACGAAATCTGGGATTCTGACTCATCAACTTTGCCGCGGAAACGCCGCGAAAACGCGGCACTTTAGTGGCTTCTGGCCACGCGCTTTGGCGCGTGGCCTCTCCTGGTCCGTCCATCTGGGCGCCTGCTTCTAGAAGTTCGATCCTGGCTCTAAATATTGGGATATGGATATAACTTGGAAATCAAGTTATTTAGATTTTGTATTCTCCCAATCTCTTTTAAACGAATTTCCTTCTCATCTTTGGCTTTTATGCTCATCCTGCAAGAGTTTAGGGTTGGGTAGAATTCTATCCTTCCCTCAACTTTAATAATTGCAACTTTAGCCCTTGTATATTTGCACTTTGACAATCTGATATTTGCACTTTGACTCTTGGGCTTCAAATATGGGCTTTTGGGCTTCATTAGGCTTTATTTATTATAAACATAATAATTCGAGGCCTGCACACAATAAATTACAAATTATTAATAAATGTGCAGAATTAAATGAATAAATATGAAAATGTGATGGTAAATATGATGATAAAAATGCACTTTTGACTACCAATCAGCTACTAATCTAGCCTTATACTTATCGATAGATCCATCGTGTTTTAATTTTCTTTTGAAAATTCACTTACTCCAAATTGGTTTACTACCAAGAGGTAATTTTGTCAATTCTCAAATATGATTGCTTAGGATGGATTTTATTTCGCTATTTTTAGCTTCTTTTCACATTTTTGCTTCTGGTGTAAACATAGCCTCTTTAAATATTTGAGGCTCGATTTCAGTGGCATATGTTTGAAATCCAGACCAAAAGATTTGAGATTCTTGATCTCTGACTTCTTCTTGGTTCAACTTCTGCATTAACAATTGGTTCCTGTGACTTTCATCTCTAAACGCCATCTCATGTCTTCTTTTTCTAAAAGTCTTATCTTCTTCCTATTTGTATGAAAAGATGTCTTTAGAGAACACATCATCACTAGATTCAGTAATCATGTTTATAAGAATATCTGATATTTTGATTATGTACCAAAAATCTACAGACATTGCTAGTTAAGGCATAGCCTATGAATATACAGTCGATTATTCTTTCTCCTAACTTAGTCATTAGGCATTGGTGCTAGTACTTTTGCAAGGCACCCCCACATTTTGAGGTAATGGTAGGAAGGTGCCCTTCCATGCCATAACTCAAATGGTATAAGACCAAGTTTCTTGAGATACTCTGTTTAGAATATAATTTACAGTTAACAGAGCTTACCCCATAAGTTTTGTGGAGCTCCATGATTGAGCCAAACTTGCACAAGAAAAATACAGAAATTTAGAACAGTGTTAGGTCCTCAATCCTACCGTGTAGCCTAGGGCTAACGGGTCGTGATCCACAGGGAGGGACAACGATGGAAGCGTTATGTAAGTTTCTTCTTTTAATTTATAAAAACTAGTTAATACTTATTTACTCAGTTTATAAAAAGAAAATAAAAATATTAAGTTAAGTTTAAGAGAAGATAATAGAAGAAGAGATGGTGGTGTTGTTTTATTTTAATTTTAAAAGAAGAAGAAACAAAAAGAGATAAAGAAAAGTGTTATGCAAAAATCAAAAATAAAAAAATAAAAGAAGAATATTTACCTCTATTGTTGAACCATAATGAAATTTACCTTAGCATGGAGTAAAGCAAAGTAATAGAAAAGAATAAGGAAAGCAAGGCATCGGCGAGATAGAGCACAATGAAGAAAAGTGAGAAACCTCCATTGATTATCACCTTCAATATAAGCTTCTTGAAGAAAAGATTACAATAGTTTCACTATACAATAACTCTCCCTCTCTTTTAATCAAGTAACTCTCTCTAACCTAAGCTAAAAAGAAAAATAAAAGAAAAATAAAAATTACATTAAAGAAGAAAAGAAAAATCTAAAGTAAAGCTCTCTCTTTGAAGTAGTGTCCTTTCTGCCTTCGAGTTATGAGGGTATTTATAGGAGAAAACCAGAGGTATACAACACGTATGAAGATAGGAAAAGCTGTATATTTTTTGAATTTAAATTCTCCCCTTATCTCCAAACTTGATTTGATTTATCCAGAAATCCAATTCTGATCTGCAGCTTGTTGGCGTGTTGATTGTTGAATTCACTTATCAAATGATAGAATCGGAATGAGTAATCAATGAAAAAATTGTAGACCTTTAAGTCTTCTTTCTCTAACATTTTGAATTATTAGATTTGACTTTCGGTAGCGAAAGTTATGATTAAAATACTAAACTGTATCCAACTTGAATCTGAATTTTAATTGCTTCATCTTATCCGTTGATTTTCTCTCTATCCATTTATCCTCTTTGATTTTCAGTTTGTCTTCTAGAATTGATAAGATATGCATTTATCTTTAGCAAAACTGACAGGGTTTTTAAACAATCCATTTTTTTTCATGAAATTAGATGATATTATCTTATCTGATATATCCAGTTTTCAGATAAGATAGCTTCTAGAACCTTTGGATTTGAATCGATCCCCTTTCTTTTGAACTTTTGAATTTAATTGGATAAATTTTATGATTATCTTCTCCCTATCATACCCTGCATGATTTAGGACATTAAGACAAGTTATTTGCAATATTCATTACAGATTATGGGCGTGTTTATTTTGCCGCAAAACGCCGCAAAACGCAAGTCGTAAAACTTCTTTTCCATTTTCCGTTGTTTGTTTCACTGAAAAACAAGTTGCAAAATGCAACTCTTCTTTTCCCACTTGCAGTTGCTACAGTTAAATTTGTGGTCATGTAAATCTCACTTTTACACTCATATTTTCCCACTTGCAGTTGCTACAGTTAACTTTGTGGTCATGTAACTCTCACTTGTAGTACACTTACAGTTCAAAACAGTTACTTGATAATCAATATATAATTTAATATTATTAAATATTTAATATTTTAAATAGTGTGTAATTTCTAATTTAATTATTTAATATTTTTAATCTTTAATTTTTTATTGTTTTTAATATTGTTTTAATATTTAATATTTTACTATTTTAATTTAATATTTTAATTTAATATTTTATTTAATACTTTATTATTTTATTAATACTTATTCAATTTTTTATTATTTTATTTAGAGTTTATATTTTATTAATATAACAATATTATACTTTAATATAAAATTACTATATATTTAATTATTTATTTTTTAATATAAAAAATTACTTTATTAATATCATAATATATTTTATTATTATATTAATATTTTATTATGCTAATATTGTAATAATAATTCAGTATAATAATACTATAATGATAATTTATTATTAAATTATAATTATATTTTACTTTGCTAATTTTATATTTCTATAATATTACAACAATATTATAATAAAATTTATATTATAATAATTTTCAGGTATTTTTAATATTATAATATTATAACTATATTTTATTATTTTTGTAAGCTTTTTTAATATTTATATTTTATTAGTATTCTTAAAATTTTATTAACGTTCTTTAGATTTTCTTAAAATTTTATATTATTTATTTAGTTAATATTTTAGTAATATTTTACTATTTATACTAATATTTTATTAATATTATTGTTATAAATAAAATATTACGATTATTAATTTTTTTATCTCGAATTTATTAATACAATTTAATTTGCAATAATAGATTTAATTTAATAGTATTTATAATATTTAAATCACTCCTACAGTTAATTTTGTGATCAACTTTTCCACTTACACTTTTACATTACCAACCAAACACCGTAAAACACAATATACTTTACCATTTACACTTTTATTTTATCAACCAAACACCATAAAACACAATATACTTTTCCATTTACACTTCACTTTATCAACCAAACACCGTAAAACACAATATATTTTCTCTGCTACAGTTCACTTTTTCCATTCTCATTTTACGACTTACGACTTGCAACGTTTTGCAACGAAACAAACAGACCCTATATCTAGGAATGTAATAATATTTATGCAATATATGTGTCGAAACACACCCTACTCTTATCTTTTGCTCATCCTCGAGCAAAACAAAGAGAAAAGAAAAACTAAACTGACCAAACCTAACTCACTTTTATATTATTCACGGTTGCACTTAGCACGTGTAACAAGCCGTTAAACCTCTAGGTTACCCTAGAGGACGAGTTTTGTCTCGTGAGGGTTTTCAGTGGATTGCACCCACAAAATCCATGAAGAAAAAGAAATGAATTGTTAGTATTTTTTTGAAAACGCATTTTGAAAGGAAAAAATATTTGAAGTATTAATGTAAAATTTCAAGTAATCTATAAGTCATAGGATTATCAAAACTTAGTCATTCCTAAACTTAGTCTTTACTCAAAAACTTGTTTTCAATCAAGGTATGGATTAAAATTGTATTTCTCATCTAGTCTATTAATGCATCTTGTGACCGTAAAAATTTGGCTCAGAATCTTCAACTCTAACTCTTATGCCTTATTATTTTCTTTTTTTTAATTTATGGCAGTAATATCCCTTAGCTCTATTAGGCTTTTTAATTCGCCCATGTAACAAACCTTAGTCGGTGACTCCCAAGCCAGATGAGTTTAGGGCACCGGGTGAGAAAACACCCCAAGGACTTGGGACTCGAGCAAACAAGGCCACAAAACTAAGGATTTTTATTTTTATGAATCACTTTTAGGTATGAATACTTATGCTTTATGAGGCACGAATATCCAGCTTAATCAGAGATTTTTTTTGATATATGTATATATATTTATATAGGCATAAGAATCTTTGTTTTAGAACCCTAAGTGTGTAAGTGTATAAAGTATGCATATTTCATCAAGGTAAAAATCAAGACTAAATTACTTTTCTAATTTTTCTTTCTAACCTCAAAATCAAACAAATAATTTTATTTTGACCAAGTATAAGAAATCTTAATTATGATAATCTTATTCCTTAAAATTAACTTAAATTTTTACAAAAATAAGTTAAAGTATTATTTTCCTTTCAAATAGATTTAAAGAAAGATTTTTTTTTTTAAATTAGTGAAGTTAGCATGTTAGTAAACCCTCCCTCACACCTAACTCATGCATTATCCTCAATGTATGAATGACATGCAATAATACATGAAAAGGAGAAAGGGAAGGAAAATTGTCACCTCAAGGTGGTGGTTCCGGTGGTGGTCTCATTGGGCCAAGCGTTTCTGCCAATTCTAGATACTGTGAATTTTCATAAAACCCACCTTCTGTTTTCTCTTTCTTATTAGTATTTTTATACTCCCCAATATGAATAGGATCATGCAAGATCCTAGCAAGAAATTTTTTTCAGTTATATGACAATCTTGGGATATCATGATGAAGTCATATTGATCTAAACCTTGGTCCAACAGTGGAATGTGGTTTTATGGAATGGATGATTTGGGCTCAACAATGAAAAGAATAGGAACCGATACTGACTCGGGAAAAAAACTCAAATCAAGTTTAGGTTCGAGAGTCGGAGTTGGTTCATGGGTTTGGTCTAAATCATAGAATTCAAGTTCACATTCATTTTCGAACAATGGAACGTGACTATCCAATATAGTTTGTTCATGTTCAAGCTCTATGGGTATAGGAATCAGTGTTTGCTTCAGAATTGGGTCCAAATCGGGTAAGGATACAAGAGTCAGCATAGATTCAAAAAGTGGAACTAAATCACAATATTGAAAATCGATGCACATTCATCTTCAAGTTCAATCTCATTGAAATAAAAAACTTGCCAATTTGTCATTGAGTTGATATTGGTAAAATTCAAAATTATGTGGTGACATTGAATCTTGGTTAAAATTTCCAAGATACCATGATTCTTCATTAATATAGCTAAGAGAATCGGGAATGATCAAAAATGTGTTAGGTAGAGTTTCCTCATTCCTATCATTAATTGTGTTGTCCAAATGACTCACTTTTACTTCTAGCCTATTAAGAGATTTGAGACAATCCGTTTGGGATTGAATACAATTATTTTGGGACTGAATCATGAATTTCATATTCTTTTCTAAGTCAACAGGTTCTTTTCTAAGTCAACAGGTTCTTCTTGATGTGGTAGGACTTGAAAATTAGAGTAAAGATCTTGGATTTGAGAATTGTTTGGGAGAATTGAGTCCGCTATAATTTGTACTTATCGTGTGGATTCAAGGAAGGCTTCAAAAGTACTTTTAATGAAGATTTCTCTTTTATAGGTTGGTCTTGATATGGATTATATGAAGCTATTTGTTGGTAAGATTGTTGGTAGTAAGACTCGGGAGAGTTGTATCCCCACTGACTCGGTGAAGAGTGGCGATGATTGTCCCATTCTTGATCATAGTACTAGGATTAGGGCATATATTGATTTGGAGAAGACCAATCTGGCATACTTGGTTGGTTAGAGTTATGTAATGTCAGATTGGTAATATCCGAATTGAAAGAGGTTGGGGTGATATATGGATTTGAGTTATAATCAGAATAATTGTAATTATAATTCATTTTCACAAGAACAAACAAAAATAAACAAATAAACAAACAAGAAAATAAAGAAAACTCTAGCTTATGTTAGGGTAGAGCTTAGACCTAGACGACTCTTAACTGTTGATTATCCACAGGAGGCATATTGCAGAACCTGATCACAAGTTCATCGGCTAGGTAGGGGCAAGATGGGTGGGAGGTATTTGTGCTTAAAAGCGACGGGCCTAATTATGCCAAACCACCAGCCTTCTAGGTTTTGCCCTATATCCCCAACCTTAGACACTGATTTGGCAAGAGTTAACTTCTAACAACTTCCCCCTTAGGTCAATCCCTATTTGAGTCCGAGATGTCCCTAGGGCCAACGTCTACTCAATTTTATGCTAGGCTGGGTTAGTGAGTGAGGAGATAATTTTTGGGCTAAGGAAGGGTAATGACTTCCCCACCTTATCTTATTTAAGGATATGCCCTTAGTCTTTTTAGTGCAGTGTACAAGTATAAAGCAAAAGGTAACATTCAAGCAATATGAATCACTCAAAATATGTTTCCTAAACTATATGTAATGCACACATACTTTTGCTCCAGCACTCTTCAACAGTAATGTAAAGAAACAAAACAGACAGATGCCCTAGGATGCAGGAGTCCAAACATTTTTTAGCATTTACAAACCAACAAGTTACTGTTGATTAGAAATATGTACAAAGTGAGTTAAACATATAAACTAATAACTGCAGAGAGTTAATCTCTGAAAAGCTATCTGCAAAAGATTACTGTTAGTAAATCACCACAGTTGTGGGCTCTAATGCTCTGCCTTCTTGGACAGACGCACATAGTAGCAATATGTCCACTGTAGCTCCTAATTTTCTGTAATTAGCCCCTGTACACCAAAACAAAGAAGAAAGAGGATTAATTTGTTTAATTAAATTAAAAAGAAAGAAAACTTACCGTCCTTCCGCGGCGACGACGAAAAAATTTTGATCGAGCCAAACCTGCCCAAAAAATACAGAAATTTAGAATAGTGCTAGGTCCTCAATTCTACCATATAGCCTAGGGCTAACGGGTCGTGATCTACAGGGAGGGATGACTGAAGTTTTACCTGCACAAAAAATATAAAATTTTAGAACTTTAAGAATAAAATGTGCAAGTACTCATTCTACCGCTATAGCAAGTGGCTATGTGGGTCGTGATCCACAAGAAGGGACTAGTGATAGAAGCTTTTTTAGCAAGCTCTCTTTTAGGTTACAAAGAATGGTTAAAAGATCTTCTTTTAGTTCTTAAAAGGAAAATGAAAAAGAGTTATAGTTAAGTTAGGAAGAAATTGATAGATAGAGAAGGTGGAGAAAATGGAAGTGGATATGTATAAAGAAATGAAAAATAGTGAAAGAAATTTGAAAGATTGTGGTGTTGGTAATTTACACTAAAATTAAAAGAAAAGAAAACCTAAAAGAAAAACTTACTTCCTTTGGTTGATGACTTACCTGGAACCTTTGCATATTTTACCTTGCTTCAGAGGCGATCAACGCATAGCCCATAAGATCAAGCTCAGTCCCCATTCGCATTACATCATCAAGACAACAAGAATGAAATGATACGGAATCTTGAGGAGGAGAACATCATCATGAAATATCAGTGGCACTCACACAAATATGGCTATACTAATGCTTTTAGATTCACTTGGATGCTCATCATAACCAAAAAAGGAAAAGTAGAAAGAAGAAGAAGAAAACAAAAGTAAAGACGAGCATAAAAAAGTTACCTTTTATTGCTTGCAGAAATGATAGAAGAAAGGAGGAGGGTACATCGGTGTCACTCTCAACATAAGTCTCTCTCTTACTTACATGAATCTCAGCCTAACCTTTACTTACAAAGAAATAAAAATTACATAAAGAAAATAAAAACCTACACTAAAAAGAATGAAAAACTGGCCTAAATTCTATCTCTGCTTGGTCCTTCCCCTTTTGCTTTTGAGATTGCAGGTATTTATAGGAGAAATGTAGAGGGTAGAGGAGTATGAAGATAAGGAAAGCTGGCTATTTCTGAATTTGAATCCTTCCCTTATCTCCAAACTTTATTTGATGTGGATATTCAGTTCTGATTTGCAGCTTATTGGTGTATTGATTGCTAAATATAATTTATCAAAAGAAAGAATTAGAAATAATGATCAACTTAAGAATTGTATCCCTTTAAGTCCTCTTTTTGGATCATCTTGAATCATCAGATTTGAGTTCTTGCAGTGAAAGTTATGATTCAAATACTAAAATGTATCCAGTCAGAATCTGAGTCAGAATTGCTTCATCTTATCCGTTGATCTTCTCTCTATCCATTTATCCCTTTAGATTTGGACTCCGTATTTGACGTTATCCTCGGTTAATCTTTAGTTTTAACCACCTGATTCACCAAAAACTGAATTTAACCAACTGGATTTGGGATCATCCTCCTCTAACCAAAAAGATCTAGTTAAAATCTGAATTTAACAGATATTTATTTGATTTTATCCTCTTTCTTCTTATGATTATCTTCTACAAAATAGACATTTAAGACAAGGCATTTAGCGTTATGTAATAAAGAATAATGCAATAAATGTATGCAATCAAGGGACAGCGATGGAAGCGTTATGTAAGTTTCTTCTTATAATTTACAAAAAACTAATTAATGCTTATCTTCTCAGTTTATAAAAACAAAATAAAAATATTAAGTTAAGTTATGAGAAGATGGTAGAAGAAGAGATGGTGTTGTTGTTTTATTTTAATTATAAAAGAAAAAGAAACAAAAAGAGATAAAAAAAAGTGTTGATGCAAAAATCAAAATAAGAAAATAAAAGAAGAATATTTACCTCTATTATTGAACCATAATGAAATTTACCTTAGCATGGAGTAAAACAAAGTAATAGAAAAGAATAAAGGAAAGCAAGACTTCGGCGAGATCGAGCACAATGAAGAAAAGTGAAAAACATCTATTGATTGTCACCTTCAATATAAGTTTTTTGAAGAAAAGATTACAATAGTGTTACTCTACAATAACTCTTTCTCTCTTTTAATTATGTAACTCTCTCTAACCTAAGCTAAAAAGAAAAATAAAAATTACATTGAAGAAGAAAAGAAAAATCTAAAGTAAAGCTCTATCTGAAGTGGTGTCCTTTCTGCCTTTCGAGGTATGAGGGTATTTATAGAAGAAAATCAGAGAGATACAACACGTATAAAGATAGGAAGAGCTGCATATTTCTGAATTTTGAATTCTCCTCTTATCTCCAACCTTGATTTGATTTATTCAGAAATTCAATTCTGATCTGCGCAGCTTATTGACATGTTGATTGCTGAATATCACTTATCAATTGATAGAATTGGAACGATTGATTAACAAAAGAATTGTAGCCCTTTAAATCTTCTTTCTGTAGCATTTTGAATCATTAGATTTAAATTTTAGTAGCGAAAGTTATGATTAAAATTCTAAACTGTATTCAGCCGAATTTAAATTGTTTCATCTCATCCATTGATCCTCTTTCTATCCATTTATCCTCTTTGATTTTCAGCTTATCTTTTAGAATTGATAAGATATACATTTATCTTCAGCAAAACCGATAGGGTTTTTAAACAATCTATTTTTTTCTTGAAATTAGATGATATTATCTTATCTGATATGTCTAGTTTTCAGATAAGATAGCTTATAGAACCTTTGAATTTGAATCAATCCCTTTCTTTTGAGTTTTTGAATTTAATTGGATAAATTTCATAATTATCTTCTCCTATCATACCCTGCATGAATTAGGATATTTAGACAAGTTATATGTAATATTCATTATAGAATATATGTAGGAATGTAATAATATTTATGCAATATATGTGTCCAAACACTCCAGAACTTATGAGCATGAATTTTATCATCTCTTTCAAAGTTATGTTCTTCCGTTCAGTAATCTCATTTGCTGAGGAGTATATGGTGCTGTAGTTTGATGAATTATACCAATTTTAGCACATAACTAACAAATTTATTTGATTTGATTCATACTCTCCACCTCGATCAAATTTTAGAATTTTTATATTCTTATTGAGTTGATTCTCAACTTCAGCTTTATATGTTAGAAATATATTCACTGCTTCATCCTTACAGGTTAGAAGATACATATAACAATATTTTATACAGTCATCAATAAAAGCAAAAAAAAATACTTTTTTCCGCCTCTTGTTGGCACAAATTTCAAGTCATATAAGTCGCTATGAATTAACTCTAAAGCTTTTGTATTTTGATTAATGAGTGAAATGATCTTTTTGCAAACTTAGCTTAAACACAAATCTCAGACGTGCGAATTTCTTCTAAGTTGAGTTTAGAATATATCCTAAATTAGACAAGCCTTGCAAGAACTTATAATTTACATGCTCTGATCTAGCATGCCATAAAATAGGAGATTCAAGCAAATTAACAGAAGATTTTTCTTTATTATGAGCTTTGAGTACAGATACATGGATTTTTGTCCACTACAGCAATATTGGCCTTAAAAAGGCCATCAACAAGATAACCCTTATCCACATACATCCCACCTTAGTAAGTACAAACTTATCTGATCAAAAATCATTCTAAAACCTTTCTTACTAAGGATTGATAGATCAGGCTCTTGTGAATATTTAGAACATGTAGTACATCGTTCAGAGTGAGCTTCTCCCAGATGTCCACTTCAGGATGACCTTTCTTTTTTTCTCAACCTTGGAGATGGCTGAGTTGCTCATGAAGAGTTGCTCATCTTGCTTAAGTTTTTGATATTCAGAGAATAATAATTCTTAAAGCAGATGTGCCGAGTAGCCCCAGTGTCTACCCACCAATCCTTATTGCTGTTTGTCAGATTCACTTCTGACAGCACAGCTGATAGGCTTAGTGACACATGGTCCGTCAGGTTTGCCTCTGAATGGTCCTGCTTATTCTTTTTGGGACAACTGCAACATTCATTCACCTTATATCCCTCTTTGTTGCAGGTGTAGCAAGTACACTTGAAGCGCTTGTTCTTACTTTCTTGGTCCCTTACCTTTGTACCCCAGTGTGGTCTTTTTCCGCTTCAAGCCTTTGAAAGTAGACGCTTTTTTATTTAAGTCTTCGATCACATTGGCCTTGCATTCATAGGAGTTCTTGTTGCACTTTTTCTCGGACTTTCGGTTGTCCTCTTCAATCTGAAGCCTCACAATGAGATCTTCAATGTTAGCTCCTTGCGCTTGTGCTTCAAGTAATTCTTGAAATCTCTCCACGCAGGTAGGAGTTTCTCCACGATAGTAGTAACCTGAAAAGTTCAGGTAGAATCATACCTTAAGCCTCTATCTCATGTAAGATAAGATGGAATTCTTGCACCTGACTAATCACAGTCTTACTGTCCACCATCTGTACTCCAGAAATCGTCCCACGATGAACTTCTTGGTACCGACATCTTCAGTCTTATACTTCTTATCAAGAC